>JAOTQP010000680.1:1518335-1553137 GCA_026413545.1 Cichladusa arquata
TTCTCTTCTCTTTCTCTTCTCTTTCTCTTCTCTTTCTCTTCTCTTTCTCTTCTCTTTCTCTTCTCTTTCTCTTCTCTCCTCTCTTCTCTTGCCAGGCTTGCTCAGGGTGGGAGCACACGCTGCAATTTTCTTAACCTTCCCCTGAACCTGTGCTCCTGGCAGCAGCACAGCCCCACAAACACAGCCAGTGATGTTTGAGGCACAGGAGAGCTGCCCCAGGAGCTCAAAAGGCAATTACAGGCTCAGGGGTTGGTGCCATGAGTGAGGTGAATGCAGCCCAGCCAGCAGGGAGGGTCTCTGCTGTGGCAGGGGCACTGTGGATGTGGTTTTTCAGTGAGGTCACAGGGCTGCTTTCTCTCCTGAACAGATTTAGAGCAGGGAAGGGATCCAGGCTGCCAGCAGGGAGAGGGTTTGTGCTCTCTCCAAAGACCAGGTACATCAATCCCAGCAGCAGCCCTCTGGTTTTTCCCTCTGCTTTCCCTGCCAGAGCTCTCCATTCCTGAGCTGGTGCCATGGCAGAGGTGAAAACTGGGCTTCACAGCACTCCCAGCCCCTGGCCCTGGCTGGGTCCAGCCTGTGTGGGAGCATTAATCACAAAGCAGCTCTCCTGGTGCCGTGGAGAGCCTGGCAAGCTCCTGTTGCCAGAGCTGGCAGAGCCTGCAGCCAAGGTGTGTGCTGAGCTCTGGGCTCACATCCCTGGCATGGCTCTGTGCAGTGACACTGCTGTCCTGTGGGAAATGGAAAAGATAGAAAACTCTCACAAAGCTGTGGGAAAGCAAATCTCAGAATGGAAGAAAGCAAGAATGCTGAAGACAAGAAATTACAAGGCTATGAGCTGTGTAGAGATAGGCCTTAGGAGAATGTTAAGCAAAACAGTAGAAATGTGTAAATTTAATAATGACCCTTTATCCATTGTTTTTACATGCAAGCATGATCAGAGCAAGATGTACATGCAGCTTTAATAATTGGCTTAAGCAAATGCCTATAAGCTCTTAACTGGCTAGAAATCTTTTTAAAAAATTTTGTAACAAAGGGAATTTTGGCTGTTGTTGTCACAGTGAGGGCTTTCACCATGTCCTGTGTCTCACTCTGTAAAATGAGGCTGGTGACACTGATAGAATAAAAGCTCTAGGACTGCCAAACCTTCAGCTCCATCCCATTATTTCTGCATATATAATGTATATATTATCATAATAACAGATCCATATAATATCATAATAACAGACCTATATAATATCATAATAACAGGTCCATATAATATCATAATAACAGATCCAACATTGCCCCCACAGGTACCAGGGCCAGGAGGGCTGGGCCCCTGCCTCCTACCTCAGGAAGGGCAATGGGGATGTGTTCCCACCAAAGCTGGGCTCGGGCTCCTCGGCTCACTCGAGTGCCCTGGAGCTGGATGGTGTCTCCAGGCAGCAGGTGCTGGCCAGCAGGGACAAGGACGGGCTGGGGGGCCAGAGGGACGGGAGGCTGGAGAGCAGAGCCCTGGCCAGCGCCGACATCCGACGCAGTAAGTGCTGGGCAGGGCTGGGGGGCTGCCAGCAGCCTCAGGTGGGCTCCAAACACAGTCTCAGGTGGGCTCCAAACACAGCCTCAGGTGGGCTGCAAACACAGCCTCAGGTGGGCTCCAAACACAGCCTCAGGTGGGCTGCAAACACAGCCTCAGGTGGGCTCCAAATACAGCTTCAGGTGGGCTCCAAATACAGCTTCAGGTGGGCTGTAAAAACAGCTTCAGGTGGGCTCCAAACACAGCCCCAAGTGTGCTCCAAATACAGCTTCAGGTGGGCTCCAAACACAGCTTCAGGTGTGCTCCAAATACAGACTCAGGTGGGCTCCAAACACAGCCACAGATGGGCTCCAAACACAGCCCCAGGTGGGCTCCAAACACAGCCACAGATGGGCTCCAAACACAGCCCCAGGTGGGCTCCAGACACAGCCACAGATGGGCTCCAAACACAGGCCCAGGTGAGCTCCAGACACAGCCACAGGTGGGCTCCAAACACAGCCCCAGGTGGGCTCCAAACACAGCTTCAGGTGGGCTCCAAACACAGCCTTAGGTGGGCTCCAAATATGGCTTCAAACTGACAGAGAGCAGGTTCAGATGGGATATTGGGAAGAAATTCTTCCCTGTGAGGGTGCCCAGAGCAGCTGTGGCTGCCCCTGGATCCCTGGCAGTGCCCAAGGCCAGGCTGGACAGGGCTCAGAGCAGCCTGGGACAGTGGAAGGTGGGTGAAATGGGATGGGCTTTGAAGTTCCTTCAATCCCAGGCAATTCCATGATTCTGGGATTCTGTGATCTCAACCCCTCTGCTGGCCAGGTCCTCTGGGTCAGTCCTGCAATGCAAAAGTAATTTCATGTGGTCACTTGAGCTGCATTTCCCAGGAGAACCTGAAAGCTGGGGTGCCCTTGAGGCCTGGGTGACCTTTGGCACTCAGGATTCTGAGCTGATGGGTTCTGGGCTGATGGGATGAGGATTCTGATGAGCTGATGGGTTCTGGGCTGATGGGATCAGGATTCTGATGAGCTGATGGGATCAGGATTCTGATGAACTGATGGGTTCTGGGCTGATGGGATCAGGATTCTGAGCTGATGGGTTCTGGGCTGATGGGTTCCTCCTTCAGGTTCCTTTCCCCTGGGACAGGTTTAGTCCTTGCCTTTCTGTTTTGTCTCTCACTTGTCTTTCATGAATGTGCTCAAAAGCCAGAAATTCAACAGCATCTGGAATTCTTCCTCCACAGAGTCACCAAAGATGAGGCAGAGGCCACCTCCTCGCCGAGACCTCACCATAGTAAGTGCCAGCTGCTGAGGGAGGGCAGCAGGGGCAGGGGGGAGGGAGGGGAGCACTGCAGGGAGCTCTGGTCACTGTTGGGATCTTGTCCCCGTGCATGGATGTGGTGTCACACCTGCTGGACAAACACACTGTTGGGTTTTCTGTTTTCCTGTCACAGCCCCGTGGTTTGAACCTGCCTAAGCCTCCTGTCCCCCCTCAAGTGGAAGAGGAATATTACACCATTGCTGACTTCCAGACCACCATCCCTGATGGCATCAGCTTCCAGGCTGGAATGAAAGTAGAGGTGGGGCTGTCACCTTCCCTTCACACATCTTCACTTCAGGGCAGTGCTCCCATGGCCTGGGACCTGTTCCAGACCAGGAGATCTGCTCTGGGTGCAAACCAGGCATGGTTTTGTCTCTGTTAACATTCCAGACCCTGAGAGTGGGATAAAAACCTGTAGGAGCTCAAGACTTTGGCCCCACACCATTCTTGGTGGCCTCCTGTCCCCCAAGTGTGAGTGCTCTGTTTGAGCAAATGGAAAACAAACCCACACACAAACGGGGTTAGGGATGGGAGCTTTTCCTCTTAGGCCAGGTGTAAAGTTAAAAGCCCTTCCAAAATGCCTGGCACGCCCTCTTTGTTGGCAGAACCCCTCCTGCAGATGGGATTTTGCTTTTTCCGTGTGGGGATGTGATTTCTGCCTCTCTAGGAGGATTTTTCCTTCAGGGCTGCCCCGCTGAGCCTGTCCCCTGCTCCTGGAGCTGCAGGGAGGTTGGGCAGTGTGGGATCACAAGGGATGCTGCTGTTCCCTGCTCCAACAGTGCCACGCTGTGGCCACCTCCAGCAGCCAGCACCCTGCTCCAGGAGGGACAGGGACAGCTCAGCAGCTTTTCCTCAGCCCCTTTCCTTCCCTGGCAGCCAGGACAGGTGTCCCTCCCCTTAGGAAGCCACTCCTGGGGTTCCATGGCTTTTGGTGTGTCACCCTGCCATCGTTTCCCTCGAGTGCAGAGCAGCTGTCTGAGGTCTCCTTTTCTCCCCTGGCAGGTGATTGAGAAGAACCTGAGTGGCTGGTGGTACATCCAGATCGAGGAGAAGGAAGGCTGGGCCCCTGCCACCTTCATTGACAAGTACAAGAAAACCAGCAACGCCTCCAGGCCCAATTTCCTGGCTCCCCTTGCCACGGAGCTGGCGCAGCTGAGACTGGGCGACACCGAGGGCAGCGCCAGCGAGGAGGGGACAGGGCCCTGCAGGCCCCTGCCAGAGGCTCCCCCCAATGGCACAGACTGTGCTGGCAGGTGGGGCAAGGACTGGAAGGGCAAGGAGGCTCCCGACAGCGGGGACCTGTCCTTCGCCGGGGGCTACGAGGAGATCCCCGAGCGTGACACGGAGGAGAAGCCCAGCCTTCCACCCAGGAAGGAGTCCATCATTAAATCAGAGGGAGAGCTGCTGGAGAGGCAGAGACCTCCCCCCAAGCCCCCAGGCGTGATTCTGCCCATGATCCCACCCAAGCAGTCGGCAGCCCCCAAGGACAGCAAGAGGCCGGAGCTCAAACCGGAGAAGGGCAAACTCTTCCAGCTGAAAAACGAGATGGGGCTGGAATGTGGACACAAGGTGTCGGCCAAGGAGGTGAAGAAGCCAAACCTCCGGCCCATTGTCAAGCCAGCCAAGCCCAAAGCTGAGCCTGTGGAGGACAAACCTGAGCCCATCACCCAGAACCTGTTCCTGAAGTCGAGGCCTCAGATCAGGCCTAAACCCGCCGCGTCCCCCCGGCCTGAGCCGCCCCCGGCCGAAGACAAACTGGACATTTGCAGCCTGAGGAGCAAGCTGAGACCCGCCAAGGGCCCAGAGAAGCCCTTGGAGCAGGACTGCCCCGCAGAGAGCTCCTTCAGCAGCGCCGTGCTCGCCTCGGAGCCGTGCGCGAGGTTTCCGGGCGTGGAGAGCAAAGCCCTGCCCAAGCTGGACAGTGCCCCCAGAGAGGCACTGCCCAAATCTCCCTTAGGGCCAGCAAGCCCCCCCTGTGCCAGGGACGCCCCCCTGCAGCGCCCTGTGGTGCCACCTCGCAGGCCACCCCCTCCCAAGAAGCTGGGGGCTGCTGCCTGCGTCCCCCCCGAGCCCCGAGCCCCCGCTGAGCCCCGAGCCGCTGCAGTGCCAGGCAGGCCCATGCTGGTGCCTCCCAAAGCCAAACCCTTCCTCTCTGCCTCCCTGCAAGACGAAGCCAAAGCCAGAAGCAGCATGAGCCCAAAGGTCATCTCCAAACCCGTGGAGAGGGGCGAGGCCAAGGAGAGACCCTCAGCCATCGCCAGCCAGGACGTCTCCAGGGAAGCTCTCTACGTGGCAGTGGCGGATTTTGAAGGTGACGAGGAGACCAACAGCTTCAGAGAAGGGACTTTGTTTGAAGTTCGTGAGAAGAACAGCAGTGGCTGGTGGTTCTGCAAGGTGCTGGCTGGGGGGCCGTGCTGGGAGGGCTGGATCCCTTCCAACTACCTGAGGAAAAAGCCCTAGCTGCTCCTCAGCCTGCACAGCTGGAGGCTCCCTGGTCTCCCACCTGAGTATTTAATGAGCAGATTAATTTATAGTTTTCTGGAAGGCTGGCTTTAAAAGAAGAGGTAATAATTGAGATGCCATGCCTCAGCTGGAGGAAGCAGCTCAGCCTCCCCTCCCCACCCCTGTGCTCCCACCCATCCTCCTCCTCACATCCCCTGAAGGACTTGGCCCCTGTGCTTCTCTGTGTTTGGGAGAGGGACCTCCAGGGACATTCTGCCACCTCTGTGGTGAAGTGGAGAGAAATCCAGCAGCAAGCAGGTGGAGTGGTACCAGTGAAGGAAATCACAGAAGGATTTGCCTTTCCCTGAAGCTCAGGGAAGAGTTGCTTAGTCCAGGGCTGTAGCAGAGCCACGAGGAATGTGGCAAAAAGGAGGAGTGATTGCTGAGAACAGCTTCCTGCAGCTCTGTTTTTGGTTAAGGGCTGTGCCTGCACAGGGATCATCCCTCGGTCCTTCCCTGCACTATGATGACAAGTGTTAACTTCAGCATCCTCCTGGTGGAAAAAAAATAGGGGAAAATCCACCCTCATTTAGCAGCTCCTGTCTATGCTGGTCCAGGACAGCTCTGAGCTTCTGCCCTGCAGTACTGCAACCAAACATCAGAGGGGTTGTGCTGGAGCTGAGGAATTCTATGCAAGGCACAGAGGACCAGAACGACCCCAAAACCCCTGGAAAAGGGATGCTTTGCTCTCCTCCCCACACAGACTGCCCTCCTGTTGGACTAGGAGGGGATCACCCCTCCCCAGGGCCCAGGAGCTGGGTCCTTCCCTCGGTGCTGATCTTACCAAGTGCAATCCAGAATGGGGGAGTTCAGCTCCTCGTCACCACCAGTTCTGAGGTGTGTCTGGTGCTCAGGGGCTGCCTGCTGTCATTGTCACCCCACCTGCCTGTCCTTGCAGCCCACCCTGGGGGCCAGGCTGGCTTGGAGGGGCTTCTGGGCAAGCAGAGCCTGGGGTTTTTCCATGCTGACGTTCCTGCCTTGCCCTCAGTGCTGCTTATCCCAGCAGGAGGATGAGCTGTTGCTCCCCAGTGCTGCTTTTTTCCTTTCTGTCCTTGGCTATTTGCAGCTTCAGGGCCACATTTCTCTTCAGAAGAGCTTTAAACCTGGATGTCTGTGGGTTTCACAGAGTCACAGAATTCTTTGGGCTGGAAGGGACCTCTGGAGATCATCCAGTCCAGCCCCCGTGCCAAGGCAGGGTCAGGTTTGGTGTTGACCAAGCCCTGTTGCCCTCTCTGGTCTAATTACAAATGTGAGCAATGCAGCCACATTGTTTTGCTGCTGAAAATAATGACAGTTTTCCCTCTCATTTGAGGCTGGATGAATTGAAGGAGCATTCTCCACTCCCCCAGATGCTCACTTCCCTCTCTGTCCCATTTTTTCCACCCTGGGAATGTGGAAATCTGCACACAGAAGAAAACTGTGCTGCCTCTGGCCAGGATCCTTCTGGAAGGCGATGGGACAGTTTGATCTGACAGAAAAACCCTGACCATCCTCATATCCAGAAGCCTCACAATTCATTTTTATCCATGGGAATTCAGGCACCTTGGTGTGTGGCTGATTCCTCTCCTCCCACCTGCGGTTTTCTCTGGTGGCACATCAGCCCCTGATGAGGCTGACTCACCTGAGCTGGCAAAAAGCACCGAATTTGCAACCCAGTGCAATACCAGAGCTCCTTGCTGGCACCAGGGAGGTGTTGATGTGCTCCCAGAGAGCTGCAGGGTGGGTTGAGACAGCTCCAATCAGTCCCTCCTGCTTTGGGAAGGAGTGGGGACAGGGTGAGTGAAGCCAGAGCTGCTCCACAGCCCAATCCAGCTCCCAGGTATGTGGGAAAGCGCTGGGGCTGGATCCCTGCTCTGGACACAGGGCTGTGTGTCCTTGCTGTGCTTTGCTGAATGTCCTTTTCATCTCAGCTGTGTCTCAGAGCCCTCTGTGCCCTGGCTGTCCTCTGCTACTTGTGTGGCTGCTCCCTCTCCCCTCCCAGCCTGAGCCTCGGAACTGGTGGTGCTCCATTTTCCTGACACAAGTACTGTATTTCTGTATTTGACAGGATCGCTCCCTTCTTCCCAAAGAGCTTCCAAGAGGGAGTTTCCCTCTGGGATCACCCTCAGGAGGTGCCCACACCTCAGCCTTACCCCTTTTCCTGTTTGCCAAGGGGCCTTGGGTGGCCAAACTCCTGTGGGGACGATGCCAGGAGCCCCTGGGCTGGCAGGGCTTTGTCCCCATCTGGTTTGTGCCCCAAGCCAGGCTGCCTCTCCTCCCTGCACCTCCCTGCTACCTCCTGAGGAGGAGGAGGGTGGCCAAAAGCGCCCCAAATTCAGGGGTAGCCCCCCAGCAGCCACAGCCCAGCCTCCCAGAGCAGCCCTGAGGCTGTGGCAAGGGGGGCACTGCTGTGGCTTGGGGCCCAGGATTTGGGGCCAGGCCAGGCTGGGCACATCCTGGGTGGGCATCAGCTCCTGCCAGGCTCCCAAAGCCCATCTGTTTGTCCATGTGTGTGTGTATTATGGAATATGTATAAATCTCCATTACTGGGGGTGGGTGGGGGGAGCAAAGGTAGATGTAGCTGTGTCCATGCCCTGTCTATACCTTCACCTTTAAGGGATGGATTTTTTTATTATTATTATTATTTGCTGGGTTTTGGGGTTGTGTTTTTATTTTTTTTCCTCTTTTGTTTTCTTTTTTTTTTTTTTTAGGAAATAAAAAGAAACTGCTTGACTGGTTTCAAGCACCCTGGTGAACCTGTGTGTATGACTGGTGGAATTTTGGGGTGTCCAGGGCTGGTTTGGGGGTCTGTCTGTCCTTCCATCCTGGCAGGGAGGCTCATGGGGACCCTGGCAGCTCCTTGTGTCCTCCTTGGTGCCCAAACTTTATATCCCAATAAATGAGGCAGTGGAGTGTGGAAGTTTAAACCAGCAGAGTTTGGTGATTTTGGGGAAGTGCAGAGAGAGAGGAGGAGGAGGCATTGCCAGTCCTGAGGGGCTTTGGGGGTTCTGGGTGGACAGGGATCAGCTCTGGGGATAAAGTGAGGCAGCAAATTGTCCAAAAAGGCATTTTGGCAGAAGTTATCAGGCTCCTTCAGCATCCAGGGTGAGTGAGGGGTTTGTGTGAACACCCAGCTCTGGCGGGCGGAGTTGTGACTGAATTTTTCCACTCCACATGAAGGAAAAGGGAAAAGGAAAGAAGAAAGTGAAAAGGGAAGGGGAAAAGAAAAGGGAAGAGGAAAAAGGAAAAGAGGAAGAAAACAGGAAAAGGAAAAAAGAGAAAAGGAAAAAATTGAAAATGAAGATCTGCCTTCCTGCTGTGTCTGCATCACAGGGCACAGGAGGGGACCAGGCTGGAGCTGCCTTGCCTGAGATTGGATAAGAAATTTGGGGCTCTTTGTGAGGGTCACCAAACCCTTTCACCTCTGTAGCCCTGAAATCCACCTTTGTTCCCCAAATTTCCAAGGATTTGCAGGGTTAAATGAGCCAGCAAAGCCTCCCAGCTCATGGAAGGAGTGAGCAACCACTGGGCAGTGACTGCCAGGAGCAAAGCAAAGCTCAGGAAAGGTTTGTAAAGTATCTTTTTTATTATTATTATTTTTTTATTTTGCCCCTCTGGATCAGTCTCACCTCACTTTGCAAATCAAAGCTGTCTCACCCCCTCTCACAGCTCAAACTCTTTGAAGCACTCCAGAGCACTCTGTACAAGCCAAAGGTTTATTTGTTTCAGAAACAAGTCAAATTATATTCATGGAAAACAGGTAAATGGACGAAAGGAAAACACACAGCACTGAACACTATAGAGCACTGACATGTAGAGTGCAGCTCCCTCCCTCGTGCGATGCCCTCCCTCCCCAGGCCCCCCAAAATTTTGCTGGAAAAGCCTAATACAGAGGTCCAAAATCTGCTTCAGCTTCAACAAGATAATACAGGTCACAGTATTGAATCATAAAGGGAACGACAAGAGAGGAACTGCCTCGGAAAGGGGGAGAGGGAAAAGAGTTCCCCTCCCATCTCTTTCCTTTCTTCCTTTCTTCTCTTAAATTTTCAAACAAAGGTTAAGGAGGAGAGGAGGGGAAAATCCATGGAAATAAACACTTTTTCACTCATATATATATATATATATATATATGTGTCTGAATATATATATACATATATATATATAAAGCAGGATTCTCAGTGAACACAAAATTCTATAAAACTACCATTGATCTGTGTTGGTTTTCTCCCCCCCATCTTTTTTTTTTTTCTTTTTAAAAGTTGCTTTAAAAAGGATAAAAAGTGCACAGACACCCTTATAAGGCACAAACAGATCTTCTGTACAAATCATAGATCATTGGACTGTTTAAAAAAAATAGCAATACGAATAATAACAATGAAATCTGTAAGAGGCTACCTTTTCCTGGAAATATTTTTTTAATTTTTTTTTTTTTTTGAGGCCTATTTTGGAAAATTCCTGTTGCTCTTGGATAGGCAGGGCCACAAGTCCACTGCTGTCCCATCCCACTCGTTTCCTTTGCTGGCCTCACTGGGTGCTGCCCCTTCTTGCAAACTGGTTTTGGCTGCTACAGCAAAAATTCAGCCTCTTCAACATGTCCTGAACAGCTCCTGGGGTGGATTTGGTGTTTCTCCTTGCTGGCTTAAAAATACAAAACAGAGCTACACCAAAAAAAAAAAAAAAAAAAAAAGCCCCAGGCTTCACCCACCCTGCTGATGGAGGCAAAGGGCATCTGTCAAATTCCAGGCTGGGAATTCCAACAGTTTTCCTTGAATTCCTCCCTGTGGAAAGGCTTCCCAGGGCTGGCAGTGGTGCTGACACACCCCTGGCACCCTTGGTGCTGTGCCCACTGCCCACAGCTGGAGCTGGATGTGCCCACGTGGGGCTGGGAGCTCCCTGGCAATGCAGGGCCTGGGGTGGGGGGTGGGAGGCAGCAGAAAAGCTCCAGGTGCAGGGAATGTGCCCTGGCTCCTCCTTTGGGGAAAGGTGGCAGGGAAAGGTGCAGTGGCTCTGCTGAGGGTGGTGGCATCAGCCAGTGGCACCAAAAAGGGCTCAGCAAAGCTCGTGCCAGGCTCAGAGGTCTGGCTCCACAGCAGCCTCTCATTGATGCACTCAATGAAAATGTTCACCAGTTCTCCAAGGAAAAAACAAAAGGTTTCTGGGTGTCCTGTGGGCACAGCCTGCTGTGGGAGGAGGGTGAGCTGCTCCCTGGCTGTGCCCTCCCCAATGGCAGTGTGGCACAGGGCTGGCACAGGGCTGTACCCAAACCACCTGGGCAGCAGCACCAGGCACCCACAGCCTTGGAGGAGAGAGGGAACAGCCAGACATCCCTCGGGCTCCCTCTGTGCCCAGGAGCCCTGAAATGTACAGGAGTTATTATTCCAAATTTCCCTTTTTCCAGACTCCAATGTGGTAATTGGTAATTGCACCTTTCTGAAAAGCTGTTCTCACACACTTGATGGCACATGGTCACCGAGCTGCAGTGACAGCCCCTCTCATCCTCCCATTTCCATCTTTTTTTTGCCCTCTTTATGAGCCTGGAGCAGCTGGAAATTGGCCAGGCTCGGGCTGAAGGACAGGACTGGGGCTGTGCAATGGGCAGAGGATGGAGACTGGAGAGCAGCAGGGAGGAGGATGCTGAGCTCCTCACACCAACTGCACAATCAGTGCTGCCTGTAGCTGGCATTACACCCAAAACCCATTTACCTTTTAATTCAGCCTCAGAGCCTTTTTCTTTCCCCCTAAGTAAAGCCAAGTGAGACAGTCCCTGTTTTTCTCAACAAGGTCTCATCTACAGTTGAGACCCAGCGTGCAGGGAAACCTGCAAAGGCTGGAGAAAGAACAGGTGAAATCAGCACATCCAGTCCCCAGAAATAAAGGTGAGCCTGATGGGAACTGGGTCAGAAATGAATTTCCCACCAGAGCCTCCAAAAAATCCCCATGGTGGGGCAGGAGGAAGGCTGAGCCCTGCCATGGCAGCGGCTGCAGGGACGGTCTGGCAGAGGTGACAGTCAGGACAGGGTGACACAGCTGTGCCACCTGCCAGGAGGGCAGAGCACAGAGCAGGGGAGTGTGCCTGGAGGTGACAAACCCCATCACTGCAGGGTGCCAAGGCAGGATTGCAGAGTGCCCAGCCAAACAGCCCTGTGCTGCACAGGTTGCAGGTTATGGCTTCAGAAGGCAGCAGGGCCGTGCCTGAGCTGCCCCTACAGTCCAGCCCTGCAGGGGCTGCCTGGGCTCCTCACTGCTACCCCAGGGCAGCTCCCTGGCTCTCAGCCTCCATGGGCAGAAGCCCCTGTGCTGCCACAGAAAGAAAAATCTGTTTTATCTAACCCAGAGCAGCTCCTCCATGTCCCCACGAGCCTGTTCGTGAGGACAGAACCCCAATAAGTGACAACCTGACAGTGCCACTATTTGGCCTGAGCTAGTTCTCCTTACATGACATTTCTCACTTCTGTCCACTCTGAACTCTCCTGCTGGGCCTCATCCCAGTTTTGCTCCAGCACAGCACAATCCCCTGGCAGCAGCAGCCCAGAGCCGTCGGGTTTTAGGGTGGGGAAGCCCAGTGGCACCTGGCAACCTCCCCACGCCGAGCCGAGCCTCCCCCGCGGCGGGAGGAGGGAAAAAAAGGAGCTTTAGCACGGGGAAATTTCTCATTTGCAGCTGGCTCAGCTCCTGGCTCAGCCTGGCCAGCACAATCCTCAGCTTTGCTCCCTGAATTGTGCCCTACCAGTCAAATAAGGAAACACAGATAACGAGCCACTTGATAACGACTGACCAGCACGATAACCCATAAGCAGGGACGGAAAGGCGAGCGTTGCGGCGGCGTTCCCCCTTCCCGCAGCCCCGGCGGCCCCTAGGGGCGGTAGATTTTAATCACATCCTTGATGACCCTTCTGCAGATGGGGCAGCAGGCGTTGAGCTGCTTCTTCAGCTTAAGACCGCAGGTGTTGCAGAGGCACATGTGTCCGCAGGTGTAGATGACCGTGTCCACCTCGCTGTCGAAGCACACGGTGCACTCCCCGTTCTTGCTGCTCGACGGCTCCGGAGGGGAGAAGACGGGAGAGATGGGGGGGCTCAGAGGGGAGCTGGGGGCAGTCACTGCGAAAGAGAGAGGTTGTTTAGTCACAGGGATGGGGCAAACACGCCTAGGTCAGTTTTTAAGGCTGTGCTCCGCCATTGCCTGGTTCTTTGGCTGAATGAATCCCAGTTTATTCCGACCCACAGAGCCTGTTATCCCTTTTCTACACATGGGGCAGGTGCCACATCCACACGTTTTTTGAACATTTTGAACATAAGGATGGTGATTCCACCACTTCCCTGGAAGGCTTGTTCAATACCTGACCACCCTTTTCATAAAGAGATTATTCCTTATATTCAAATTAAACCACTCCTGGTGCAACTAGATGCTGTTTCCTCCTATCCTGTCCCTGTTCCCTGGAGCAGAGCCCGATCCCCCTGGCTGTCCCCTCCTGTCAGGGAGTAGTGCAGAGCCACAAGGCCTCCCCTGAGCCTCCCTTTCTCCAGGCTGAGCCCCTTTCCCAGCTCCCTCAGCCACTCCTGGCGCTCCAAACCCTTCCCTGGACACACTCCAGCCCCTCCACATCTTTCATGTCACAAACTGGACACAAGCTTCAGGGTGCAGCCTCAGCAGTGCCAGCACAGGGGACAGTCCCTACCCTGCTCCTGCTGCCACAACCAATGCACAGCCCTTCTTCAGGCCATGAAAACCTTCCCAGCACTGTGCTTTCTCCCCATTCCTTCTGCTGCCCCAGGAGCTGGTGGCTGTCCTTACCCAGCGAGGACTCGGAGGCTGACGAGGACCTGTTGACGCTGAAGGCCACGTCCGAGTCGCTGTCGTACTGGGAGCCACCGGGGGATCCTGAGGGAGACACCGTCCCTGGGCTGGACTGCACCGTGCCTGGGAACACAGGAGAGAGCTGAGCCCACACAGGGACACCCCAAACCCTGGCCAAAGCCCCCAGCCTGCTGAGCTGCTCCCACCCCCCTGCACAGGGGCTGCACAGAGCCAATGCTGCCCCTTGGTGACCACACAGGGCACTCGTTATGCCTTTGTATGATGCCTGTTCAGCTTCAGTGGAGCAAGAGCTGGATTGGTTATTGGTTATCCAATATTTGCCTTTCCCCTTCCCCACTCTCCCCAGCAGCAGTGGGCTCCAGCTATCTCACTGTCAGCTGGGAAAGGCCATTGCTTTGGATGAAGAAAACCTGCTTTACAAAGTCATTAACATCTGCTTTTCTGATGGAATCCTTAACAGGAGGAAAGCAGGAAGGCTGGAGCTGGTCACCAGCAATGGATCAGAAGTGGCAGCTGACCCCCGTGCTGTGGCAGTGCTTCAGGAGCAATTACTGTCTGTGCTTAAACAGAGCTGTGCTCACAAAAATCACCATCCTTACTAAGGCAGAAGTTTAATACCTGTTGGCTGGAATAGAGAGTTTATAAAGAATCCCTTCTAAAAATGAAAAACAGATGCCCTCCACAACCATTCTTGTTTATAAAGAATCCCTTAGAAAAACAAACCCACTGAAAAACAGCATCTCCCAAGCCGTCCCTGCCTCCCTGCCTGCTGCTTGTTTTATCTCTCAAGTCTCATCCTTTCCTGGGGGAATCCCAGAGGCTGCACACATCTCTGTGACAGGCACCGTGTTTTGTCCCTCTTGTCTGCAAACACGAGGAGCTTCATCCTCACATCAGTGAACACTCTGAGTGCAAACCCAGAGCTCTGACCCAGGAAACTTCCCCAAGCCAGGTGCTCCGTTGGCTGCACTTACCCAGGATTTTGAGCTGGTTGATCACACCGTGGATTGTAAAAAACACCCAGAGGGACTGGGAGGTGTCCACGCACATGAGCATGCCCCGGCTGGCGCCGTTGACCCCGTGGTGCACCTCCCCGTTGGGCAGGACCATGAAGCTGAGGATGTCGCCGCTGTTGAGCACAGGGAAGGCCCGATAAACCACCCAGTACTCCTTACGGTCCAGGAGGAAATCCGGGTCCGCCGGGAGCTCGTTTGTCCGCAAAGTGCTCGGATCACACGAGGTGATGCCGAACGACAGCGCCCCGTAGTAGGGCAGCCCGAGGTGTCCCACTTCCACAAAGAGGCTCTCCCCGATGTGCAAAGGCCGGTCAGAGAACACCAAAGTCCTATTGCTCTCCTGCCAGTTGGTGCAGGCCACCATCCTGTCCTGGGAAAAGGTGACGTCGGGGCCGCGCGTGGGGTGGAAGCGCAGGTCGGTGTCCAGGAACGCCGGCACTCCCTGGGCGTGCTGCCGCCGGCTGGGGCAGCAGGGGATGATGTGGTTGTCACTCCCAAGTCCTGGCACCCGGCTCAGGTTTAGGTTTGCAATTTTGGCCACCACCTGGTTGTTCTCCAGCTCGTTGTTGTTGAAGTTGGCCGAGTCGTGGTTGCTCTGGGGAAGGCAGGTGCTGAGGCGGGCGGTGCTGAGCCGGGCAGTGCTCATGGTCTCTGCAAACATGCTGTCTGTGAGAGAAAGCTGAGGGTTAGTCAGGAGAAAACTGCCTGCTTTGGTGCTTGCAGTTATTATTGCAGCCTGCAGGCTCCAAAAGGGAAAATCGGCCACTAATGAACAGCTCCTGGTGCGGAGTCACACGTGGAGCAGGCAGAGGAGCGGCTGCATCTTGGCACCAGCCAAGGAAAAACAAGTGTTCCAAAGAATTTGTGTGATCTGGGAGTTCCCTGCACTGGGGAACTGGGAAAAGCTGCAAACCAGCGTGGTCCTACAGCTTTCTGAGGAGAAGGATCTGATAGCTCTGAGGTTACACTACTAAAAAAAAAAAAATCTCAATATTTTGTTGTCCCAAGGTCTTGGGCAACACATATCCACAAACGATGGGTGAGGGAACTCAAAGATGAATGGATATCCTTTCCACACTCCTTGTCATTGCCTTACACCTGTGTCCAGGCACAGGTGTGGCCAAGAGAGGTCATTTCAAGCCTCATAACTCTGGGACGTTCACAGCCCTGTAGAGGTTTTGAATGGAGAACTTGTCACAAAAGCTACTTCCTGCAGGTGTTAGAAAGCTTTCACAGCAGAAGGTTGTTTTCCCTTTTCACAGCGAAGGGAAAGTCAGGATGTTGATCCTTAATTAATTTCCCAGGTTTCCACTTGAGCCATGCCAGGCTTGGGGGTGATGTAAAGGTGTGGGAAAGTTTGGGAGTGTTCTCCTTCTACCTCCAGCCCTGCCTGGGGCAGCCTGGACACTTCACTCTGGAAGGTTTAATGCACTGAGCAAAGTCAGAGCACGTGGAATTTAAGAGTCTCTGTGAATGACTCCTTGTCATCTCAGAGATGGAGATGAGTGAAGCAGTCCAGCACCAACACTGCCTGCTCCTTGGGGGAGAGAATCCCCAGGCTTTTGGCAAAGAAGGAAAAACACCCAAATGCACCCAGCAGCAAAGCAGAACCTGCCTCACTCAGAAGCCCAGGTAGGAGAGGCCACTGGGGTGGGCTGATGGCTGGAGCAGCTCCTCCTCAGCCAGCACAGCTTGTGTGGCAAGAAATGCTCCCACAGAGGAGTCAGACACATCCAAACTTCATGATGGATGTCCCATCCTGGAAGTGTCCAAGGCCAGGTTGGACAGGACTTGGAACAACCTGGGATAGTGGAAGGTGTCCCTGCCCATGGCACGGGGTTGGAATGAGATGATCTCTAAGATCCCTTCCAGCCCAAACCATTCTGTGATTCATGATGCTGAAAGAAACATTTTGTGCCTGAGAACTGGAGCTGTATTTCACAATTTTCTCAACTCACACAACATTTTGGGAGGACGAGGCAGAGACAAGCAAGGAGTTTGGGTCCCCTGGTGCCCCAGATGGCTGAGCATGGCCCTGATTCCTGGGGCAGTTTGTGGGGCTTGGTATTGTAATAAAAAAAATCTCTCATCAGAGTACAGGTGCTCTCAGCCTGGGAACTCTTGGATGCTACAGGCCTGGAGCAGGGAGCAGAAGGAAGCTGCATTTTATTTTTCAAACTCCAATTTAATGAGGAGAAAGGAGAGCTCTGGTGAAGCAGCTGCCTTGGCCAACCCAGCAAACATTCCTTCTCCTCTGTGACGAGCACCAGAGGCTGGAGTGTGTCGCAACTGCAATTACAGGACAAGCTGCTGCTGAGGTTTAATTACACATTTGAGGCACAGCAGACAGGGAAAAGCGTTGTTTATGTGTGGCATTCTCGCCTGTAAAATAATTGGCTCTGTTCAGCAGGATGTGTGATGGAGCTGCTGCCCTCTGGACTCGCCATTCCACAGTTTATCCCTGGTGCCAGCTCCATGCCAGGCTGGCAGCACCATCCCCTCGGGCTGGTACAGCTGTTTGTGGCTGTTAAAACTCCATCAGCTCCAAGGAGCCTCCAGCAAAGGGCAACTCTCTTGGATTTTAAAAGTGTTCCCTGTGGTGTAGCCCAGTTCAAACGCTCCTTCTAACGCTGAATTCATTAGAAATTTTAATGCTGTAAAAGCCATGAAAGGAAAATCATTTCATGGCCATCAGCTGGGCTTGCTAATGGGAACAGATTCATCCCCTCTTGCAGCCCTCCCTAAGGACGAGGCTGTGAATCAGCCTGGATTCCAGGGGTGTGAGTGATGTCCCTGTGCCAGGGAAGGGTCACAACGCCAACACAGCCCCTCAAACTGCCAGCCTGAGTGGGACCACGGCCAAGAGCAGAGAGAGGGGCTGGAAAACGGCTCCAGGAAACTTTTGGGCAATTACTGGTGGTTTTCCAATGGACTGGCAGTAACTGGTAGCTGGGAAAGAATAGACAGGGTCACAACTGGCCCTTTTTGTCTCCTCAGTGCCCTTGCTCCATGTTCTTCCATGCCAAAGCAGCACATCCAGCTCAGAGAAAGCTGAGTGGAGTTACAAGTAAAGATTTCCATTTATTCCTTCCCATAATGTGCAGCCTTAGGAATTTCTATCACTGCTACCTCTGGAATAGATTGCTTTCTGCATCCCTACTGCTGGCAGAAGAAAAATTATTAACTAGAGGTACAAAACCAACAGCAAATTAATTTTCTTATGTGTCCCATAGAAATAATCACACAGATTATCTTTTCCTAGAGGATCAGAAAGAGCACCAGAAGAGCAGCCCACATGCCCAAAAACACACTTACCTAGAATTTGCACTTCGTGGGTAATTCCATAGACGTCTATGAGGGCCCAAAGAGGCCCGGAAACTTTAATACCACAGTGAAACAAAATCGGCTCCTCATCATTAATACTGTAGAACACTCTGCCGTGCCGGTCCACCCAGAAGGCCAAAATATTGTCCCTGACCGCAAACCTCTCGGGCAGAGCCTTGGCCCAGTAGCCGGGGCGGGTGACGAGGTCGGGGCAGGCGTACTTTGGTATCTCCTCGGAGCTCATCTGCGAGGGGTCGTGGATGGTGAAGCCGAAGCGCAGGGCGCCGCTCCAGCCGTGGTGCACGGCCACCAGCTTGAGGCGCACCTTCTCGTACAGGTGGATGGGCCGGTTGGTGAAGGTGACGCCGTTGCAGAAGCTGTTCCTGCGCGTGGCGCGGCGCGAGTGCGCGTCCAGCCGCACGTTCTTGCCCTTGGCCTGCGAGTGGAAGCGCGGCGGCTCCGCCAGGGCCAGCACCGAGCGTCTCTCATGGCTGTGGTTGGGCAAGCTGTAGTAGGGACGGCTGGGCACCGAGCGGGTCTGGTGGCTCGTGTCTGCGGGAGGAAGCGCAAGGTTGGGAGATGGTCAGAATCGTTGTAGTGGCTTGGAAGCAAAGCCAGTGAGAGACTCCAAATGAGAAATACAATTTAACAAGAAAAAAAAAAAAAAAAGAAGAAGAGAAAAATAAAATACATGCAATAGTATAAAAGAAAACCACTGACAGAGTCAGAATACAACGTGACACCCCGCTAGTCAGGGTGGTGGTAGCAGTCCAGATGAAGTGGTCTTGTTGAAGTAGTGATCATGTAGAAAGCTCTGGTAGCTCTTCTGTGGAAACCAGTGGGTAAGGGCTGCCTTGGTGCTCCAAATCTCTGTTTTTATCTAAGTAGAAAATGTTTGGCTCCTCCCCCTGGGTGGAGCATCTCCCAATGGGATGATGTAATTTTATCAGTCATGCACTGGGACTCAATGGCCCATTAACAGGAGATATCCCCTGGAGGTAGGATGGGTTGTGGAAAAGATAAAGATCACTGCCCCATCTGGTTTTAACAGATGGTGATAGAATACACACTTTTGGGCGCATCTTTACATTGTAACCTGGGACACCTGTGCATGAGCACAAGGAGGAGCTTGCAGAGCCTCTTCCAGGGCCACTGCTTTCTAAGGTAGGATTCCAGCGAAGAAAATCGATCTCCCTCCAAATCTGACAGGGGCTTTTTCTCGAGTCTTCATTCACTGATAACCCAGTGGCTCAAAATGTCATGGAGACAATTGCTCACTGTCATTTGGTATAAAACATTTGTATGCCTGAAACTCAGTTGATCACCAACCTGCTCTGCCTCCAAGCACCACGGCATGTCCATGGCTACAGGCAGAAAGGGGTGGGGGTAGCTGCTGAATGCCTCTGAACCCAAATCTGCCTTCTGTCAGTAGTAACTGGCAGCAGTACAAAGGCTGGTTTAAGTTTACAAGCTGTCAGGGGTTCCTGAGGGCCAATAAAGCACCAGGGGATCAGTGGCAATGTGCAGAGACCCGCTCCAGGTCCTTTAAACTGCCAAACAGAGACTCCAGGATGCTCCCCTCTGCTGACATGGTAACTCAGGGATCCACTGCACTGCTGTAAATCCCATGAGAGTCCCAGTGAGCAGCATGGGACTGGTGTCTGCACCTGGAAGGGCAGGGGAGGGGACAGCCCTCTGCAGCCCACCAGGCGCTGGACCACGGCGGGATGGAGAACACACTGACCACACCACAGACACCTCTGAGCCTCCCACCCCATTCACTGCTCACTGTCCTGCTTTCAGACAGTCAGTATTCCTTCTGCTCCTTGTTCACATTCTCACACACAGAAATCAAACAGACAAAGCCAAATTTTCCCTGCTTCTTGTCTCATTACGGAAATTCTCCTTGCAGCTCGCTAATTTTGTTCTCTCTCAGGTGTGAGCACTCCCAGAAGCAGGTTTCCAGCAGCAAATTAAACAAGCTAAATTACTGGAAGTTTACCAAAGGAAAAGGAAATAAAGACCTCAAACACCTTCTGGACTTTTCTCTCCCTCAAATCAGTAGCTTGTTTATCCAAATAATAATAAAGCAAGGCAGAAGGATGTAATTAATGTCAAGCACTATTCTTTCCTGTTACTTTGAGGTACTAAAATGAAAACCAGAAATCCTGACCTTGAAACAATATACACACAAAAACACAAGAAAACTTTTATATGTATGATTTTCTAATTTAGGAATGTCCATTTACTCTGTGAGCTGCTCAGCAAATTGAGCCAGGAAATACATTAACTGAAAGCTAATTTAGGGCAAACCTACTTTACCTCATGTTTGAAACTGTTCCACAAGGTTATTTCTCTGCAGCAAGGCAGAACAGTTCGGAGAGGAGGATGAGTGTGACAAGGAGAAGAGAGAAGGGAGGAGATTTGCACTGTGGGTTTTTGGCTAAAATGGAAAGGAAGCTATTTCTGGTGAAGTGGACTCTCCCACACACATGGTTAATGGATAAATTGTGTCAGAAAAATATCTCCATCCCAAGGCAGACCCAATTATGCTCTGCATTAACTGAAACATATGGGAACATTTCAGTATAAACAAAACCTGCACTGTATGAGCTTTTTTCTATGAGCTTTCCAGTTCATTTAACCCTTGATATGGTGCACATTAAGCACAGCCTTAGATTACTGATGTAACGCTCTACTAAGTACTTTTTGGCTCAGATAATGCAGCAGTATCTCCCAGCCTTTGCACTGCTAAACTGAGGGACTGCTTGGGGGTTTCAATCCCCTTCTTTGTGCCAGTTTTCCAATTTTTGAGGGAGGTGGATGTTACAGTGGGTTCCCTGAGAGCACCAGGTTGAACAAAATTTTTTAATAGAAAAATGGCAACACCATAAAACCATCTGTAAGAAAAATGTTATTCCCATCAGCTTGATCTCCCAAATGACTTGTCTGCTTCTCAAAATGCTGCCACTGTGCAATTCCTAGATTTTCCTTCCCTCTCAGAACTGTGCCCTTTCACCTTCCTGTTGGGATTCCAGATGCACTTTCTGCTGGTTACAAGGGTGAACACCAGGAGTCGTGGTGAATCAAGATGACTCAAGCCTGTGCTGAAGCTCCTGCACCTCTGGGGTTCCAGAACAGTGAGTCATTTGCTTGCCTTTTCATCTCCTTGTTCTCCTTGCCAAGGCCTGCCCTGCTGAAATGATCAGCTGCCCCATCACTTTTTTCATCAGATAAATGAGGACCTATCAAGATTTAGACAATTTTCTTATGTTAACTAGTCTACTGATACTTCAATGCTAATGTTTACTATGGCAACTAGTTTACTTTTCTCTCTGAGAGCTCACTGACATTAAATCAGTTAATTCTCAAATCATCCTGTCTGGTAAACCAAGCAAACACCAGCAGCTTGGGTGCAGCTCTAATGAAAAGATCTGGGTTTATATTTTCATACAATGTGTGTGGCAGGAAAGAAGACTCACTCATCAAAGCAAAAAGGTCCTTCTCCCATGGAAAACAAGGGGAGATGAGATATCTCTTCACTATCAAGTGACACACTGATTTTCATTTTCTGACCAAATCACTGTGAATCCAGGAACCTGTCCATCTCACTGTCATTCACAGAAAGTAAACCCACAAAAGATTATCACAATTTTGATTTCTGAATTACAGGGGCCATTGGATATCTACGACTTTGCTTTTCCTTGAATTCAGCATGTGTTATTGAAATAATCTTATTTCAATTGAACAATTGTCAGCAGTTCTCAGCCTAGTACAATCCAGTGAGTTTTCTACAATCTTCAGCCCATGTTTGTCCAGCTTCATCTGTCTTTAGTCTATTAGTCTACTGCCAGCCTGCTGCTCTCTTTCCAGTGCAAATCAATGGCACTTTAGACTTTGGGTTGAACCCAACAAATTGTGCACTGTAAGCTTCTTCTGGAGGCCTGGTTTCCAGTCTTTTTCTTTTACATAATTTCCAAGGAATCCTCCCCTGTTTATTTTCTGCCTTCTCCAGCTGTGGGTACCAGAGCTGAAGAGGGTGAGTGAATGCTGCACTCAGAGCTGGATGAAGTCACAGTTCCTGGGTGGATACTTGTGGTGTACCTGCAGTACCTCTCAGGAGGAGAACCAGGGCACCAGACCCCACTGATATCCCCTGGCCCCCTTCAGATGTTGTTAGGATAAGTGTCACGCTGCTGTTTGGGTATAAAAAGTGTTCATAAACTGATCCCATCTCAGCAAACAGATTGACCTTCTCAAAAAGAGTATAAATGAAGCAACCATAATGATGGAAATACTGACAGGGATATTCTGGACACATTTCACATTCTGCTGTGCAGAGAAACAAGGACCTGAAATTGCTCAGGACTGAAAATGAGATGTTGCAGCATTTGGCTTCTGGATCAGGAATTCTAATCAGATGGAGGAGGGTAATGAACAAAACCTCATTATCATCTAGCAGCCCCTAATGTGTGTCAGGAACTAGATGAATACAGGACTTTGCTGACAAGCAGTGGCAGCTCCTATTTTAGCAAGAGCTATGTTTGTAAGAAGGTCTGGAAAAACGAGTCGAAATTCTGAAACCAAGGATTCCTTGGCTACAAAATTCTTGCAAGATGGCAAGTGTGGGGCAGTGACTTTATTTTTGAAGTCAATTGCTTATAAACCAGACTAGAAAAAAAACAGTGTGGGGAAGCAGTTAATGCTTAGTTGACTATGCAAATCATTTACTTGCCAGTCCAGAGGGCAAACACTCAGCAGTTTCCCCAAAACCCATGAAGGGGCAGATGTGCCCACTGCCCACCCTGAGTGATTGAGAGGTGCAGCAGAGGAAACCTGGGGCACAGCTCCAGGTCAGGAAGTGCAGCAGCCCCCAGGCCTTTGCCATGATCAGCTTTGATGATTTTAATTTGGCTGGCTGGGAGGAGGGAAGGTCAGCATGCAGCTGTCCCCCAAGCTACAGTCTCATAAAGATAATTGCACTCTCACTTTTAGAGAGGACTTTCACTCCATAAACAAATGTTCTTTTCAAAGCTCTGTGACACAAATGAGTGTGCCCATTCTCCCTCCAAGTGTGGACTGCTCTGGCAGTGCTGTGACACAGACCAAGTCCCCTCTCTCTCCCCCTCCCTGTTTCACTGCCTGAGACGTTTTCACCCTTTTTTCCTAAATGTGTTTTTCTCTTTGGCTATTTTTTCTTTCCTACATGAAGTGCAAGCCCAGTAATATTGAAGAAGATGACAACTGTCAGACCCACAGTGTTCAAGACAACGAAAATGCTGATGAAATTATTTTCCTTGTCCCTGATCTCCACTGCTGTCAATTGTGGTCCTTTTTACACAGTTTGAGTTCACTTTCCAATGTGTCATCTTGGCCAAGGCAGGCTCAGAATGAAACCCAGGCACCTTAAATCCTTGCATGCTAGAGCAGACTGCTGCTATGGAGAAGCCTTGACAGTTTACAGACAGAACTCCCCAGCTCCCACAGACACCCTTTGCACAAGGGTTAAGAGAGGAAGGGACTAAGCATGTCACTGCTCTGCCACATTTGGCAGCAATGACAAACCAAGACAAAGAGAGCAGGAAAGCTCCTGGGCAGAAGATTGCAAAATTTGCAGCAGAGGATGGCAATCACAGAAATCACAGAGAGAGTGTGTGTAGCCTGCATAACTGTGCTGGAGCACTAGGATAGCCTTGGGAAGAGGAGCAGAACTTTTTCTAGGTAACAAAAACGTTTTAAGAACCGTCTCACAAGCTTTTCTCTGTACCAGTTAGTTAAACTTTCCTTGATGACCTTCTCCACTCCCTCTGAAGCGTGGTGTAAATCACAGACATAAAATCACACAGAGTTCTGCATGAGCAAGCATTTCCACAACAAGTACAACTCTCTCCCTAGGTAGCTGGGGATATTAAGAAGTTAAATCCTTCAAACCACTGTTGCGAACAGCAGCGCTTGTAACCCCAGACCGGAATAATCTTGGACTCTGATCTAGTCAAGCATCCTTGTCTAATAACTGCCTCAGGCTGTCAGGCTGAAAACCTGGGAAAATAAAGCAGCACCACAATACAGAAAAATCTTACTTGTGTCATTCCTGGCTAACAGCCCAGCTCACCTGCTGCATTTCAGGCTATAGGTGAGCGGAGAAAAGGATAATGCAACATAGTTCCTTGTGCAATGGAGAAGCAAAAGAGAGAGAGAGCTTTATTTAAAGAAACACTACACTTATATAGGGTAGTTGGTACAAAACAGAATAGAAAAGACTCATTGGTCCAAGAAGGCAACACCTCTTTGAAAACATGCTTTTTGTAAAATATCATGAGACACTCACACGGCTCTCACACACCCTGCAGGTGCATAATCATAATTGTAATTTCTTGTCCTTGAGCAGTCTAAGAAAGCTAAGGCTTCAAGGCTGCTTTTCCCCTGGTTCCCAGCAGCATCCAACAACACTCACCTTGAGCTGCTAGGTCAAGCAGGTAGGTACAAAGAGCTGGGGGTATGGGTAGCTAGGCCAGCAACATAAATCAGAGTGCAATTGGTTTCTGAATAAAAACAATTCCTGCTCTCAGCACTTTTGTTTCAGAGTGTCACACCTGCCCTGTAAGCTGTGCTCCCCTGCTTAGTGAGGTGGGCTTGGCTGGAGGTGGGAGTCCAGCTTTGCCTTGGGTCTCACCTCTACACTTACAGCCTGCTTCTGAGAAAAAAGTACAGGATTTTTCTTCTGGAGTACACACAGGAAACCCCTGGATGGTGACACTTGGAAATGGGCTCAGGAAAGGCTGTTCTTAGCAGGTCTTGGAGCACACAGTCCTTCCTGGAAGCCAGCATGCTCCTGGAGAGAAGTGTAAGGTAAGCAAGAGCCTCCAAAGTAGAATGATGCAACACATCAAATGGTCCCTGGAGAGCACAGGAAAACTTCAGAGCAGCAGCTTGGAAACAAACAGTGAAAAATGAGGAATTTGGAGTAAATTAATAAATAAACTGCGGCCACACTCAAGGACAGAAAACAATTCATGACAACTGGCCCTGCTTCCCATCGGTGGCGAGCATGGTTCCCTGATCACACTCTTCCTCTTTAAAACACACCATGAGCAGATGAAAACACAAACACCCTCTGAGAACAGCTGCCAGGGGTGGTTAGGCTGTGCCTCAGTGTCAGACAGGGATTGCTGAGTGGAAAAGCTGGGCAAGGCCAGACACAGGGCACAGGGAGCCTGGGGAGTGAGACTGCAGGACACCCCTTTGTGCTCCCATCCTGCTTCGTCCTCATGCTGAGCCCAGGACAGCACAGAAAAATCAGATCCTTTGAGGATGATTTACCACTTGACAGGTGTCATATTCACAGACCTTCCTTTTGCTTTTCAGCAGTGGCAACAGCTCAAGGAGACCCTTACAAACTGTTTTTTGTGCAGTGTCCTGAGAGCTGCAGCTCTGCAGCTGGAGCTCCTGGAGGGCATCTGCAAGTGTCAGCAACAGTCCCAGGGTTAAGTCCCTTCCCTTCTCACTGACAACAATAGTCCAAAGCTCCCCAGGAAATTCTTTGTTCCATATCCTCTGCAATGAGGCCAAGGCATCCCACAGAGATAATCCAGACACATGTAACTTGTCTGAGGGCCTGTGAATTAACATTTGCAGTGACTGGGTAAGTAAAAACTTTCCTCTCAGCCATTTTTTGGCACTGCAACATTCATCAGAGCCTTGAGCATACCTACAGTAGCCACCATGGTGTGATGTTTATTATGGCCTTTTATTCTGTGCACACACTTGGGTGATGTTCCAGCATATGATTCCTCTACTCCTACCATGTTTTTCTGCTCTTCTATCAATTAGCTTTCTTATAAAAACATATTCCACCTCAAAACCCATTTTAGTGAAGAAACCCCAATATTCCTAACAGGTTTTTAGTCTCTACTGGGCTTGAACAATCATCTCCCCAACAAAACCCAGGAACCTTCATACAGTTAATTTAATTTCTTGTGACACACTTGCAGTTTCTGTCATTCTGCCTCTGGCGCTGGCAGCCAGCCTCAGTGGTGAGTCACTAAAAATTCCATTTCAAGGGTTAAATTTACATGTTTTACATAATGAGTACACACATTTTCCAGTTCCTACTAATTAAATTCATTGAGTCTTCTGTGACTCCACTGTCACTATGTAAATGAAGGCAACCTAACATTGTAGAGAGAGGCACAAGGCTGCTGGGTCCAACCCTCTGTCAGTCAGGCTCTGGAACACAGCCAAGCCTTTGCAGGGCTGTGGAGATGACCCAGACACAACACCATGCACTTCTGGGAAGTGGGGGAAGTATAAAGTTTGGAAAAATATGGTCTTTTCCAGCTCTGTCATAGACCAGGATGTCTCTGCACAAGCTGGGAAGCATCAGGACTTCACTATTTGCCACTTGCTGGTTACACATGAAAGTGCTCATTAAAATAAAATTTCTTACTGCAATTTCTGTTGCTTGCCTTCAGTGGAATTCTGTGCTTGGAAATTGTCAGAAAATACACGGTCCTGCCTCCCAACATCTGCACATTTCTAAATTTCTCCTGCAAAACATTCTTTTTCCTAAGTGTCCTGGTTCTGGAGGAACAGGAGGCACTGAAAAGGCATAAAAAGATAAAAAGGCTGCCCAGGAAAACCCAGCCTCCTCTGTTGGGAGCATCCCTCCTTGCAGACAATGGGTAGTGAAGACAAAATAAAAAATGTTCTTCTTAATTGGAGTTCCTGCACTCCAAATGGCCTCCTCTCCAACCTCCTGCCCAAAGGGCTTTCAAGTTGTATTTCTGTACCTCTGACACATGTATAATACTGACTGAGGAAATAATAATCTTACCTTTAAAGTGATGAAGCAGACAGGATCACAGAGAGATATCAAAGCCACCAAAAGACAAATCCGGGTCAAATGGGAAAAGGAAAAGAAAAAGAGAGAGAAAATACATTGTTAGATTTGTATTTCACTATGAGCACACCAGCTAAGCAGGAAAAAAAAAAAAAAAAAAAAGAGACATTTTAATTCAATTTAGTTTGCTTTCTCTGATAAGGTAGAAACAACGGGGCAAATGAAATAGGGTGACAAAAAGTGCCTTTGTCAGTGGATAAATATTTCAAAGATTTATGCAAATGATCTTTTACCAGCATTCCTTCATGACACTGACATGTCATCAAAGGAGTAACAGGAAGGTATTTTCTGCACTGTGGAATTTAACACAGACACACACCATTCCACCAGAAGTCCTGGGTGCAGAGAGAGGGAAAAGGAAGGGTGTGCATCAGTAGATCTGTCTGCACACACTCAGCAGCACTAAGCCTTTGGCAGAGCTCCAGCTCCCAGTGGTTCCACTGCATTTGCCCTGTTATCCCAGAGCCCAAGGCAGAGCTACAACACCCAGCCCCTCTTCCCTCTATCAGCAGCCTGATTCCAGCATAAACTATGGAAAAGGCTTTGGAGACCTGTTAACGCTAAAGCAAAAATCCATAAAACAACACAAGTTTGGTGCAATGAAGGCACAGAAAAGGGAGGGGAAGGATTACTTGCAAGAAAAGAAGCAAAGACCTTCTAAAGCCAGAAAATCTGTGAATTTCCTGGGGAATTCATCAGACTGAAAGGTTTCCAGTAGTACTGAAGGAAGCAAGCAGGAGACAAGCTCAAGTCCTTTAACTGCCTCATCATCAGTGCTCCAACACTGCTAAAAGGCTTGACATGAGTGTCTGTGAATAAAGGAAAAAACCCAAGCAAATGGGAAATTCTTTCTTGCAACACCTGTGTCCACCCCACGATGCCTGCATATAAATGTAATGAATTTGGCATAGCACATTTGAATTATTTTTATATTTTTTTCCATTTTCAGCAATGATGATAACAATTAGAAGCTTTTTTTAAAAATCCTAAAAGGAACATTTTCTGGGAAAGCAAAATCAAGCTGGCTTGAATATTTAAAAAACTTTCAGTGTTTCTATTTTTTCTACTTGAGCTGCAATGCTTGACCCTAAGTAGGACACAACTAAAGAGTTGTTCCTCCAGAAAAATTAAGGTGTTACATTTTAGGCTATAGGAGTGCTGGAAAGGATAATGCAACATAGTTCTTTGTGCAATGGAAAAGCAAAAGAGAGAGAGAACTTTATTTAAAGAAACACTGCACTTATATAGGGTAGTTTGCGCAAAACAGAATAGAAAAGACTCATTGGTCCAAGAAGGCAACACCTCATTGAAAACATGCTTTCTGCAAAACATCATGCGACACTCACACAGCTCTCACACACCCTGCAGGTGTTTAATAATTGTTATAATTTCTTGTCCTTGTGCAGCCTGAGAAATCCAAGGCTTCAAGGCTGCTTTTCCCCTGGTTCCCAGCAGCATCCAACAACAAATGTAAGAAAAAAAGATTACAGACAAATAGAGAAAACAACTGTAAATGTGCTGGGGTGGTGCAGCAAATGTGTGTGCCATGGTGGCTGCAGGCAGGCACGCACTCCCTGGTCATCCCACACGTGTGGGAAGCAGCAGGGTTTCAGAGATGATGCTCACTCTCACTCAGTGTGAGGCTGGGAGGAAAACCAGGGCCTTCTGCCAAAGCATTTCTGCCAGAGTATTCTTCCATCCACCTTTTTTCTGTTTATGAAAAAAGACAGGAGGAAATGTAATCTTGGATAAAGTGACAGTGCTGAAGGACCCAACAGGGCGGAGAGAACAGAGCTCCAAATGAATTCCAGTTATGATCTCACCCCTCAGTAACTACTGAGCAAAGATGAATGAGAAATGAGCAAGGGCACGAGAAATGAGACATACATTTCATACGGTCACAGAAGTAAGTGGGAACATGAACTGTGTCTGACTTTCACTCCAAAACCTTCACAGGCTGTCTGTAATTGCCTTGACACTCATCCACGTACTGGATTCACTCACAGAATTCAATCTTTGACAAGGATGCAGTGAGAATGGAGGAAAGTGGTTCAAAAAAACCACAACTGTCAGAGCAAGGCAGGAGAACCCAAAGGGTCTGGAGTTGGAGCAGAGAGTTGGTCTGAGAGCTCCTCCCTCCCACTGAGATCTGTCCCCAGGTGGTTTCTTGTCTCTGGGCTGGTGTCTGAAAGGGATGGGGAGTTTTGTAAGAACTTCTTTCACAAGATTATTTCACAAGATTATTTATCTTTCCTTCTGTCTCAGCAGAGCCCTGCAGCTCAGCTTCCCCATGAGGAGCTGGAATGAACTCGGGAGCACATGTCCTCTGCCATGGAGCCTGGAATGGAGCACAGGAATCAAGGAAATCCACTCTCTCAAAAGATTTGGAGGTACAATATTGAGGCTGTACTACAGAATCAGCAGCAGAACAGCCCTACACAACTAACTCTACAAGAAGATCCCATTTTCTGGGTGAATATGTAATGTTTTGTGTCTCTCCAAGGTTGCTTCCAATTGTGGGAAATGCTGCACTATTGAAAGATTACACATAAAAGCAAAATGGAATTACTAGTCCTTATTCCCAGGCCAAGCACTAAATGAGCTCTGTGAACATGGATGCTTATAAAGGCAACAACATAAGTGAGAACACCTTGACACTTCAGAGCATCTCCTACTGCAGGGTCAGAGGAACCTTGATACATCACCCATAAAAACACCCTGCAGGATCCTCGAGACACTGGCAAAGACCAATAATTCCAAAAGGCAGGCAGGAAAGCTGAAGCCTGAGAGAGCTGTAATTAAAGATGCCCAGGAAGGGGGTGGATGCACATCCATGTCCAGCTACACTGCCTCCCCAGGCTCCTGGGCCAGCTGTGCTGATGCCACGTGCCAGGCAGGGAAGGGCATCAGGCTGGGCAAGGAGGGAAGGGTGAGACATGGTGGCACTGTGAGCACCCTGCTGCCCGTGTCCCCACCAAATCCTGCTTTCTCTGGCTGCTCCCACCTTTGTGACCACGGCCAGCAGAGGCTGGGGAGCCAGGAGCCCTTGGGACAGGCGTGCTGCTCTCAATGAATCCTTGCTGCTGCCTGCATCACCCCCTACCAGCTGTAAAGGAGTAGGAAACAATAATCCTTGCCATGATGGAGCTCAGTTCAGGCTGTATTTTAAGCATCATCACTGTTCCTGTGGTGCTGCCACACGAGCCAGCACAGCTATTTATACCCCAGCCTTGATCCCAAGAGCACTGCAGCATGGCCATAAAGACTGCTGAGGTATCAAAGGGATTTGTAACTTTATTTTATCTCAAATGGCATGGTACTGATGGAAATATGTTCTGTTACTGGAGATGAGCTGAAGATAATGTGGTTTGTATGGAATTGGACATGCACTCTGTCTCCAGTGCTTGCTCTTAAACAAGAAAGCATTGCTCTCTGTCTGCTGCACTTCACTCCCTGCTGAGCCCAGGGCAGATTCCAGTCATTCCAAAGCTCCAGACAGTTTTAAGGGGCTAAGATGCAAGCACATCAAAACTCAGTTTTCCTTTTAATTTATTTCCTTTTATCTCGTGCTGATGGGCACAGTGTCTCCTATCAGCAAAAATAAGAGCATCACCCACTAAATCTCTTTCCAGAGGTCAACATGAGAGCACAGAACAATTGTCTAGGGAGAGCAAGATTATTTGCTTAATTCAAAACCACTTTTTTCTCATTAGCTGGCAGAGAAAGGGAAGGGAGCAGGAAAATCAATAAATATAATAACTTTAATAATAATCACATAGGAAACAGTTGAAGTTAAATAAATGAAGTTTAATAATGATTTTTAATTACAGGGGCTTTCATTTCACTTTTCAAATGGATCTTAAAAACCTTGCCCTTGGAAGCCTGACTGTATTTATGAAACAATGAATAATTCAACACAGCTGCAGTCGACACTTTACACACCACTGATGGTAATAGCATTGCTGTGATCAATCTGCAGAATGCCTTTCTTTAAAGTTCCTACATCTGGCTGTTAATACAGCTCTGAGTCACAATGCCTTTTGCAGTCCCTAATTTTGTGAAGACATGCATGGAAGCAGAACTGAACAACTTCCTAAGCTGCTGTGTGCCAGCTTACAAAGGCTGGATTGCTCCATGAGGCATCTCCTTCAGGGCTGGAGTCAGAGCATCAAAGAGTGGTGTTGGAAATTACAGCAGGATGGATCCTGGATCTTGGCTTTGGGCAGGAATGCTCAAGAATGTGCCTGCAGGACAGAACTGCTCCGATGCGCCCTGGCACGCCAGCTGAACAAGCCAGAGTTTTGTCTCTCTCCCAGGACAATAACTTCTGGAATCTTACAAATGGCAAACTGTTTTTAAGGTCTGAACAGCAGAGTAAAGCAAGAGGAGCTCCCTGCTCGATTATGGTACCCCAGCCCCTTTTCCTGGAATAACCCCTCCATCCTCAATGCACTGAAGAGTTGTTTGTATTCAGCAAGGAGCAGGCTGCACATTGCTGAAGTGAGCTCTTCACAGACTGGTGGGACTGCCAGCAAGGTGCCAGGGATGTACCTGGTTAAATTCTTAAACATAAAGGAAATGGAAGGACTGCCATTAAAAAACAGCAATAACAAAGCAACTTCCAAAAAACAAACAACAAAAAAATTTTCCCATGAGTGACAGAGCTCTCAGTATGTTTCATGACAATAATACAGGATACAGCTTTAAAGTTCTACCTTAACCAGAGCAAAGCAATGACTTGAGAGTGTACTGTCTGTACTTTATGCTTTTGTTTTTAAGCAACCACAAAATTATTAAGAAATGGTGTCATGTTGCATATTAATCCAGTTTTTCAGATGAGGGGCTCTTAACTCAGTTGTAGGGACAAATTTGAGCCACTTGAATAATTTATGCACTTCATTTTGTGGACATTTGGAACCTCAGGAGTTTACAGATGCAGACAGTGCTCTGTGAAGAGCCATGTGGTTGAATAACTTCATTCATGTGATGTGATTCACTGGCAAGTTCATGTTTCAAAATGTTCATTTTGACTGTCTGCATTGGGGTGCCTTGCCATAGACATGGGGGAAATAGGGTGTGACTGCATTTCCTGGGGTTCAGAAAACTACTGACAGCTGATTACAAAACTGTGTTTTTCTTCTCATTCCCCTTTGGAATGACGCTTGACTCCAGATGTTGTTTGCCATGCAGCAGCACCAGGAGCAGTGCTGTCTGTACATCATTTTGTGAGTTGCTTCCATAACCACATCCCACAAGTACCAGGTGAGGAGGAGTTCAGATTTCTTTCAGAACCCACTTGTGGGAAATCCTCCAAGTCTTCAATTTTGCTCAAATTCAGTCACTCATTCCTTTGAACTTACTTTCTTGACAACTGATCAGAAAGGCCCTTCAAGACAACTTGTACACTTAACTTTCAATCAAAATTTTAAAAGACATCTAGAACATACTTTAAAAATATTCAAACAGTAATGGTCTTTTCATTTGGGGCTAATCCTAGGGAAAAGCCCCAGGTCTCTTGGGAGATTTCAGGTTTTACTGAAAACTGTAATTAATAAAAAATCATTTTGGATGCTTGTGCTCTCATTTACCTGTCAAACCCAACAAAGAAGTAGTGCTAAACCTTAGCAGGCAGGTGAAAAAAATATCCTGAACACCTCTAGGGGAGAAATCTGTGGTGAGAGCCTTTTAGGCTACAGGGAGATGGGAATGGGCTTTGTAGGGGATCTATCCCTGTAGCAGACTCAGAGTTTCTGTAATGCTTCCCTGTAAGGAGCTCAGAGCTATCTACTGATACAGAGAGAGGAGAGATTGTGGCTTTGGATCCTTCCACCAACTCCAGCAGGGCAGCAAGAAGAAGAACAAACTGTTTTCCTCACAAAGATTTGGGATTTAACAGTTTCTGTCACTTTTTGTCTCATGCTAGCAAAACAGGATTTCCTCTGTTCCAGGGCATGAATACAGTATCAGTCCTAAGGTTTGGTACATAACTGTAAAAAAATGGTTGGAAATTCTCTATTTTCATTTCAAAATTAAAAAAGGAACAACAAAAAGACTAAGAAAGGGGGATTTAAAAATGAATCCTGCTTTAGGTGTTGGCCTTCCATGTCTCCTGTGTGAAGTCACTGTTAAACTCCAGGGAATGCTTGCAAAGCATGGGACACCACACACACTTGATAAATTTGTCACCATTTGGGGATCTTATTGTTACAGTTTGGCCAGAAAGTGTTGATGGAACCTGTCTTAAATGCTAATAAAAGAGACAACTCCATAACAAGCCTTCCATGCTGAAGATGCCACATGAGTTTTGGTGCAGCTCCTCTCCAGCAGCCTCTTCCAGGCAGGGTTTTAGCCCCACAAACTGTGCTATTCCAGTGCCAAGTTATTTATCCTGGGCACAGAACTGACATCCTGCTGTGTTTAGACAGACCCATGTATTAAGCAAACCTTAGTAAATCCTTGAAGTCACTGAGACAGTGCAAAGCTCTATCACTTACAAAGCGAACTCTCACTTTATAAATTTCTGTAAAATTGCCTTTAGATGAGAACAGTTCTGAAAAACTACTGCTTGAGAGGCAAGCTTTGGTTCTGCAGCACCAGCTTCTCTGCAACCTGATTTTTCTCAGCCAAAGAAAACAAAAAGCAGAAAAATCTTGACTGATTTTGTTTTGTTTCTTTTTTCTCTTTCCTTCAAAAGAATCGCTGATGTCAAAAAATGTCAAAACACAATTAGGGAGGATTTTCCTCCCCTTCTGTATGTTTTCTGACAGTATTAAATCATTACCTTCCAAATTAGTTCCAGAATGATGATAAATAAATGGGGAAAAAAAGGGCTAATGCTCAGTTTGAGCTCCGTGTGCACTGATTCTGGCACTGTTCACTTGGGATCTCATGGAATTTTGGTGTTTCATTAGAGCACACCATTATATAAATGAATTATATATACATCATTATATAAATGAATGCTGAAGCAATCTACACATAGCAAACTTGATACTACAAAGCCCATGTATTTTGAGAAATAGAAAGACAGGCATTGTCTTTAAGAGAATTCTGCAGCTTTCAGCCCAAGGTAGCACCAGTGCAGCAAAGATCAAACACAAACCTCACTGCAGTGTCTGACCTTTGCCTTTTGCCAGGACTCTGACAACAGCCACCACCACAGGGAGTTCTGCCATAAAACACATTTTTCAAGAAAAGCTAAAATAAATAAGTAGGTTTCTGACAAGAATTTGAGGCTGGAGCCGGTGGGATTGATGTGGCTTTGCCAACATGATGTAGAGCAAGAAACTTCATTTTGAAAATATTGACCTCTTCAAAGAGAGCTGTTCTTCTGGGTTCAGCACCATCACTGAGAGTCAGGCCAAACCATTCTGCATCCCACCTGAGTGAGAGAAAAAGAAGCTGGCTTCCACCTGTACTTGTTCTTCTCACCTGCAAGCTTAAGCTCCTGCAGACAGCTGCAGTGAGCACCCACTCAAGGGATTAATTCCTGGCAGGCAGGGATTCAGCACTGAGCCACTTACCAGCTATCCTCCTCTCCCTACCTGGAATAATTCTGCAGCACATCCTCTGGGCAAGCAGAGCTTGTCACATCTCATGCACCTCCCTAGGCTGGCAGCAGCTGAAACTGGTGTTTACATACCTTGTAAAGCAAGCACTTTGTCCATCCAGGGTGCCATCTAAATCAAAACAATCACTTGATGCAACTTAGTCTTTTCTTGCTAAGTGGAAATGTTAGGGAGAAAATGGGGGAGAAGTAAGGCTGGTTTTTAAACACTGTCCAGGTTGCCTGGGTGTGCAGGGTGGCATGTAGCTTTCTTTTTGGGAGTCTTTCTTCTTATGAGACTGAAGGTCATGAGCTTGGTCCTTACGGGGGGTACCACTTGTAAATGGGTTAGCTGCACCACCTAATTAGTGGCTTGTCTTAATTTTCTTCTGCCTTCACCCAGAGTCAGGATTAAAACACAAAGGAGATGAATTTTCTCATTCGGGCTTGGTTGTTTGTTAAATCTTATCTAAAGTACAGAGAGTTCTGCAGCACCTCTAGCTACCAGCTAAAAGTGAGCAAAATGGAGCTGAATCCAGCTATTTACAAGGTTTTTAAAAGCTAAACAGTCCAATAGAGAATTAACACCTATATTATTTATACTTTTGACCCAATAATCAAACTCCTGTGACCTGCACTGTGGGATTTTCTATCCAACCAGAAACTACTACCTGAAATCATGAAGAAGGAAGAAGAACACAGAAAGAGGTAACTCCCAAGAACCTCCATCTCATCCCATACCTATTACTATATCCCAAAAACCCCAAATTTAAAACCCTTCACCATATGAAATCACACACCTCTATTTTAACTGCACACCCATGATTTTAACTCCATCACTCAAATTTGGAAGCCTTCTCCAAGGCCTCAGGTCAAAAGCAGTGTTCTCCTGGGGG
>JAOTQP010000680.1:1579884-1591683 GCA_026413545.1 Cichladusa arquata
TAAATCTAAGAATGAAACTTTTTTACAGCGTGTTTTGAGACCTGCTGTTCCTGTTCCAAGCTTCTCTGAAAGTAACATGCCCTCATCCCTGTCACTGTTCCTGTTCGTGTCCCTGTCCGGGATGTGCTGCCCTCGTCCCTGTCACTGTTCCTGCTCGTGTCCCTGTCCGGGATGTGCTGCCCTCGTCCCTGTCACTGTTCCTGTTCGTGTCCGGGATGCGCTGCCCTCATCCCTGTCCCGGTGCCTCTCCGGGATGTGCTGCCCTGATCCCTGTCCCTGATCCCTGATCCATGTCCCTGTCCCTGTCCCTGTCCCTGTTCCTCTCCAGGATGTGCTGCTCTGCTCCCATCCTTGTCCCGGTACCTCTCTGGGATGTGCTGCCCTCGTCCCTGTCCCTGTTCCTGTCTGGGATGTGCTGCCCTGATCCGTGCTCCTCTCCGGGATGTGCTGTGCTCTTTCCTCATCCCTGTCCCGGTGCCTCTTCGGGATTTGCTTCTCTGCTCCCCATCCCTGTCCCTCTTCCTCTCCGAGATTTGCTGTTCTGCTCCCTGTCCCTCTCCAGGATGTGCCGCTCTTATCCCCATCCCTGTCCCTGTTCCTCTCCGGGATGTACTGCTCTGCTCCTCTCATCCCCATCCCTGTCCCTGTTCCTGCCCGGGATTCGCTGCCCTGATCCCCACCCCTGTCCCTGTTCCTGTCCGGGATGTGCTGCCCTGATCCCCATCCCTGTGCCTGTTCCTGTCCGGGATTTGCTGCCCTGATCCGTGCTCCTCTCCGGGATGTGCCGCTCTGCCCCCATCCCTGTCCCTGTTCCTGTCCGGGATGTGCAGCTCCAAGGAGCACCCCCTGGCATTTGTCGGAGGAGCTGCCAGCCGGCAAACACGGGCCTGGATCCCCCAGAAATCCCCGACAGACCTTCTGCCTCTCCCTCTTAGGGGAAAAAAAATAAAAATCCTCTTTGTCCCGTAGCACAGCCACACCTGTCCATGAGCAACACCTTCCCGAAGGGCACCAGCTGCACTGGGAGCGCTGGAGCCGATAAAGCTGAGCTCTTTGCCTCTCCGTGCCGTTTCCTTGCGGGTGACCTTGGATAAGCCACTTTGCATCTCGGTGACACGGCTTCCCCACCTGGGAACCGAGGGGATTAGCAGCAGTGTTGTGTCGGCAAAGGCGCGATTAGCTGGAAGCACGGCGGTGGCACGGTGACAAAGGACAGCTCAGCCCGCAGCCGACAGCTCAGCATCGGCAGTATCGGCTCCACCATTTCCCTCCTTCGGATCTCAGACAGAAAAAACACGTTTAGAGCCCCAGTGGGGAAGAGCAAAGCTCCCTCCCTCCTCCTGACCACACTTCTGCTGCCCGAGGGGTGACGATGCTGAGGAGTGAGGCTGCCGAGCCTTCCTCCCCTGAGGCAGCTCCCAGAGTTTAGAATTAGCTTCTAAAACTTGAGATTTGCGAACCCCAGAGCTACAAAATGTTCTGCAACCAACACCTAGAGCATGACACAGTGTTTGGGGAAAAGCCACCGTGTCCCTTAGCAGGAGCCACATCTCTGGACTGTCACGTATCCTGGGACACAAAAGAAAAAGTGGGAAGAGGAGGAGAGCCAAGGAATAGTAGCTCAACAGCCTGACAGAGATCAGCCTCTGATCTATTACAGAGGAGCTAAAATAACAAGCCTTTAATCCCTAGATCATGTTGAACGGGTCAAGTGTGGCTCGGGAGATGAGAGAGGACAGAAAAACCTAATTTCCAGCATTTTTTTCGCTATCATACGGATTTGTTAAAAATGGGATTATTGAATGAGACACCAGCAGCTGTTCTTAAAAGCGCCTGCACCCATCTGCTGTCTCCTTAGGTTAGCACACGTCTCCCACTCCCTTCGGTGCAGGAGGGCAGCGGGAGCCCAGTGCTCCTCCTTGGGGACAAGGGGAGGGCAGCAATGTCACCGAGGGGAAAGTCCTTGTGTCACCAGACAGCGGGGAAAGGGAGGCTTGGCTAATCGCGGCTGCTTTCCCTCAGCAGGGAGTGGCAGTTGTTATTTTAGGGCTTAAATTCGCCTTCAAAAGGCGGCGGCAGCAACAGCAGCCGGTTCTGCACAGCCGGGGGCTGCTCATGTGTGTGACCATGTGCGGGCTGGTGTCACCTCCCTGTCCCCGTCCCTGTCCCTCCTGCCACACCCTGGCCACACCAGCCCACAGACTGCCCGTCCCAAGGGAGTCCCAGCCCTTCCTCCTCCCCAAAACGAGGTAAAAATAGAAGACAATAAAATGGAAATGCACATCCTCGGGACACGGAGGCTGCCTGCAATCAACGCTCCTGGCATTGGTGAAATCGAGAGTTTGGTAAAATGACCTTCTCACAGTGCAAAACAACACTCCTGGGAAATGGTTCAGCGAGGAGGATTTTCACCCTCCCCAGAAAGAGAGAGTAAAAGAGAGAGTAGAAGAGAGAGTAAAAGAGCCAGGACTGGACGCTGAGCAGGGACTGAACAGCACTGCAAAGTCAGCCTGGAGAAAAGCACAAACTGGCCCAACCAAGGCTCCACAGATGAAAGCTCATTAGCATTTTAAGATTCTTTCTGCTCCAGCAAGTTTTGATAACTCCTGATCAAAACACACTTCAGTAATTTTTTCTGTGTGCCTGGCACACGGCTGCTCCTCTGAAGAAATCCCCTTCCCTCTCCCCACTCTGACCAGGGGACAGCCTGACCTGCACACAACTGTCATTTGCTCTGCTATCTGCACTCCCATAAATATAAAATTGTAATCTCACCTAAGCTCCTTCCTAGCAATTTTTACCACTAGACCTCAAACCGTTTTGCAGACAAGGTGAGTGACATTATCCTTATTTCATAAGGGATGAAACCAAGCCACAAAAACCCAGGAGATTTGTACAAGGTCACAGGCTGGCCATTGGCAAACTCAGGAGCAGAGCCACAAAATTCAGTTGAATCCATCCTGCAGGACTGGGCACTTTTAGCTACCCATATTTTAATTGCTTCTCCCTCTGCATTTTTTATTGCTCCCCATCTTAGTGGGATCAGTGGAGTATGATCAGGATAATATTATGCAAAGGAAAAAAATCTTTGGGAGGCTTTGTGTATCCCACTGATGTCAGACAGCTGCTTCCCAGCTCAGTGTAATCACCTCTAAATCTCACTGTGCAGGGGTGTGTGCCCAGGCCTTTCAAATATGGACCAAAAAAACAAAAAAGAAGAGGAAAAGAGAGACAAATTTCTTTCTGAATCAAAAATGTGATAAATTCCACTTGAGGTTTGTCTCAGACAGGGATCTGACACAAACCCTCCTATAAGCACCCACACAGGCCAGGCCTCTCACAGAGGGAAATATTAGCAGTGATATAAACACATTTGTATAAATGTGATGTTCCCAGAGATGCAAAGAGCTTACAAGGAGCAGCTAAATTTCCACTGATTGTTACCAGCTCCAGGAGTATCAAATGGGCTGCATTGTCTTTGTAAATCCCCCGGGGGCTCCAGTTTTGGGGGCTGAAAGCTGCTGTGAGCTGGGAGGTATCACTGGGAGCAGCTGCCATTCGTGTCTCTAACAGATGGCAGCAAATAATGACAGCGAGATAAAACCCTGAGAAATCCGGGTGTGTGTGGGGCAGGGAGCCCCCCTGCCCTCCAGGGGAGTCTCCTCCCATCCCAGATCCCAGATCCCAGACCCCAGATCCCAGTCCAGGCTGGGATCACCTTCCCTGGCCAGCAGAGCCCTTCTCCCAGCTGCCTCCCAGCAAACACCAGCTCTGCTCCTCCACTCAAACTGGTCTTGTTCACAGCTCCACTGAAATCCTGGGTGATCCCAGGAGTGATCCCAGAGTGATCTGTCTTTCCCAAAAACCAGAGTGCTGCTCCACAGCCTGGGCACTGCCAGCTCTCGCTCCCGTTTCACACCCTGCACCCTCAGCTCTGCTTTTTTTTATCCTTTCTCTGTGACTAAATCTGAGGAGATGCTCAGAACATCCATTTCTCTTCCAGCTCCATCTGTCTGGAGCTCTGAGGCTGCCCAAACCATCACACCTCACCCTGAAACCTCCTTTTCCCTCCCCTGCTTAGCAGGAGCTCCCTGGGAATTCTCAGAGGCTGCAGATGGAAAATACCCTGGAAAAAGATATGAGGTGACTGTCCCAGCACAAAATGCCCTTCCAGGACATGTCCAAGAGAGTGCAGTTCCTCTGAATGCACATCAGTGACATTCAACACATTTTCTTCAACAGGTGCTTACACAGCATTAAATAATTCCTTCCTCCTGACTCGAGTTCATTTCCGTGGCTGTGCTGGGTGGTTTGATGAGATTCCCCCTGAAGCTCCTGCCAGCACCTTGGGCTTTCTTTCCTCCTCCTGGCTGAAGGGACTGTCCAGGAGAGAGCAGATTTGCCTGATAAAAGCAAATGTAACTCGTCTCACAACTTCCCAGCCTCCGCATCTTGCCTATGGAAGGAGAGTACTAATAAGCCTCTCTCCTACTTGGAGACGAGTGGAAAAAACAGAGAGAAAAAAAAAAAAAAAAAAAAAGCTGTTTCCTGAATTCCCATCACACACATTTAAAGAGGTATTTGTTTAGGAGGGATGCATGCACAGAGCATCCTCCAGCTCCACACAGAGCCCTCCTCACCCACGCCTGCTGAAAGCAATTCCTTCCCTCCCCTGCTCCCAGCACCAGCACAGGATGCTCAGGGTCTCCGCAGGTCACACTCACAAACTGGTTCTGACTTTTTTTTTCCCCTCTAAGAAATGAAGGGAAGCAGGAGCTTCCAGCACAACAGTAGGAAAATCTTGCAAAGAGCTTCTTGAACTGGCCTTGACTACGAAGCTGTTTCCTGATCCTTGCCCTCAGTGCCTGCTGGAGATTTGGCTTATTTACCCCAAACTGGGAGATTAAACCATGTTTTCTGGGATACAGGGCAGGGTGTTGCTGGGCCAGAGCTGGCCCACAGGATGTGGTGCAGACGGGGAAGGGAAGCCTGCAGGGATGGATGGATTTTGTGGTCAAACTTCCAAAGGAGAACCTGCCCTGGCAGAGTTCTCAGTGTGCCAGGCACTCAGGGGATGGAGAAGCCATCTCTGAGCTGAGGAGCATGTGGGCATTCCTGGCAGAAAGGGATTTTGCCACGGATTCCTCAGCTGCAGGAATTAAAGCCCAGGCAGAGAGAGGAAGAGGAAATGGTGAAACCACAGAGCAGCAAAACACAGCTCAGTGTCACTCACAGCAGCCACGTCCCAGGTGGCTTTGGGAAGGATAATGACAATCCCCAAAGAGCAGCAGAGGCTGCCAGGATGGCCGTGGGGATGGTGATGCAGGGAGGAGCAAGGAGAGCAGGGGCAGCAAGGGGGACACTTGGTGACAGCACCTTTTCCTGGGAAAAATGTAACCAGGCTAATTCCATTTATTCCTGTAACCAGTCTAATTCCATTTATCCATGTAACCACTCTAATTCCATTTATTTGTGTAACCAGGCTAATTCCATTTATTCATGCTCTGGATAAACCAAGGTGCTTTCTCTCCACCTTGCCATGGGTGTGGGGAGGAGAGGGGCTCCTGGCCAGGCTGGACCAGGGCAGCTCCATCCCTGCAGCCCAGAAGCTCCAGCCCTGCTGGGAGATGCTCCCTTGCCAGCCCCAGACGAGTGCCCTTTCCTCCTGTGGGGGTGGAGGGTGGGCTGGGCCCGTGGAAGGAAGAATTTCCAATTTAGAAACAAACAGAGGCAGTTCCTATTATTGTTGGTGGAATGTCAGCGTCTCTGGTCCCCAGCAGCACTGTCAACAAACAGGCTCACAAATGCTCCTTCAGCATCAGCCAAAATAACATCCATGAAAGCATCTATAACTCAGCATTCACTACACACAACAACAAGCTCTCCTTTTTCTTTTTAAATCCAGTCTTGTCCACGTAATTTTAACATAAAGGAACTGGCTGTGGGCTGTGTTACCAAATGAGTCATCGTTTTATGTGGCAGTGTAATATGATTTAGAGAATTCTTGGCACACCAGTGTGGATTATGCATTATAATCTCTTAATTTGGACTCTCAGTGCTGTGTGCCAGTGCCTGGAGCAGGAGGGAATTGCAATCTGAGCTCTGCTCCTGCTTTGCTGTGTGACCTTCACAAATGTGGTGCCCTCCTCCTGCCCTGCTTCCTTCATCTGCAGAGCAGGAACACTCCTGTGTCTTCAGCAGGGTCAGCTAATGCTCACCCAGGAGGTTTTAAGAACATTATGTAAAAGCAAATTATTATTTCAGCAAGGGCAGGAAAGCAGAAGGACTTTCCAGTGCAACAGGCTGATCTTGGGAAGGAGTGGATCCAATTCTGGGTGCTGGATATGAATCCCAGGTTAAGTGGGATCAGGATTTTCAGATGGTGAATAGGAATTCCTAACAGGAAACCTGGAGGTTTGCAAACTGGGACGGGAAAACGAGCATCATTTCTGACAAATATTGATAAAATAAATAAATAAAACCCTTGGGGAAACTCCTCTCACACACCTTCCTTTGCACCATTCCCAAATCCATCCCATCCCAAATCCATCCCTGAATCCCTGAATCCCTGCCATCTGCCCTTGCACCATTCCCACAGCCTGGGATTAGCAGGGAGCAGCATTTCCACAAGCAAGGAATGTGCATTTCATGAGACACAAACACCACATGACAAATTTAGGGAGACTGAGAAATCCTCCCCAGAAGGAAGAAGAAAATTCTGCTGAAGAAATGAAAAAAAAAAAAAAAAAAAAAAAACATGAAAACCTACATTTTCTGGCAGGGGGTGTTTCTCCTGAGCTCTGTGAAAAGCAGCCAAGGCAAATCAGTCAGAACTGGGAGAGAAGGCCTTTCCTGGGGCTGCCTGAAGCCCAGCTTTTCCCAGGAAAGCAGGGCAGCTCTCACAAAGCAGGCAGACAGAATTGTTGGACCTCTTTGGGGGGGACAGGTGACAAGTGAGAAACACAAACAGAGGAGCTCATCTGCCCCTGCCTCGAGCTCTGCCACCTGTTACTGATTTCCCCAGGCAGGGCAATGACTGAAAGGCCACTTTTAAATGCAGCAGTTGATAATATTTTACATTTTAGCAGCTCATGGGAAAAACAAACCGAAGCAAACCAAGAGAAATCCTGCATTTACTGCCTCTGTCACCTGCTAAAAATGGGACAAACTGCTTAAATCTCCACTTAGGAGTTATTCTCTTGGAATGAGGCATTAAGAGAGGGCACAGGGCTGCTGGACAGGCAGAAAACCATCAAGGAAAAAACCATCTTTGACTTCTTGCTTGACCTTCCTGAGCTTTTCATGCACAATAGAGCAAAAAGGAGCTGACCCTTGGTGACTTGGAGTTAATTTATAAGCGAGAAGCTCCGTGCCCAGGGGATGCCTGTGCTCCTGTGGCAGCTACCCAGGCACAAAGCCATTGCCTGAGGGGCAAAACCATTGAAAAACCTGATGGGAAAAACCAAAAAAACCAGATTTTCATGGGCCAGGGGCAGAGCACAGCCCAGCAAAGCTCTGCTCAGCTGGAGCTGCCGTGCCAGAGCCACACAGGGACTGTCCCCAGCGTGTCACCTCTGAGGAAAAGGCACATGGGGTGAGCCAGGGACACAGAGCCACTGAGATATTTGTGTGGGACACCCATGGGATTTATGGAGAGAGCCCAAACAAGCACAAGATGCTCAGGATGAGATGCTCAGGGTGTCCTCAGCCTTGGCTGGAGGTTCACATTTGCTCCCACGGGCACTGTAGAGGTTCCTGTGGGGTCTCACAGCTTTTCTCTGGGGGTTTTCCTGGAAGAGATTCCCTCCTGGCACAGCCCCAGCTGACACAAAGCAGGTTTTGGCTGAGGGGTTCAGGCTTGTCCCTCCTCCAGAACCCCCCAAATTCAAATTCACCCAAAATCCCAGCCAAACCAGCCCAGAGGGCAGAGCATCCCTGAGCAGGAGGGCAGCAAGGGCTGGGTGGGCAGTGACACCTCACAGCAGTGGTGCCACCAAACACCCCCAGAGCTCAAATCACAATCCACACATCACTTGGGAAAAAAAATTGGGATAAAAGAGACCCCAAATGAGAGACTCACCAGACTTCCCTCCAATTGAGAGCCCATGGGAGCAGCAGCAGAGCTGTCACCCCTCTGTGGCTGCAGCCTCACATCAGTGCCACCTCCCCTTCCCACAGATTGTCCCTCCAGGGCTGTGGCATCAAACCCTGAGCCACGTGTGAGACACTGCTGCCCTCACCCCACCCTGAGAACGACACCAAGTGACAAAGAACCCAGTCCCAGCTGTGCTCTTCAGGCAGAACAAGACATGATTTCTAGATTTATATACACACATGCCCATCTATTCATCCCTTCAGCAAACACTTCATGAAGTGTGCCTTAAGCCTTTCTGAATCGAGCAATTCTCTGCTCAGACAATCAATTCCTGACTGAGACTCTGCAGGGAAAGACATCATGTTGCAGGAATGCTGCAGAAGCTGCTGCATATACTGTTTCCTTTGTTGAGAATAGCATCTTTGCCTTGGATATATTTTTTTTTTCCTCTTCTTAGCCATTTAATTTCATGAAACGGGGCCCAGTTCCAGCAGGCAAGAAGATTTTGCTTCTCCTTTCCTGAAGGGCTGAGAAACCAGATTTAAAAAATGTGCTCAGTGGGCGTTTGGTGGGACGAATTCTCTCCCAGAGTTCGGCATTTTTGAGCTAGAGCAAGAGCTACATTACATATGGTGCCTGGTTTTTCTTCTCTAGCAGGTAGCCTAGAGATTTGCTGCATTTTTTGCCATGAAAAAAAAAATTAGAATAGCTGCTTTAATTAAAAAAAAAAAAAAACAAAACAAACCAACCAAACAAAAAAACCCACACACAAAAATAAATTTAAAAAACCAAAAAAAACCAAACAAAAAAACCCCCAACCATCCAGTATAAGGTTTAGGTTAGATTTTTTGACCCAAAGGTTGGGTTCAGGAATTTGGAGAAGTGCTTGTGTGTAATGAAAAGCAAATTATCCCTCGACAGCCACCCAAAGGGCAGGGTCTGGTCTGTGGGGTTCTCTGCAGCCCAGCACCAAGCTCAGGGATTTTCCCACTCCAGGGCTCACCAAGAACCGTGGAAAAAATAAAAATCCTTTGGAGGAAGCAGGGTTCAGCTCTCAGAAGGGCTGTAAGGTGGAGCTCCCTGGGATGGCAGCTCTGTAACCAGGGATCCTAAACTAGTGTAACCAGGGATCCTAAACCAGTGAAACCAGTGATCCTAAAGCAGTGTAACTAGGGATCCTAAACCAGTGTAACCAGGGATCCTAAACTACTGTAACCAGGGATCCTAAACCACTGTAACCAGGGATCCCAAACCAGTGTAACCAGGGATCCCAAACCACTGTAACCAGGGATCCCAAACCAGTGTAACCAGGGATCCCAAACCACTGTAACCAGGGACCCTAAACCACTGTAACCAGGGATCCCAAACCACTGTAACCAGGGATCCTAAACTAGTGTAACCAGGGATCCTAAACTAGTGTAACCAGGGATCCTAAACCAGTGCAACCAGGGATCCCAAACCAGTGTAACCAGGGATCCCAAACTAGTGTAACCAGGGATCCCAAACCACTGTAACCAGTGATCCTAAACTAGTGTAACCAGGGATCCCAAACCAGTGTAACCAGGGATCCTAAACCACTGTAACCAGGGACCCTAAACCACTGTAACCAGGGATCCCAAACCACTGTAACCAGGGATCCTAAACCAGTGTAACCAGGGATCCCAAACCACTGTAACCAGGGACCCTAAACCAGTGTAACCAGTGATCCCAAACCACTGTAACCAGGGATCCTAAACCACTGTAACCAGGGATCCCAAACCACTGTAACCAGGGATCCCAAACCACTGTAACCAGGGACCCTAAACCACTGTAACCAGTGATGTTAAACCACTGTAATCAGAGATCCTAAACCACTATAATCAATGATTCCAAACCAGTGTAACCAGTGACCTTAAACCAGTGTAACCAGGGACCCTAAACCACTGTACCAGTGACCTTAAACCACTCTAACTAGGGATCCCAAACCAGTGTAACCAGGGATCCCAAACCAGTGTAACCAGTGACCCTAAACCAGTGTAACCAGGATCCTAAGCACTGCAGGACTGGTGTGGAGCCCTGAGTGACCCCAGGCAGGTGGATCTGAGCGAGGCCACCACAGGGAAGAGGCAGAAGGAACAAAAGTCCCAAGGAATGACACTCCTGTCCCTGTGCACCCTCATCAGCAAAATCAAACCATTGCTACATGTGCCACATCTGCACAATTGTCTCCAAATTAAACATACATCCACCTTCTATAAATATCAGTAATTCTCCTATAAAGCATCAGCAATTCTTCAATTCTACTGGGATTTCTTCTTTAGCTGCCAATTTTAGAGTCTTCCCAAGAGATGCTGGCTTGAACCTTCTATCTCAGCTATTAAATAAAGACAGGATATTTTTATTAAAAAAACCCAAAGCACCCCCTTGAGACTCAACAGTTCAGACTGGAGATAACAACCCTTGAGTCACGCAACGTGGTTTTAAGGAGACTCCAATAAATCATGGAATGGCTTGGGCTGGAAGGAACCTTAAAGATCATTTTTGTTCCAACCCTGCTGTCATGGGCAGGGAAATCTCTGCAGTTATAAAATCTTCCTGCACCTGAATTGGCCTTTCTGGTTTTTTTTCCTAATACAAGGTTGAGGTCTGAATCTCAATGCTTTTTCTCTGTGATTTGGAGGGGGGCATAGGATTTGTCTCCTCCTTTGAGAGGCACTTTGAGAGAGGCAGCTGAGAGACAGCAACTCCAGCAGCACGTGGATTTGGGGATGTTTACAGAGCCAGAGAAATCTGAGCTGTTCAATAGAGGGGAAATGCTGAATTCATTACACCCCCAGGCTGGGTTTGAGCTCAAAGACCTCTCAGATGATGAGGATGTTACAAAACTTAGGAAGACTTTAAATCCTTTCTTCTGAAACTGAAATTTTGGGGTGACAGTCAAACCTTCCTTTTGAAAACCTCCATCCCACCCCTTTCTACCCTGAAGGAAAGGCCCCATCCTTGCAGAGCATGTTGTCACTGAAGTGTTTTATTTAAATAAAAAAGAGGAAGCAGCATCTTTGATAGATCATTGCAAAGGAGGAGACATCTCACAATTCTTGTGATACCTCTTGGTATTAAGGACAATTTGCAAGACATCATCTCCACTGCCTGGCAAGGGCTGAGCCTGCTGCCTTCCCTCTGCTCTTGGCTTCCACCAGCCCATCCATCACCTGCCTTTTTATCTGGCAATGAGCAGGAAATTATGCACGAGAGCAGCCATGTGCACCACGGGGTGTCATTTCCAGCATCCCCCAGCAAACGTTTTTCCTGCTGCCAGCAGGTGTTTCAATCCTTCATCTGGACTTTTATGAACAGTGCTGCTGTGTGTCTCCTTCCAGCTGCTCCCACCACCTGTGCCAGCTGAAAAAACCCAAACTAACCCACCCAGGGCAGCTTTCTGGGGCACCTGCAGGGGTTTGGTGGTATGAGGGTGGTACCAAGCCCAGCTGCTCAGTCAAAAAGCCCTCAGAGCACAGCACAAAAAAACCTCCAGGAAAAAGCCTCTAAGTGGTGCAGAGTGGCACAGAGCTGGCACAGAGTGGTGAAGAGTGGTGAAGAGTGGCACAGAGTGGCACAGAGTGGTGCAGAGGTGGCACAGAATGGCACAGAGTGGCACAGAGTGGCACAGAGTGGTGCAGAGGTGGCACAGAATGGCACAGAGTGGCACAGAGTGGCACAGAGTG
>JAOTQP010000680.1:1591783-1623435 GCA_026413545.1 Cichladusa arquata
TGGCACAGAATGGCACAGAGTGGCACAGAGTGGTGCAGAGGTGGCACAGAGTGGCACAGAGGTGGCACAGAGTGGTGCAGAGGTGGCACAGAGTGGCACAGAGGTGGCACAGAGTGCACAGAGGTGGCTGCAGCCCAGGGAAAATCTCCTGCTGCTCCAGAGGGAATTTGGGTTAAAACCATCAGCCTTCCCCAGGCAGGGGAGATCCTGGCACAGGTGAGATCCTGGCATAGGTGGGACCCTGGAACAGGTGAGATCCTGGAACAGGTGAGATCCTGGAACAGGTGGGACCTTGGCACAGGGGAGCCCCTGGCACAGGTGAGCTCCTGGCACAGATCCTGGTTTTGCTGTTTCACCCCAGAGCAGCTCCCAGGGTGTGAGAGGACCCCACCTTAGGAAAGAAGAGCATTGAGTGACAGCAGCACCACTTCACATGGCACAAGTCCCCTCTCCACTCACCATCCTCACCCAGCCTGGGAGATGTTTGTTCCTAAAATCAGTGGGATTTATTCCTTTATATTTATTCCTTTATCAGTGGGGTTTGCCCTGCAGCATCTCTGTGTTTCTGGGCCACACACAGTCCTGCTCAGCCTGGAGCTGCAGCTCTCTCCTGGCCTGCTCCTGGGAAGGTCTCAGGGTTGAGCTCTGTCTGGAAAGGGCTCTGGGCTCCCAGCAAACTTCACATCAGCCTCCAAAACCTCTCCATCTCTGAGCTGGGTCAGCCCCAGCAGCCACACTCCAAAAACCAAAGGTCAGACCACACAGAGCATCCAGAACACTCCCATCACAGCAGCCTGGGGTGGTGCTTCAGGGTCTGCAGCCTTTTAAAGTCCCCAAAATTACAGATACAGAGTGCTGAGTCCTTCACTGAAACAAGCAAAATTTACAAGAAATGGAATAGGGAAAAACAGGACATTGGTTTACTTTCCTTTTTTTTTTTTTTTTTTTTTTTTGCTGTAAAGGTTCCAGATCTGGCCAAGGAAAGTATCCCTCAGGGCTTATCAGAGCAGCCACCACAAAGGAGAACAAAGGAAACACCAATCATTTCCAGTAAATCAGAAAAATGACAAGCTTTAACCTTCAGAAGAGAGCAGATTCCTGCAAAGGGTTTGGCTGCTCTGTCTTTGAGCTTCCTTTTCCCCAGCCCCAGTTTCCTAGCACGAGATTCCTCAAACAATAGAGACTGGCATCAAAAGAAGAAAGGGGGGGGGGAAATTGAAAAGAGCCCTCCTTTTACAAATGGGCTTAAAATGGAAGGACAGGACTTGTCCTTTAGGAGGAATTGGTCCCTCCTGGCTGAGCTGGGGGCTCAGGTCAAGACTTTGAGAGGTTTCCAGAGGCAAAACCAGCTGAAAGTGGATATTCTGGAAATGAGGGATTGGCCCTGGCACCTCTGACCCTGCTCTGCTTCCAGGACATGCTGAGTAGCACATGCTGCTCATCCAGAAGTCTCTGGGAATTCTGCCCAAGCTGGGATGTGCTGGTTTAAAAACCAGTGTCACCTAAATCAAGAGGAGGAAATAAAGCACCCAAACACACCTGGGACTGGCAGAAAAGACAACAGGCATGGCTAAGGAGCCTAGAGATTCCTTGGGAGCTGCAGATGTTAAACACAGCTGGATAAGTGCTCAGCCTCTGCAAATCTAAACTCCAGGGCCTCTTTTTTTTCGTGAAGGAAACTTTTTAAACCACCACAAGGACCAGTGAAATCCTTCCTGTTTTACCCACACATTTTTCCCTCACCTAGGAAGAACAGAGGTGTCTCAAACCTTCTTGGGGGGGAGTGAGGAACCACCAGGGAGCCACAGGATTATTTGGAAAAGCCCTGCAAGACCAAGCTGTGCCTGATCCCCACCTTGTGTCACAGAATCACTGGGCTGGAAGAGACCTCCAAGATCATAAAGTCCAACCCACACCCTAACACCTCAAGTAAACCAGGGCACCAAGTGCCACATCCAGTATTTTATCAAATACAATCATCTGCCCAGGCAAAGCATTCCAATATTTTATTATACTGCCTGTAAAAATCTTCTTCCTAATACCCAGCCTATCTCTCCCCTGGCCAGAGCACTGTCCCCACCCCATGTCCTTTACCACACTTGCGTCTCTGTTTTCCTCTTGCCCCAACTCAGACCCTGCTGTTTTATCACTTTGAAACCCACCTGGGCAGTTAATTAATCACAGGGCAGGTTTGTTCTGGGGAGCCACTGGGGAAAGCTCCACAGCCAAGCAGAGCTGAGAAAGGGCCAGAGCTGCTCCCAGGAATGTGCCCCGACCTGAACAACAGCGGGGTGTGCACAGGGCCCTCCTCAGAGCTGTGCTGGAGCCAGAACTGGAGCAGCAGGGACAGCACAGACACTGCTGGCAGCTCTTTGGGCTGTTCTGGGTCACTCAGAGCTCCCTGAGCTCTGGGGACCCTGCCTGGGACTGGGCATCCCCCCCAGAACTCTTCCAACCCCTGTGATTACAGCAAACTGGATCTCCTTGAATTTCCCCATTCCCACAAAGCCTCACTCAGCAGAGGGAAGAACTGGTTTGCTGGAGTGGAAACTGATAAAAGCTACAAGAAAAGTCATCAGCAGAACAGCTCAGCCACAAATGCTGCTGCTGAACTGAATTGGTGCCAGGACACCAAAAGCTCCTCTTTGCTTCCCTGAGAGGCTGTGGCTGTGCCCTGACAGCAGCCAGGAGTGTCCCTGGGAGAATATGAGTGCACTGATGTTCCCTTGAAAAAATCATTCATTTCCCCTCCTCCAGTGGGCCAGGCCATGGTAATTGAGATACCCTTGATGCCTGAAGTTTTAGTTTTTATATTTCCAGACTCTGCACTGCATTAGTTTATAACTCTGAACTCCATAGAAAGTGTCACAAGTTCTCCTCCCGGCTCAGTCACACACAACAATCCTTTCCCAGCCCCAAAAAGTGCAAACAGAGAGAATTGAGGAGAGAATCTGGGAGGGTGGGACTGCAGAACCTGGAGCTGGGACTGGACAATGAACCCCAACATGGGAATGGACCAAAACTGATCAAAGTGTGAGAACTCCTGACTTGGGTCCATCTGGGGTGTAACCTCAGCCAGGCTCTTGCACTGCCCAAGGTGAATCCTTTGAAGGGTTTTTAATAAATCCTTGCTTTATTCCTTTAAGTCTGTCCAGCCCCTGCTCCAGGTCAGCCTCTCCCAGGCATCCCTGAGCTCTGGTTTGGCCAGTTCTGTGTTTGAGAAGTGACTCAGAGCTCATTATCACCTCAGTGCATCCTGCCACTGCCAAACACCCCCAGGAGAAATCCAGAAATCCTTCCCTCTGCTCTGGCACTGGCCCTTCCACCACACCTGGAGATGTTTTTAGGACTTTTTTTTTTTTTTTTTTGCTTTGGAGAGGAAAATATTATGGTTTTACAGCTGTGCTGTGCTCATTGGAGCCATGGGTAGGGGGCAGTGATCCCCTTCATCAGTGCCAGGTTTGGCCCAAAAGCTGTTCCCAGTGATAGAGAGGCTGCAGGAGGGCAGGAAAAAACAGGAAAAGATCCTGGAATTCCCTGGGTCATTGACCCAAACACAGCTCCCCTCTCTCTGGAGCCTGACAAAACTCCCAGATCCTCATCCCCCAAAAAGCTGCAGGAAGAGAATGTGCAAAAAGCTCCCACCCTTTGCTTTGCAGATTTTCCCAGTCCCAAACTCAAACTGCTCATCCTCCAAACTCCATCACCCCAAAAATTCACACACTCCCATTATCTGCTGCTCAGAGGCTCTGGATCCACAGCCCTTCAGAGAATCCCACTGGGATTAAATTAATCCCAGAACTAAAGCTGAACAACAGTGGGTGCAAATCTGGCCCACACTGAATTCTTCCACTCCACTCAAGTGGATTTTGTGCCTGGGGAATTAAACTGCCTGGAGTGGAATAAAAGCTCAGCAATAGCCCAGGCTTACAGAGAATTTGCTAAAGCACTAAAGCAAAGAGTGCACTTTGCTTTTTCTCAGTGGTGCTGCAGGAGTTGGTCGTGCTCCTTCACCCAGCCCTGCTCTCTGCTCCTCACTGAGACAGTGCTGCAAAAAAAATTCATGAGAACGAGGTGGATTTTTCTGTCCAAACCCTCAACTCCAAGGAAAAAGATTAATTTCTCAAAAATAACAAAGATTTTGTTGAAAAAGTCTGAAATGTTGTGTAAAGAAAAGGATTTTCCTCAGTGTTTCACTGTTGTAAAATCACTTCTGCTTCAAAAACGATCAGCTTGTTGACTCAGAGCAGAGTTAATTATGTTAATGAGAACCATTCAACACCAAGCAGAATTTTCACTGGGTCCATACTGGAAATCTGTGATTTTTTTGAGTTTTTGCACTGTGTGCTTGCCCTGCTGCTGGACAATGTGAGAGAGAAAAGTCACTGCTCTCAAAACTCACTGCTGCTTCACTGTGGGATCACTCCCTGCACAGCTTGGGATGGGGTGAAATAACAACAATAATTTTTAAAATTAACCTATTTGTTTGTCTCCAAAGAGGACAAATTCCCAGTGAACGAGCCCTGAAGTGGCAGCACCTCCTCTGAGTGTGTGCCAGGCTATTCCCTGTCCCCAGGTGCAAAGTGACAAGCACTGGAGCAGGACACAGCCTGCAGCTCCCCCAGCCCACCCTGGATCTCTCTCATTCTTCATCTTTAAAAGGGCTGGTGGCAAGAAACAATCCCTATTAAAGGAATGTTAATTAGGGGGGGGGTGAACCAAAACGACTCTTAAAATTATAAACTAAACAAACCAAAAAAATACCACACACAGCTGTCATTTTACACAGACAGAACTCTGGGCTGTGAGAGTTTCCAATCCCACCCTTAGAATTTCATAGTTCTATCCATATTATTCATGTGCTGATGTGATTTATCCCCGCCTGGTGTTATTTTTTCAAATATTTCCTTTTAAAGGCACTTTTGGGGCTGCAGTAAAACAGAGGGAGCAGCCTGGAAAGCGAGGACAGGCCACTCGTGTCCCCAGCAGGGAGCAGAGCCCTCAGGAGCACATGTTGGCTCCTTTGATGTGCCACCAGCATTGCAGATAGGGCCAGGCCAGCTGCCAGCTTTGTGATTTCTAGGATGAGGATGGTCTCCAAGAATAGTCCCCCTGTCCAAAAATGAAGTGAACAGCAGGGGAAGGGCAAGGGGAGAAGCAGCACCCCAGCCAGAATATCTGTGTAAAGCATAATATAAAGATAAAGAATATCAGTGTAAAGCAGAAGATGTGCTCCAGGAAGGGGCACAGAGTTTGACATCTGGTTATTTGCTTTGTGCCTGCCCTGCCCTTCAGGCTGGAAAGCACCTGGAATTAATGGGCTGAGAGTGGCTGCTGTCCCTCCTCCTGGGGACACAGAGAGCTGCTGTCCCTCTGTCCCTTCACCTCATCCCCATCACCCAGAAGGAAAACCGAGCTGGAATTTAACCCAGGCTGCTGCTAATTAGGAACTATTTTCTTCCATGCTCCTCATCTCTGGTGCCTTTAATTACAAGGTGGGGCCCTGAGCTCCACTTGCTCCTCCCAGGCTCAGGAAAAGTTGGAGAGAGTTAGAAGAGCTCACCTGGGACAGTTTTCCTTGGGTGGCTGAGCCAAGGATTCCTTGTATGTGCCAAGGATTTCTCCACATCTCTGAGCCTGGCAATCACAGTGTCTGCATTCCAGGCCTGGCTTAACTTTGCTCCAGTTTGTCCCTTTTGGGATAACTGGGGGCACGGGGCAGTGCTGGTGTGTGGCATCACACAGCCTCTGTCCCCTGCCAGCCCTCTGCCAAAATGTGCTTATATTCCTCCTTTTCTTACCTGAATCAATAAAATGACCCTGGGAGTCCTGTCAACCAGAGAAAGGAACTGGTCCAGCTGCAGACAGGAGCCTCTGCTTCAGCTCACAGACAAGCCAGGAATAGTGTGGGGCTTCCAGCAAGGAGTTTATGACATAAATCTGTGCTTTAAATTGATCTGCAGGACAGCTCATGGAGCCTGCTTGGACTGGGGACTCAACTGAGTGCTCCCAGAAATCAGCAGCAGCCCTTGAAATAAAACCCCCTGAGATAAAAGCACAGCACCTGCACTGCAGACCCTGGGCAGCCCAGGAAAGAGAGCTCAGCCCAAAGCCTAAAGATAGAAAGGAAGTGCTTGGAAAAGAGAGCCCTAAACACATCCTGTGGTGGGCAGGATGGGGACATAACCAAAATCACCAGTCCTGTTCTTAACCTGAGACACTCCTGCAGCTTAGAACTGGTCCTTAGTATTAAACTGGAGCCTGTGCAGGATGTTAGGGTTAAAACAAGGCCAGCAACCATGCCAGATATTGATTTTATCACACTGAGAACTGAACACATGTAATTATTGTATTCCTAACCCAACACTAAGCTGAGCAGGCTGGCTGCTCTCATTCTGAGCAGTAAATGTGGATGGAGCCCTGTCCTACAAACAGATTAACATGGGCAGCAGAAGTTGGTGGTTCTAGAGAATTTAGGTTCTAGAGAATCAGGTATTTCCCAAAAAACAGCATTAACCTCACCTGCACGAGACAGATCCGTTTTCCCTGTGGTTCCTTGCAAAAACCTCCTGCTGAGTTTTAGTCCTGTAGAGAACAAAAAATCCCATCCACACAATCTTTTCCTGCTCACAGAAGGAGAACTTTCTACATGTCACTGCTGACAAACCCCAAACTAAAATCTCAACCAAGAAGCTTTGATCTCACCCTCTCCCTATTACTCAAGGCTTTGCATTGACCAACAAACAAAACCTCTGGATGCTTGGATCATGATTGTCCTTTGGGAGATGTGTCAGGACAGGATCAGCAGCCCAGGAGCTGCTGGAGACAGCAAGAGATGCCTCAGCCTCAGCCTGGGGATTGCTGAAATCATGTGCTAGAGGGTAGGAACTCCACATAATGGCCAGAAGTGGTCCTGTGATACTGAAATAGTGAAACTATCTGGGTTTTCAACAGGAAATCTATTTTGGGACCTCCAAGGAGGACTCCTTAACCTTCCCTTTTGGAAAGGATTGTTGATGATCTCACTGCATGGCTATCAGTGTCCTGGGCCAAATACTCCTTCTGCTCTTGGGCTTCTGATCAGCTAACAAAGCAGATGCAGGAACTAATTAAAGAAGCAGAGCCTGTGTTTTCTGCTCCTTGCAGCTCTAAATTCAGTAGCTGGTACATGACACCTCGTGAGCTGATGCTTGTCTGTCTGTGATCTAAGATGAAAGAAACATTCACCAAATAATCCAGGGGGATGGGAGACTGAGCACTCTCTGCCAGGGCTGCTCCAACAGATGGAGAAACAAAATCAGGATCCCAGATTCACAGGCAGTAGTTCTCAGGAATGCTATGAGGAAAATAACCTGATCTCTGCTGGCTGGAAGGATTTCATACCTGGGATGACATCACCTGGGATTGTAATCCTGGATTTTGCAAGAGGCCAAATTGCACAGGCCTCCTCAAGCTTTATTTATGGCAGCATATTCAATCCATATTTCACAGGATGGAAGAGGCTAAAATGAAGTTGCCTTGGCTGAACACAGAAAAAAGAGATTTCAGTGCCACTGGCCTGTCACTCACTTATGCTCTTGAGAAATTTTACAAGGCACATGCAAGGGACATCATTAAAATTAAAACAAACTAATCTGTAATTTAGAAAAGAACCCTTCTCTTCCCTGAGTTATTCATTAACCAGTTAAGAATCTGTCAAGCCCTTCTTAACTATTAACAAACAGTTGTTGAGGTTGGGACATAATCCCAGGCCAAGCTGCACAATTAATGACATGAGAGGCTGAAATTAATTGCTGTCCTTGTGCAAACATGGATGTGCAGCTGCCCAAAACCCACCTGTGCCCCAAACCTCCAGGAGGAGCTCAGAGCTTGGGGTCCTGCTCCCCACAAACACTGCAGGGGCTGTTCCCAACACACAGGAATAAACAGATAAACACACAGTTAGGAAATTCCCAAACACCCAGTATTGAAAAATGTGTTTGGTTGGGAAAGATCGTGGAATCATGGGATGGTTTGTGTTGGAAGGGACCTTAAATATCATTTAGTTCCATCCCCTGCCATGAAGGGACACCTTCCACTGTCCCAGGTTATCCCAACCTGGCCTTGGACACTTCCAGGGATGGGGGAGCCACAACTTCTCTGTGCCAGGGCCTCCCCACCCTCACAGGGAACAATTTCTTCCTAATCCCCAACCTAAACCTACTCTCTTATCTGTTTGGATATAGGAAATGTAAAACTTAACGAGCGGGAAGCCAACAGAAATGCCAGGCATGGTAAAATAAGTGCTGGGAGAAATAATGAGCAGGAAATAAAATCTCTCAGCCTTAAATGGTCACAAAACTTTGTGCTTGGGAGGAAAAAAACAAACAAATGGCAATGGGGAGCAGGGACTCTCCCACACCAGGTGTGCAGCCACCTTTTCACAGCACAGCTCTCAAATCAAAGCAGCAAATTTTCCATGATTGCTTCAGAGCCTGGAAAAAAAAGGGTTGCCTGAAGCAGACATTGAAGCTATCATGTCATGAGGAATTTTGAATAAAAATATGTTCTACACTGAAAGCAAGCATGTGAGTTTGCATCCCTGCAGGTGCTTGTGAACCTGGTGTCTCCTTTATTTTCATGCCCTGCAGACGTCCCTCACATCAGGATATTGGAGTTTTTAGGATGAGCCCACTCCTGGGTACACAGATTTTGCACAATTTTCCCTGTGGCTACAATCTGAATTAAATTAAATTAAATTAAAAGCCTATCACCAACAGCCTGCTGCTGGAACCTGCTGTGGTTCCAGAGCTGACAAGGTCCAAACCCACCCACAGCAGCAGTGCCTGCACTGACAAGGGCAGGAATGGGGAGAGCTCCTCCCCTCCTCAAACCTGCTGTTCATAATTCCCAGGTTTTGCCCAGCTGTGCCCCGTGGAACATCCCCATGGGCAGCATTTGCAGAGAGGGAAGAATCTGAGAACCTGACAATGCAAGCACCTGGCCCAATTTCATCTCACGCACAATTGCTGGTGTGAGAGGGAAGAAAAACTAAGTGCAATTTGTTTTTCTCCAGACATGTCTTTATAAAATAAAAGAGCTCAGCTCAGCACAAGACCTCTTTGGGCAAGGACGTGGCATTTAATTTTTGTCTGTGGGCACAAAGCCCACGTGGCTGATGTACCATGAAAATAAAAATTTTCTCTTGATCATTGTCCACAAAATGCAAAGGGATCAGCGATGCTGGAAAGCTCTGCTGTGACATTTGCTGCTCCCTGCCACTCTCCTGGCTATCCCTTTGGGCTGGCCCCAAATTAAATCTCAACAACATTCTCTTCCTTTTCAATAATATCTAAGGATTTGGGAGTTTCTGTCCTGGCTGAGGGGTAGAAATGATCTTTGATGTCCTCTCCAAAGTCTGCACTAGGGCATTTCCACCCTCCTGACTGGGAAAAATCTGCTTTGCTTTGTCCCTAGAAATTTCCAACAATGCTGCATTTGGTCACTGAGAATGTCTGTGGTAGAAAAGCTGAATTTCCACCCAGATCCAGCTGTATCTGAGAACTAATGACAACAATCTGGAAGGAAACCTTGCTGCAAATGTTACTGGAAGGATCTCAAGCAAACCAGATCTTTCAACACAATAAAAAACAAGCCAACTCCCAGCTGCAGGTGGAGATCAGATAAGGGGAAAAAAAAACACATTGGAGGTAGAAAAACCTTTACATCATCATAATTTTTTTTTTTAGTGTGGTTATCTTGGGTTTCACCTCCAAGTGGACATAATCAATTCTGTTTTCTCTCAGGATCCTTCAGCTGAAAAGTGCCCAGCCACACTCCTCTGGGGAAATAGTTTTTCCTCCCCACCATCTGGAACGTGCTCTTCTGAACTAGGAACAATTACTCTTTTCCCCATTGATTTCATCCCTTCCCACTTGAAAAATATCAGCTTGAGCCACTTGCTGTCCTTCCCCAGGGGCCACGTGCCAGAGCAGCTCTGCCCCGTTCATCTCCTTCTCCAAAATCAGCATCAACACTTCCCATCCACACTGGAACAGCCTGGAAACACGACTTTAAATCAGCCAGGACACCCTGGAAACACAACTTTAATTCAGCAAGGCACCTCTGCTCTGCTCAGGGAGGAGAGCACCAGTCCCAGGGACTCCTTTTTGCCTTTTGGGATGGTCAGGAGAGATCTCACAATTCAGGATGCTCCCCTTGCCTCTTCTACAGACCCTTCAAACTGCTGGAACCACCCAGTTGTGTTTTTCCTGGATCCTGGACCTTCCCCTGGGATAAGGAGTCAGTGCTTGGGCTGCAGGTGCTGTGGAGGCACAAAGGGAGCTGAAATCCAGCTGACAATTTTGGATAGTTTGGTAAACACGTGCAAATGTGTAAACCCAAACCAAAGAACAAAGAAGTGGTTTTGGGTGACAGAGAAAACATTTTTAGCATCATTTTAACAGCAGCCACATCTCCCATGTGCAGTTCCCTCCAGGTGATTGTTGCTCCCTGGTTGCTCTGCCTCTCACACAAATCCCCACATGGGAACACTTCTCTTTCTCTCCCCTTCCTAAAAGCCTTCAGAAAACAAATTTCTTCCTCACTTGCATTTTGTTTATGGGTACATTCGTTTTGTACTCCTGTACTTTCAACAGCCATAGTCATTCCTGGGGCTCCTGGTGGGTTTTGCACTCTGGTTTGTTTGGTGTCACCCCCTTGGTGTCACCCCCTGTGCAGTGTGGAGCCCTCCCACTCCTCACCAGCACAGCCCCTCTGGGCAGCAAATGGGGTTTGGGGTGTAAGTGTTTGGGAAAAGGGAGCAGGAGCTCCTTAGCAGGGACCCAGTTTCTTCCCCAGATGCTTCAGAAGTGTCCCAGTGCCACCCCTGTCACCTCCTTAACTGCTCAGTGTCCCCATCCCATCCCAGGGGACACGTTCTTGGCCAGGGGTTTCAGTTCCCACAGCTGTGATGCTGCTCTTGGGGCAAGTCTGACCTCAGCAGGTTTTGGGGAGTGGCAGCACAGTGTGGATGTACAGACCAGAAAATCCTCATTTATGGAATAAATTTCAGAAGAGACCTTCACTTTTCCTTTTTCCTTTCTAATTTTCACCTCAGATCCCTCAGGTGAATCCATGTGAGCTGTACCTGTCCCTGGGGCTCCACCTCCTCCAGGTGAGATCACTCATTTCTTTTTGAGGTGCCCCTCATTTTATTGCACTCAGATTTTCCAGGACAACTATCCCTTCTGTTTCCTTAACTGAAAATGCACTTTATTTACCAGTGCCTTTCAGCTTTCTAGGAGAAAAAAAGAGCCCTGAACTGTGAGGGGTTTGTCCCAACATGAGCCATCCTGTGGAAATATTCTTCCCCAAAAGAGAAATCATCTTTACATTCAGCAAAATTAATTTTTCCATTGATTCCAGGCCATACCCAGACCATGCATCTGGCTCCAAGGTCTGCTAGCTGGAAATATGGATGGACAGGCACAAATATTCCAAGGAATATTTTAAATAACCAATAACTAGTATGGCTTTTCTCCTTCACTAGAGCTCGTTTTCCTCTGGCCATGTTAAAAATGTTAAAAATCTCCCTGTTACACACAGTCCTTGGGAGATGAGGATGCCAATTGAGCAAAGATGGAAAGGCCAAAGTTTCCACTGCCAAAGGCTCCCAGTTGCTGAGGACAGAGCCTGAAACCAGCTGGAGCCCACATCCTGCTCCCATTCCACCAGCATTGACCCCAAGGGCTGCTCTGCTCCTTGAACCACCTTTTGTTTTGGTGACAGAGTGAAAAATGAAAAATGGGACCGAAGTCAGTGAATTTCCACTCTTTTCCTGGATGCTCTTAGAGGTTAGTCCATGCATGTGGGATTCAGGAACACCGTGTCAATCCCAAATGCAGACTCTGGGCTGAGACTGGAAGGGAAGCTCTGATTTACAAAACTGGCTGGGTCTGGGATCCAGCTTCCCATTTGGATCTCTGGGCAGCAGAGCAAGCCTGCCTGGGTCTGATAGCACAGGGATTAAGCACTGAGGCAAAGAAAGCTCCCAGCTGCTGTGACAGAGAAGGAAGAATCTGGAAAAGCCAGAAATGCTCCCCCCACACCCTCATCCAGATGGACTTTGTGCTCATTAAGTCAGAATTTGCTGGCAATTTCCAAAAGCACGGGGGGACCTGGGGGGCAGCAGGCAGAGCCAGGAACCACCTTGGGGCACATCTGACTGTGCTCATGAACCAGAGGGGTTTACAAGGCACTGAGAGCTGTGCTGGATGACCTCAGGCCATTCCCAATGTCCCCACTAAAACAAATCTGTTTTAGTGAATGTGATGTGGCTGATAGCCCTGACTCTCCCCCTGCACAGGATGTTTGTGAACTGCTGACCCCACCTTCCAGCTCTTCTTTAATTACAAGAACTATTCACAAGGATTCCTGCTTCAGTTCACAGACCTGCACAAAGCACTTGGAAAGGTTTGCCACATCAAACCACCTTACAGTACATCATCCACCTCACAATATCAATATCAGTATCAGTATCAATATCACCTGGAGGAGTGATGTTCAGATTTCAGCCCTACAAACACCTGCACATTCACAGAATCACAGAATAGCTGAGGTTGGAAGGGAGGTTAAAGCTCATCCCTTCCCATCCCCAGCCATGCAAAGCTGACACAATTTCAGACCCTCTGCTGAGTCCAAAAATCCATTCCTTCGTCCAGAGAGCAGCTTGCAGATTGTTCTGTGTGTTATTTTTACTTGCTTTCTAATAAGAGAGACCTTCATCCATCAAAAGAATTCCCTTTTCTACACATATTTATCCCCAATTCCCTGCCAGGCCTTCAGCAGGCGTTGCTGTGGAGATTGCAGTGGCCACAAGCTCCAGCGTGGCACAAAGGACTGAGCTTGTGCTGGCCCCCATTAAACTGCAGGGGAAAGCTCTGCCTGTGGGGAGGGGTTTGGGCTCACAGCTGGAATTTGGGGACACACCAGGTGCTCTCAGGTGGCCCCAGCAGAGCCCAGAGTGGGATAAAACCTGCCCAGCCATGGATCTGTGCAAACCCCCCCTGGCAGGGGTTGGGACTGGATGATTTTTAAGGTCCCATCCAACCCAAACCGTTCCATGATTCTGTGATTTCAGCATCCCATGAAGGTGATGCCAGGATTTACACTGTGTTTTGAGTGACAGCAAAAGCCAAGTCTTCTCCTCCACTCCAATGCTTTGAATTACCTGAGTTTTCCTCAGGGGAAGAAGAAACCTTAAATTAAATTCCCTGTTAGGAAAGGGACCAAAAGAAACCTGGGTCCTGAAACCCTCTCAGTTTTTTGTGGGATGTCTTTACCCCTGTGATGGTGTTCAGATCTGGGAAAGGAAAGGGGAGAAAAAAAAAAAAATAAAAGATCTTTTAAAGACTGATTTCAAGTCAAGACCCATGATCTTGTTACCAAGGTATTTAGGATGTTAAAAAAGACAGACTTCTGTGGGTGGAAATGAGCAAAAAGATCAACTGAGCCTCCAGTTCCATGTAGCTGCCTTCAGCAGAATACAGCATGAGAGAGGGAAAAATCCTCCATGAAAGAAATCTAGGAGATGAAAGGAAGCTGGCTGGGAAAGGGAATGATCATCAGAACATCATCTGCTCCTTAACAGCAGGCTGAAGGATGTGAAACTTCTTTTTAGGAATTGCCATAGACTAGGAAGTATCTCAAATGACCTAAAAAGAGATATAAGGATCTATGCATATAAAAAATATATATACACACCCAGAGATAAATCCAGAGAGGGAGCCTGGATGCAAGGACAGATCCCTGCAGCCTTCAAGGCTTGGAGCCAACTCACTTCCTGCTGTGCTCAGTCATTGAAGCTCCCCAGCTCTCAGGACTCCAGAATTGCTAAAATTGGGCAGCTCCAGATCTCCATTTTAACTTTCCTGAAGCAGCAGAGCACAAGTGGGACCCAGCTGAGGAGCCACCTCTTCTCCTGGCACACAGGAGCAGCTCCTGGGGTGCTCCCACAGAAAGGATGCAGGCTCAAAAATCGGAGCTGTTGCTCGAGTGAAACTCAGAATTAAAAGCAGAGGCAGCTCTGCACCACCTCTGAGCTCCTGCAAAGAGCCTCAGGTGGGTTTGGGGTGTCCCTAGCTCAGACCAGCTTCAAGATTGGGGTGGCACAAGCAGCAGGCTGCACCTTGAGGCAGCTGCAAAAGGCCAAAAAATTAATGGATCAAATCACACCCAGTCACAGACTCAGTTTTAATGCTGGGCCATGGCCAATCCCAGCTCCTTGAAGCACAAACTGTTGTGATTTGAGGCAAAATTGTGAAATGCACAAGCCCTGTGGAAAACTGCATGGAGTTTTTCCATGGTTATTAATGGCACTGGGTCCAAACAAGGGTTACTGATGACACTGAGCTCCTCACCACGAGATTTAGTTTGACAGGAAAAGAGGAAATTACCTCAGGCTGGGTAGGGGAGGCTCAGGGTGGACAGCAGCAGGAATTTCCCCATGGAAAGGGAGCTCAGGGATTGGAACTGCCCAGGGGGGTTTGGATCCCCATCCCTGGAGTGCCCAAGGAAGGGCTGGAGGTGGCACTGAGTGCTCTGGGATGGGCTCAATGGTCTGGGAGGGCTTTTCCAGCCTAAATTACTCTGGGATTCTATGAAGGGTGCTGTGATCTCTCTCCCTCTGATCAGATATCACAGGGAGGATCCTCCCAAACCAGCAAAGCACCTCCACCCCCAGGAGACCCTTCCTCAGCAAAACCAGGCAGCTGCACCCTCCCCATCCCTCTCTACTGCACAACAGAGCCTTTGCAGGGGCACAGCCCCACCACTGCTCCCCAGAGAGCACCAAACCAGGATTCCCAGCCCCCAGGGACATCCTGTCCTCACCCTCAGGGAGACACTGCAAGACAGAGTGGGCACGAGTGAACACACACAGAGGAGGGAACGTCCCCTTTGGTTTACAGCCTGCAAACGCTGCAGTCCCCAGCTCTGACTAAAGCAGAGTCTATTTTTCCCTTAATTCCCAACCTGACACTAACACTGACATATTCTCCCCCTATATTTAGTGGCCACATCACCTGGCACTCACTGCTGTGCTGTCACCAGCAGCTCTGTTACGTGGCAGAGCAGTGGGAACGTGGAGCTTTCCTCTGTTTGGGTTATTTTTTTTTTCCCTTTCTCTTCCCTTCTCCCCAGAACACTCACACACATTTCTTGCAGCATAATCCTTCCTCCCTCCTGGGCAATGCCATCAGCTGTCATCCTGCATCATGTGCTTCTGCCTTCTCTGGATCACTCACACCCCCCACACCACTTTCCCCAGGTCTGTCACAGTTATTAAAACCTCATAACAAGCTGCTTTGCATTTAATCCCATCTGTCATCAGATCCTGTTTAAACACCAAGAATTACCACTTTAATGTGACTGCTTCCTAAGATATGACAGCTTTCTTCCACGGGTCTCTAAGAGTTCTGCAGGAGAAGATGAGTACTCCTGAGCTCCTTTTTTTTTTTTTTTCTGGATGATAATTGAGACAAGTGGAAATAGGGCAGCCCAAAATGAACAACCCAATGCCAGGAGACACAAGAAACCCAGCTGGGATACCCCAGCCTGGACTTGGGACTGTCACTTCAGCCTACAGCTCACAGGAGCACCTCTCTGTGAGAAGAAATTCCCTTTTCCCCAACACAGGAGGGACATGGAGCTGTTGGATTCCACCAAGATGATTACAGGGAGGGAACATTTCTTCTGTAAGGAAAAGCTAAAAGAATTTGTAATGTTTAATCTGGAGAAGAGAAGCTATGGGGGGACCTAATTGTGATCAACAAGGGATGGGAACTGAAGGGAACCTACAAGAAAGACAGAGAGAGACTTTTCATAGAGCCTGGAGTGACAGGACAAGGGGGAATGGCTTCACACTGACACAGAGCAGGGTTAGATTGGAATTAGGGAGAAATTCATTGCTGTGAGGGAGGTGAGGTCCTGGCACAGAATGCCCAAAGTTGTTCCCACCCCTGGAAGTGTCCAAGACCAGGTTGAACAGGGCTTTGAGCAAGTGGAAGGTGTCCCTGGCCATGGCTATGAGCTGGAATGAGATTTTTTTTTTAAGGTTCATTCCAACCCATCCTGGTTCTCTTCGTGCCCACAGTAAAGAGGTGTTACCCCACAGGAGCACTCCCATCCTGCCAGAGTCTACCCCAAACCTGCACCACAACCTGCAGGAGCTCAGCCCCTTCAGGACCCCCAGCTCTGGGGCAGAGCACGAGGCAGGTGCTGATTAAGCCACCAACACGTTATTTTGTAAGAGAATGAAAAAAAAATAATAATTGAGAAAGCGCATTTGTTATTATTCATTAAATGTACTGGAGCTGCCTTATGTGCTAAATGTTCTTCCCCTGATGATCTTAGCACCTAATTAAAGGAGGCTGATGAGGCATGATAGAGGCAGTGTGTGAGTACATCCAAACTACCAATGGAGAAGGGAGGCAGGGAGAGCACACAAATTACCCACGTGAAATAGGGACAGAGCACCAAGCTCTGTTGGAAAGGCAGATCAAAACTCTCCTTCCTCCCTTTAAACCCTCTGAAACTCTGCTGGGGGGGCACAGCAGCAATGCCTCCCTGGCCAAACTCATTACCTGCACTGCAGAGTCCAAGGCTGATGCTCTGGTAGCTGCTGAGTGCTAAAACTGGGAGGGTTTTAGAAGGATTTGTCCCAAAGAAACATTGGCCTGGAGCCACTTTTGGAATTGAACTTGAATCAAGATTTCTGGAAGGGCTTATTTATATTTACGTGGGATGACAATCCCAAACATTGGGACACCACAAGAGAGCTGGTTCTCATGGAGTTTTCCATCCCACTTTTAGGACACTCTGCTCCAGAGTCCTTTGAAGGAACTGCAGCTCTGTACCTCTTGGGTTTCCTCCAGAAATCCACAGGAGGAACAGGCAGAGCTCGAGTTACAACTCCAGTTCCCAAAATTCCACCCGGATGAAAAATTCCAGGTTAAAAAACTAAGTCAGGACCTGGGGATCATAACTTCAGCCAAGGAAAGGAGTTCAGAGACATCTTTGCCTCTTCAGCCCCTAATTAACTTCTGTTGGTGCATTAATTACTGTGCATCCTCCAAAAGCAAGGCACAGAAGTGTTGGATACTCCTGCAATGAAACCCTTGGCATCAGTACCTCTGGCCATAAATCCTGTGAATAAATTCCTTGTGATTTAGCTCCTACTCTGAGCCAGACTGGAGTTCCCAAAGGACAGTGTCTGTCAGGAGCCTGACATCAGAAATTGCACATGGTTATGAAAATGGAAACAACTTCAAGAAAAGCCAGTGTTGTTTGTTGGGCTTTTTTAATTCAGATTTCTCAAGAAATTCAGTTAAAGGCCAATTCATACGTCTGGGCTGATTCCTTCTTTATCCAAACCTGCTTGACCTAAGCATTGATCCTATTTTCAATCACTTCAGAAGAAGGAAGCTCAAGTCCAACAGTCACATTAAAAACCACAAGACATGCTAGATCTTTGGATTCTGGTTCATCAGCCACATCCCAAACAAGAGGCCATCCAGCCTCAACAATGTTTGGACAAGCCAAATCACAGCTTGATATTTAACCAAACCATTTGATGGTTCAGCAGCAAAACCCCTCTGACTGCAAAAACTCTGGGCTGCCAAATTTTGAACAAAAAGGGGGCTGTGGATGACCTGACAGGAGATGGGGCAGGACACAACCTGTCCCTGTGGGATTTGTCCTTGGGATGGGAAGGACCCTGTCCCCTCCAGGAAGGTGGGGAAGGAGGTGGCAGCGAGCCAGGAGAAGGATTTCTTTGTGGAGAGGCTGCAGGGCAGGTTCAACCAGCTCGAGATGCTGAGAGACAGACAGAAAGAAAGAAAGACCAGCTGGCAAATGAGTGTAGGTGGGGAGAGTCATGCTGTCCCTGTTTGCCAAAGGGGCAGGGAATAACACATGTTCCTGTGCCTCAGTGGAAGGGGAAGTTCCCAGAAGCTTGCCTCATCTGTCTTTCTATTCTTAACCCTTCTCTGGCACCCTCTCAAGTCTGGGTGCTGGTGGAAGAGCTGAAAAATAATGCAGAAAAAGCAGCCCTTGCTAGGCTGGCAGAGAGCAGGGCCTTTTTGCCTCTCCAGCATCAGAAAGGCAAGGGCTGAAATGATTTCTCCAGTATGAACCAGTCCTAAAAGCCTGGTTTATGGAGAAATGGTATGGATGTAACCAGGGAACAGCTGCTTTTGAGCAGAGGTAGGACTGAAAGGTGTCCAGACCCTCTACTGCTGTGAAGAACTTGCATCAATGCTAGAGGGATGCAAACCCTCAGGTGTGAGGTAAAAAAATCCTAAAATCCTTCTAAAATTCCCAAGGTAAGAAGGAGGCTTTCAAAGCAACAAACTTGAAAAGGATTTTAAAAGAAGATTATTTTTTTCTTCTGGGAAACAAAAATTCATTGTCTGCTTCCCTCTGCATCATCCCCAGGTCACTGCAGTGAGAACTGTCATGCCACTGAATTTGACCCCAAGGACTCAAATGTTTGGGACAAGCTGTAAATCTGGAGCAGAGACAGAAGGTCATTGCTCTTTCCCAAATTCCCAGCCACTCAATGAAGCTGAGAACAAGCCATGGCAGCACTGGGGGGAAAACTCTTCTCTGTCTTGGAGGATAATTTGTGTAGGAGCCAGACTGTCCTTCAGGGGCTGTGGTCATTCAGCCACTGGGTTCATCCCAGCTCCTTTTCCAAACTGACTGGAAGTTTCCAGCATTTGTCATTCCAGCCTGAAAAAACATGAACTGACCCCCTGCTTGTTTGTTTTTTTTTTTTTTTCTAAAATCCTTGGAGAACTTCAGCTTTCTGCACAGGAGATACCAAAGCTGGGAGGGATGGGAAGGTGGGGATGGCACTGCTAGGAAATGAATGAATAAAAAAGCAATTTCATCTCCAGACCTGAAGGAAGCTCCCAACAGATCCTTTTCCTCCACTACAGATGGAAAGCAGGGAAAACCTGGCAGAGGGTTGAGGAGGTGGAGGAGCAGGAGATGGGATGCACACATGGACTCAAGAATCCACGTCAGAAGGAGCTGGAAGGAATAGAAGGGGATGGATAGGAGTAGGTAAAATAATGACCTCCCATCCTCTGGCACAACAACAACAAAAAAAAAATCTGTGGCAACCCAGCAAGGCTGTGCTGGTCCTGGAAGGGAAAAACAATGTTCTGAGGAGGGTACAATTCTCTCCAGGTTCACACGTAGCAACCCTGCAAGTTTCTATAGCAACCCCGGAATTATTTTTAGCATTAGTCACATTTGAACAGCAGCAAGCCAACATGGAGCTGGGGTGGAGGGAGTTTCACCCTCTCCAAGGCTTTTTTCCTTCCCTCCAGCCCCTCTCCTGGGGCTGCAGAAACCCACCCTGACAACTGCTGGGTGCTGCACACAAACCAGCCATGCCTACCAATAAATGCAGAGGGTGTTGGGCAGAAAAGCTCTTTTTTTTTCCTCCTTTTGTTGGTATGCCCCCAATCCAGAGGGACACAGGTGCAGTCCCCAGTGGCAGTGGGGCCACCCAACCCACAGAGAATATTTCCATGGAGTTCCTAGAGCTCTTCCCAGCTCTTTTTCCAACTTTCCACAAACACCAGGGAGAGCATGGAGTGTTGGAGTTTGTAAATTAAGGGTCTTTTTGAATTTTTTTAGAGAGAAATTAAAGTACAAGGATTAAATTCAAACTTCATATACTTTAATCCATCCAAATATTAATTTAATCCCTATACTTTGATTTGTCTCTGAAAAATTCAGAGATACCCTTAATTTACAGACTCCCTCTCCTCTTTGAACAAATGGTGCCCTGTGTACCAGTAAATAACCTACAAGGGAGGAACCTTGTGGCTCATTTTGCTCTTATTTAGCAGCAAAAGGGGTCAAGGATGGCTGCCCCATGTGGGACAGGGGTGCAGGAATTCATAGGAGGAGCTGAAAGCAGCTCTGAGGCACAGGAAGGTGCAGAATGAAAGAAAATGTGCAGAGCATCTTCCCAAATGCTGAAAACCAGGTGGGGAAAATGCCCCCAGCCCTGCAGAGCTGCCTGGGAGAGGGGGCCCAGTGGGATCCAGCTCACAGCTGGGATCTCTGACACTGCACATCATCCACAGGAGGCCAGACACACACAGCTTTGTCTAAAAGCTCCTCCACAGTTCCAGTCCTGGCTGTGACCAGGTGATGAACTCCTCGGAATTTCTTGTTTTACAAACCCCAGCCCAGCACAAGCCACAGAGCAGAGCAGATCCATGGCAGACCCGGCCAAGCAAAAGCAGAAATACAAATTACAGCATCTCCTAAGGATCTGTTCTCCACCCACACACCCACAGACAGTTCCTACTGCCACTCAGAACAACCCAAATCGTTAGCCATAAAAATGTGTGCTGTGATAATTAACAATTTCTCTTGCAGTCAATTTTTTTATGCCAAGAAAAGCCACTGGTGCCCCACAATTCCTGTGACCACTGAATTTCAAGCACCTTTTTGTGGGGTTTAGCCCCCACAGACTAAGCCAGGCTTTAAACACCCATTGAGTGAGCCAGATCTTGAGCACATCCATGGAAAGCAATCCCTGTCCATCCTCATCTCAAGAAGATTCATTTCTGCTCAGTCCAAATGAAATTCACTATGGAGTCCAACCTGGAAGAGCAGGGAAAATCCTGGAAATGGCCACAGCAGCCAGCTGGGGAAGGAAACAATATTTCCACCTTTATTTTCCTTTATTAATGGGCACTTTGCTGGACAGGGACCACCTCTCGTTTTCCCAACACCAGATAGTCCCTGGCACCTTCTCCAGAGGAGCACAACGCCCAGAGGGATTGGAGTTGATCCTTTTTTTCCCCACTGGTTTATAAAATCTGTGGATTCCTCAAATACCCTGGAACTGGCAGCAAGCACAAAGGCCCCTGGGGAAAGGCCAGTGTAAGTTGATTCCCCAAAAAGGCATCCAAAAATAACCCCAGAAGCTCCTCAGAGTTCATCCTTGGGAAATGAGTGGGGGGAAAAGCTGCTTCACCACTTCAGTAAGAACTTGGTGTCCTCAAAAAAAGAGGAGCTTGGTTGAAACAATTTGCTCTTCAGCCTTCATCCATCTGCTAAACCACCCTGATCTTTCCCTAGGAACGCTTCAGCATGAGCCGAGGGAGCAGGAAAAATGGGAAAAGCTGGGTTTGCACTGAAAGTTCTGCTTGGATATCGCTGGATAAAGGAATATCTGCAGGTATTCACAGAATCTCAGATCACTGAGGTTGGAAAAGCCTTCCCAGCCCATCGAGTCCAAGCTGTGATCCCCACCCTGTCCCCAGCCCAGAGCTCCCAGTGCCACCTCCAGCCCTTCCCTGGACGCTCCAGGGATGGGGATCCAAACCTCCCTGGGCAGTTCCATCCCTGAGCTCCCTTTCCATGGGGAAATTCCTGCTGCTGTCCACCCTGAGCTCCCCTGAGGCCGTTCCCTCTCCTCCTGTCCCTGTTCCCTGGGAGCAGAGTCCCATCCCCACCTCACTACCCTTGATTTCTCCAGTGCAGGCCAGTGCAGAAGAAGAAATGAGAATTTTCTCCAGCCAGCACCTCACAGAAAGCGAAATTCAGCACAAGCCTCCTGTCCTGGGAGAAGAAAGGGCAAAAAAAAAAAAAAGGCAAGTAACAAGCTGCACTTCTGGAGAGCTCTGCTCTCCCACTGCATCCCCACAGGGATGCTGGGCTGGGTTAAGGAGCACAGGAGTGCCTTGCCTGCCCTCACTCACAGAATGCTTCACTCCTCCCCAAGGAAACATAGAATTTTTCTAATTAAGCATTAAAGTGATTCAATTATGAGGAATGCTCTCTTGTGGAGCTAAAATCCATCCCAGACAAGAGTAAAGCAAAGCTTTGGACAATCCTGGAAAGGTTTTGCTGACTGGGGGGGTCAAGAAACAGCACGGCTCCAAAATGGGGATTTTTTTTTTATTTTTCCCTCATGAGAAGCACTGAATTGTGCTCTCTAGAAGTGTAAAAGGCAGCAGAAGAACAAGAAATGAGTATGCAGACAGGAATGACAGACTCAGAGAGGCTCCTCGAGCTGCAGAAGAGGGGCCAAGCAAAAGCTCACACATTTTCAGGATGTCAGGCTGCTGGGACTGAGAGTGGAGGTGCTGCCCCAGCTCATTCCAGCCCAGCATGGCAGGAGGAGGTTGGGTTTTGGGCAACCTCACAGGGCTGCTTTTGCCAGCACAACAAGTCCCAAAGCCCTGATGAGCCTGGCTAATTGGCACATCCTACCACTGTGACTGACAGCTGTCAAACCAACCCAGCCCAGAGTCAGCTCAGTGAGGCAGAAACAGTGAAAAATATTCCACAGCCCAGGAAAGCTGCATCAGTATTTTTATCCTGACAACAACCAGCACCCTACCCACAGGGCTGGTGTCTCTGTACCAGCTCTGAGGTGTCCTGCCAGCACCAGGCTGCAATGGACTGTCCAGAGAGAGCGGTTATAAAAATAAAATAAATCATTAAAAAATCATTACAGACACTGTCTAGACCTTCCAGGCCTCCCTTCCCTCCCACCCAGTCCTTCTGCCTTCACACACTCCAGCTGGCCTGTCCAGCTCCCTTCCTGCTCGGGGCTCATGATGTTTCATGCCTGGGCAGCTCCTTCCCAGCACATCCCACACTGCAGGGATGCAGCAGCACCATCACCCCCTGCACATCTGCAGCTCCTGGGCCAGCTGTGCCCAGCCTGGAGAGGGCACTGGGAAGGGCAGAGCTAAGGCAGCTTCAGCCCAGCCCAGAACCTTGCCAAGGAGCTGAATAATTGGATTGATGGGCTGAGGGAAGGGTGTGAGGTTCAACAAGGCCAAGTGCCAGGTCCTGCCCTGTGGCCATTACAGGGAGAATCTTAAAAGATTTTTTCAGTCTGGCTTTCTTAGGCTCAGCTGAGATTTTTCTCAAGCTAGAGCCTCCTTCTTTACTGTAAACACAAGAGAAAGAATTATTACAAAGATAAGCACCTGCTGAATCTGTGAGACAGCCTGAGACAAAAAGTGTCTCTTTCTCTGACCAATGGATTGCCTATATTTTGTTATGCCCGAAGTGTCTTATTTAAAGCAATGGCTTCCTTCAACAAATTACTCTTTCTTGTTCTTTCTTGCACCGTGCAAGAGAGTGCCATGTTACTGTGTCCTTTCACCACTCCGTAACTGCAATATAGTAACTTTTGGAGGTTCCACCGAGATCAACGTTTGGAGGTTCCACCGAGATCAACATTTGGAGATTCCACCGAGATCAACATTTGGAGATTCCACCGAGATCAACACTGCCCCTGGGTCACAGTACTCTGCAGCTCCAGGCTGGGGCAGAGAGGCTGGGAAGCTCCTGGGAGGGAAAAGGAGCTGGGGGTGCTGGTTGGCAGCAGCTGAACACGAGCCCAGGTGTGCCCAGGTGTGCCCAGGTGTGCCCAGGTGTGCCCAGGTGGGCAATGCCACCTGGCCTGTCTCAGCAATAGTGTGGGAGCAGGAGCAGGGCAGGGACTGTCCCCTGTGCTGGCACTGCTGAGGTCACACTGGGAGTGCTGTGTCCAGTTCCCTCAGTTTGGGAAGGACAGGGAGGGGCTGGAGCTGGGAAGGGGCTGGAGCCCCAGGAGGGGCTGAGGGAGCTGGGAAGGGGCTCAGAAGGAGAAAAGGAGGCTCAGGGGGAATTTCTGGCTCTGCTCAACTCCCTGACAGGAGGGGACAGCCGGGGGGATTTGGGATCTGCTCCAGGGAACAGGGACAGGAGTCCAGGGGAGGCTCAGGGTGGACACCAGCAGGAATTTCCCCAGGTGCTCAGGGTTCTCAGGGATTGGCAGGGGCTGCAAAATTCAAAACTGCATTTACCTGATGAGGGTGGTGAGACACTGAACAGCTGCCCACAGAGGTGGCAGAGGTGCCCCATCCCTGAAAACATCCAGGGCCAACATGGAGAGAGCTTTGAGCCTGGTCAAGTTGAAAATGTCCCTGCTCTTTCTAGAGGGTGGGACTAGATGAACTTGCAACCCAAACTATTCCATGGTCCTTGAAGCTGCTCAGCCTTCCCAGCAGACAGGATGGATACAGAAGCTCAGCCAGAAGCCAGCACCACAATGGATGCCCTTCCCAAACTCTTCCTCCCTCCTTCACTTCACTTTCATTTCAGTGAAAATAAGTATTTTTTTTTTCCTAACCATTTTGGGGAAAGGAGTTTCTGTCCCACATGGTGGGTGATGCAATGTCCATGTTCCCAGAGCTCCAGGGCAGCAGCTCCCATGGGAGCAGAGCCCAGAGGGCTGTGGGACAAGTGCTCAGCACTTGTGACCTTCCATGACCCAGATAATTTGTGCCCTACTTTACTTAATCCCTGGAAATCCTGGACCATAACCTCAGGACCTTCCTTCAGCACACGATGCTAAAATTAAACCCAACTTTTTCCAATGAGGTTTACAGACCTCAGGCATGGATTTTTCTCCTCAGGAGCATGGCAATTTAACTGTTTCCAGCCCAGAAAGGTGAAATGTGGATATACTTGGACAAGAGAACAAAAACCATCCCTGTGGGAACAGGGTCTGTGGCACTTCAGGTGAACAGCAAGAGTTGAAGGTCACTGCAAATTAGACATGATGATGATCCCACCTCCAAAAATCATCTTAGAGTCCTAAAATGAAAGGGTGAGGAAATGTCTATGGCCTGTTTTTCTGAAAAATTACCAGTGAAAAAGTCAAAGGCAGGAAAGACTGAGATTGTCACTTGGGAATAAGGAGAGATCACTGCTGATACATCCTCTCACCTAATTCTCTTTGTGGCCATCAAATATCTTGGCTCACTTCTCCAAATTTGTGCCCCCTAGGAAGGACAGAGCCTGTTTTTCCAGCCAGCCAGAGAAAATCTGGTGGCCAAGAAGTTCCTTTTCTCCTCCCCCCAGCAGGAAGCAGCTGCCACATTGTCAGGCAGGAGGATGCACCCTCAAAGGGAAGGGCTGTACCAGATGAACAGCCCAACACCATTTGGCCCAGGTTCAGCTGACCTAAATTCTGCCTCATTTGCAAGCCTGTGGTCCGTGGGAAGACCCACAGCTTTCAGCAGCATCTGCCAACAGCAAACATCAGACAGAGACAAAGGTGGAAATTAGGGCATCTGAATCTGGGCCAGTGCTCTGCAGTCATCAGAGCCCACCCTCGGTTGTGGTCCTGTCTTGGATGGGGGCCCAGAACTCCAATCATTCACCACCCTGAGCATCCAGGGTGAGTTTTGCTTCTTATGTTGGGCTGAGCAAGAACTGCAGAGGTGAGAGCAGCATTTTGAGGGAGAGAAAAAAAGGAAAGGGAGCCCATCAGCACTGGGAAAATAACACCAGAAACGTGGTGTGGGAGAAAATCCAGACTGAAACTTGGTGAAGTCACACTTTGCTCATCACATTCCCTGCCCATGGTGTCCAGTGGCCCTGCTGCAAGGCTGCTCACCCCCAGCACTGCTGCAGCTGCGCATGCAGATGTGCAGCACAGGCAGGTCCCCGAGGGGTGACCCAGCAGGACACGAGTCCCCAGCACTGCCTGGGCACAGCCCTCGTGGCCATGCTCATCTCTCCTTGTGTGTCTGTCTGATGGAGCCCTGGAAACCTCAGCTGAAAAACCAGGAGCCACAATTCCACCAGCAAACTGTTTCCCCATTCATTATTCATCCACTCCAAGCACTGCACGCTCCTTTTTCCTGCCACTTCGCCACATTTCAATCATTTGCAGCAAAGCAAATCAATCATTTACATCACTTACTATTTGCTCCATCCTACACACAGCTAAAAAAGACAAGGGCTCTCCTTGAATGAGGACAGCACGCTACTCCAGCGAGGCTGACAAGAACAGGATCTCTTTGGCTCATCTCCTGCCACTCACTGACAGCAATTTAGAAAGGTCTGTTTGACAGTAATTTCCTCTTTACATTCTTATTCTGCTTAGACTGTGAAACTACCAGTGCAGAAACAAAACCACTCAGGAAAAGACAACCAGCCATGGGAATAGGTGCCTCTCCATTTACCAGCAGAGATTTTTGGAATCATTTTTGAGTAGAAGCAGGGGAGGCCATGGGCTCCATGGCACTCTGCATTCCTCCTGGGCATCCTCCTCCTCCTCTAAGTGCCACTTCTAAGTGCAGTGTGTCTGTCCCTCCTGTTTGGGGCACCAGGAAGCTGCTGGGATGCTTTGCTGCACTTGTTTTGGGGTGTTTTCCAATTTTTGGGCTCGCTGCTCAGGGTGCTGATGCATTCCACAGATGCATCTCCCTGCTGCAGAGTCTTTCTGAAGGTTTATTATTCCTGAGATGTCCCCTCTTGCAATCCTCTACCCAGGCTCTAAGCCACTCTGCTGCTGAGCTGCCAGAGGATTTACTTGCATACATGTCTTCTCCTTGGAACAGTCCCAAAATCTGTGTCAGTCATGATCACACACAAATTCCACATCAGGCAGCTTTCCTCACCTGCCTGGAAATGTTATTATTTCAGCCTGCTGCCATAAAGAGACAGATTGGAATCAATTTTAGATCAAGCTATTTAAAATATCCCGTCCTCCTTTTCAAAGCTGACTCAGTGCAGGCCACACACACCCCCTGGAGCAGCCTGAACATCATGAGCATAAATCCTCTACAGGTAAAAATCCTCCTCTACAGGTTGAACCTACAGAAGTGAAAGACTGAGGGGAAAAATTTAGCCCTTGAGCTGTGATGTTTCAACCAGGAGAAGAATTCCAACAGGGGAAGGAGATAGCTGAAATGCCCAGAAAATATAAAATCAGGGATTTGATGGGAGGAGAGGGAGCCTTGCAGCAGGTCAGCTCCTCCCAGATGTGCTGCAGGCACTGTCTGAATGCAGATGGAGCATTCAGGAGAAACCAGGTGAGGCTGAGGTGAGCAGGAAATCCTTTCTGAGAATACAAAAATCATTTTCATCCCTGTGCCTGCCTAGCCCAGCCCAGCACACACTGAATTCCTAACACACACTGATGAACACGTGCTCCTCACTGGAGGGAGAGTCCTTCAGCAGCACCAGGACCTTTGCTGCATCTTTTGTGACAGCCTTGGGGATGAAAATCCTCTGCCCACGCCCTCCAAGGAGCAGCTCTATCAGACATCTCTCTATCTATAGCTGCAGAGGTTGTCAGAGTAATCCTGGCCCTTTTCAAAAACCCACCCACTCTGTTTTCCCTTCAGAGACTTGTATGTGGCTGCAAATCCTGTGTGTTCCAGCAAATCCTGTGTGTTCCTGCAAATCCTTTGTGCTCCTACAAATCTCCTGTGTTCCTGCAATTCCTGTGTGTGGCTGTGAGTTCACACCCCTGAAACATGAGTTGGGAAAGGATTTGACCCCACTGACACCCTCTCACCTGTGCAGGACATCAGCACCAGGGACAGGCTGGGGACCTTCCCTTGGGCTGGCATTTCTTATCCCAGCCCTGCCAGAAAAATCTCTTGGAGATCCATAAAGGGAGGAGAAAGCACCTTTAACACACACAAACACACACAGGAGAGGATGAGAGCAGAGGATATTTTCTTCACTTTTTTTAACTTCAAGACAAGCTGAAGATATTTCATATTCCATCCTTTCTTTGCCCTTTTCAATAAAAATATTCTGGGTTGCTCCCTCCTCAGAGCACAGAGAACTGGGAGGACAACACCATCAGTTTGTGTTCTCTACCCAGGAGAAGCAAAGAGGGAAGAAAAGCTTTTAAGAACCTGCCCATTTCCAGGCTGCCTTTGTGTGCTGACAAGAAGGGCACAGGGGTCAGCACATCCATTCTTCCCCAGTCACCCCCAGTGGGAGGCAGGCAGTGGGGCTCAGGAGGAGAAGTGACCCATTTGTGGGACTGTGGCATTGCTCCAAACACAAACCAGGGCTCAGCACTGAGATTCCTCACCAGGCACCAGCCTGGCTCCCTCTGCTGCAGCACAGAAAAGCCAGGAGAGAAAGGAGCTCATCACCCACACCCCGAGGAGATCCTCCAGGGGATCCACACAGGAAACCTGGACCCTGGGGCTGCTCCACGGGCCACCAAACCATAATTTTAAGGATCTACTGATGTGTCCAAGCCCAGGAAAAACACCAGTCCGTCCACTGGTATGTGAGAGATGTGCTGGTGAGACACAAAGGGGTCACTTTGCTCCCTGAGATATTTTCTCCCATTTTCCTTGCCAGCATGGGAAGACTGGGGAGCCTAAATATCCAGGAAATATTCAGAAACATGCAGTGTTTCTAGAGGCTGTTACTATCCCCAGATCCAGGCATGAAGGGCAGACTATTTCTGACTCTGAGTAACAAATTATTGCCCATGTCCTCCTCCCTGCCAACAGCTCATCCTGATTTTCTGCATCCATTTTACATCACCCACCTCCCTTGTCCTCTGCTCAGGCCCAGAGGGATCCCAGCACAAGCCATGCATTTACCAGTGCATTGTTTCTCTGCATAACCTCAAGAGTTTATTAATTCCCTGTTTATGTTGAGAGGGACCCAGCAGTGTCCCCAAGGAGGGGGTGGCAGATGAGCAGAAAAGAGTAAAGACAGCACATAAAGCAGGACAGGGAGCAACCAGAGGCAGCAAATTCCCTTCCTCAAAGTGTTTTTCACCTCTCAGCTTCTTCCCCTGCTCTCATCCACCAGCTCCTTGCATCCCAGGCCATGGTTCCCCATCCCCTCCCTGGCACTGCATGTTGTTTTCCCAACTTCTCCCAGCAATTTACTCCAAACATTCCTCACAAATATTTTTCCCCCCTTCAGAAGGCATTAGGAAAACACAAGGGGGGAAGCAGAGAAACAAAGTCTAAACAAATCCAGGGCACTTCAATGTGAACTTGGGATCACTGACACTTTACCATTAATCCCTGCAGCCTCCACCCTCCCAGCTGCAAACGCTTTGGGGCAGCCTCCTCTTTTTTATTCTCTTGACACCTTCTTTGGGGAGTGACTGGAGCCTGAGGTGGGCAGAAACGTGGATTTTCTGAAGAACCTCCATCTCCCACGTTCCAGAGGAGTCTGAATGGTTGTGTTTGACACACCAGGAGCTGAGTGGCTGACGGAGGGCACGGCAGCTCACACACACCATCTGCAGCAAACCAAAGCACTTGGGGGCTGCAAAGTGCCAGCTGGAACGAGCCCAGCCCCAACATTCCCTCTCAGCTCACACACAGCCAGAAGTAACCCTCAGCAGCCCCCTGAGTGCTGTGCTGTCCCCAGCTGTCACTGTGCCCCCTCTGCTCCATGCCCCAGATCCCCTCTGACTGTCCCACCCCTTCCCCATCCTCTCCCCAGGGCAGCTCTCATCTCTCCCAGCTCTGATCTGCACCATTCTCTGCTTTTTCCTTTCTCCTGGCACTTGGACAAAAACACCTCAGTGTTGACTCGCAGCATTTTTTGGTTTGTTCCTTGCTAGAACTGCCAGTGCTGTCCCACTGACCCATATTGCACAGTTATTTCTGTTGGGCAGAGCATCCTTTTCCAGAAACAAATGCTGCTTTCCCCCTGTGATCTCCAAACTGATGGCAGCCCAGGTTCTCCCTGGGTGATACCAACTTTATGAGTTACTTACACAACCTCTCCAGCATGTCAGCTGGGGAAAAAAAACTGACAGAAGAGGGAAAAAATTAGTATTTAAGTGACAAAAAACATCCCCAGCTCACAGTACAGCCACTCTTCCCTGTTGTGGCTCTTCCCACTGTGCTACAGAGGGTGGCCAAGCACCAGCAAGTGCAACATGGAGCTGTTCCAGAGCTCAACATGACAAATTATGCCCTTAACGAGGGGACCAGAGGACAATGGTGAACTTGTGACATGGCAGACCCTAAGCAGCTCTGACAGGACAATAGAAAAATCCATAAATAGAAAAGCAGAATTGCTGGGCTGCTTTCAATGGGTGAAAGAAGTGGCAGAAGGTTTTGAGCCAAAAGAGAGAGGAAGTCTGGATTAAGGAGAAGTTTTGAAAGGAGTTGACAGGAGAAGACAGCCTTGATACAGCTCCAGCCTCAGCCAGAGCTGGAAAAGCCAAATCTTGTGTGGAACATCTGCCTGAAATCCTCCCTGGTGAGCAGAACGGTTGGGAATCCTATTTTAGATAGTGGTGTTATCTAAATGTTGATTTTTGTATTGTTTTTGTAACACAGAGAAACAGGAGAACCACTGCAAAACTTGATCCTAAAGAAAATATTATATCCCTCCTCATCCCCTGCAAAAAGGCTCTTGGTTTTCCCAGAGAATCTGTGCTCAGTGCCACTTTTTACATCACTTTGCCTGCAAAGCCAAGATGATCAAGAAGAATTTGAATCCAGATCTGTTCCAGAGAAAAAAATAAAATTCATCAACTTCTATAAAAATCTAAACCAAAATAGATCCCACATAGAGGATATTTTTAAGATTTAACTTGCAATAATTCAGGCAGAGAGAACTGAATTAACAAAGGAAGGTTCCCAGGAGGCACAGAGCACCCAAAATCACCAAAAAACCCACCAAACTCACAGGTCTTAAATTTATCCTACACATCAGCCTGTGCATTAGGCTCCATTTGACATCCAGGAAAATCTCCAGCATCCAAATCCAAGTGCATTAAAGGCAAAGCTGTGAAACACCTCCAGTCTGAGCACACCCACTGGATGGAACCAGCAGCAGGGAGGAATTCTGAGTTCTGAGGAAGAGAATTCATGTCACAGTGAGGGGCTTCAAATTTGGGGAGATAAATCCACCCTGTGATGCACCTTGTGTTCACCTCCACCTCAAATTAGTCAATAGTCCTTGATCTGTGGCCTGGTATTCAATTTGCTCAGGTAATTTTGGAGAGTTAAGAGGTTTTGGGACACCTTGGTGATAAAAAAATCTACTCAGACAAATGTGATCTCAACAGATCCTTGGCACAGCCAGCTCAGCTCTTCTCACTGGGAAGGGAGCTCAGAGAGGGTTAACCAGGAAAACACCCTGGTGGACATAACCCCATAAACAACCCCAAAAATGTGAGCTTTTCCTTCACACCTTTGTGCTAAACAGCCTCTTCTTAAGGTATGGGAAGTGGAAAAGGTAAAAAACTCTCAAAATCTGTGTGAAAGCAAAACTCAGAATAGAAGAATGCAGAAATACAGATGTGCAAAGACAAGAAACAAAAAACAATCAGGCTGTGTTTTTAAGCTATAGGGAGATAGACCTTAGAAAATACATTAAGCAAGATAATAGAAAAATATAATTTTAACAATGAAGCTTTATCAATTTTTTTTAAGCTAACAAGAAGCAAACATTGTTAAAAGCAAGGTGTACATGTAACTTCAGTAACAAATACCTATAAACTTTTAACCATGTCTTATTAACTAAAAATCTTCCAAAAAAAACCTTGTAACAAAAAAAAAATTGGCTGTTGTTGTTACAGCAAAAGCTTTCACCATCTCCTGTCTCTCACCTTGTAATGAGGCTGATGTGCTAAAATAAAAACTCTAAGACTGCCATACCTATAGCCCTGTCCCATTATTAATATAATTATATTATATATATTATAGAGTATATAGTATATAGGATATAGGATATAGTTAATATATAGTATGGGAATTCTTCCTGTGATCAGTTGTAGATTTGATGAACCCAGTACATCTTATGTTTTCCAGGCTTCTTGCAAAAACATT
>JAOTQP010000680.1:1638659-1660962 GCA_026413545.1 Cichladusa arquata
GTAAAGGTTTGATCTCTGTGCATTCAGCACAGGGAGCAGGGAGTGTGGCAGCCTCTGATTCTGCTACTGCACACCACAAAACTTAATTAAAATGTAGCACCTTCCCCCCAAAAAATCCAAACAAAATCAGTTAAGTTTTTTTTTTTTTTTTAATGCTTTCTTAATTAAGCATTTAATCATAGCTTAGTTACTTTAACCCCATTTATTTTCAAGATTTAGGATCTTAAGATGCTTTGGAGAGAAGTATTCTGTTAACACTTAACCAGCAGGTAAAGAAATAAATAAAAGCCATGTCATAAAATGACTCCTAAGAGTTCCAAAGCTGGTGAATGATCCAAGGGAAGACACTCCTTTGAAAAAGTCTCCTCTGGCCTCACAGTCTTGGATTAAAACCTCATCCAAATAATATCACTATCAAGACAGAAGGATACTTTTATCTGCAGCCAAGCTCCATATCAATAGATACACTGCTCAGGGAGTTATGCCAAGGCTAGTTAGCTGCTTATTTATGTTTTTCATCTCTCACAGCTTCCAAGTGCTCCACAAAAGCCTTTAAGAGCTCCCAGCATCAGCATTCTGGGGAAGAAATTCAGCTGCAAGGGACACACGTTGCCCAAATTCACATCCTAAGGAAGGAGCAGATCCAGAGAGCAAACTAAAAAATGGCCAAGTAAAATAAAAGTCTTCATTTCTCTTACATGTGCTAGACAACCTTACCATGGAACCCTTGAGATTAATTAGCTACAGTTGCTAATAATTTATAGCCACTCAGAGAAACTTATGAGACCTCACACTTGCATGCAAAAAAAATAAATAATAATAATAAGGAAAATGCCCAACTCCTGTAGCTTTAGGAGAATTAATTTTGAGAAGCACAACTGCCCAAAGCTGCTGCTGGATACAGCTGGACAAAACACACTGGAGATCATGGAGGTCATGGAGATCTACATGAAAAATCACTTTTAACCAGCAATTATTTACAGAATTATAGGAATGGGTTGGAAAGGATCTTAAAGGGACATTTTCCACTGTCCCAGGGTGCTCCTGGCACTGCCAGGGATCCAGGGGCAGCCACAGCTGCTCTGTGCCAGCCCTCCCCACCCTCACAGGGAACAATTCCTGCCCAATATCCAACCTGAATTTCCCTTCTTTCTACTTGAACCCACTCCTGCTTAGTTTTAAACAAGATGAGTATTTAGCTGAGAGGGAAACTGCACTTGTCTTGGTGAGGTCTTTTCCTTTTCAGTGAATATTTCATGGATGAAATATTCTTTTCTAAGTGCTAAGGATAAGACTTGGAAGAAATATGTCAGGAATTAAGGGGTGTGGATCTCACATACAGGTGAGAGGCTGGAGCAGTAACTTGGATATCCATAGACAGCAACTCAAAACAAATCATGGATATGATGATGGATTGGGTTTCATGAGAGGTTTTATTGCAGGCAAGTAAAAAAAAAAAATTTAAAAAAAAGTGGTGCTCCCACTCCCCTTTTAATGATAACAAAACCCTGATGGGAGCTGATCCTCAATAAAACAGCACGTGGCACCCCAGCCCTCCTGCACCACTTATCCCTTCCCAGTCTGGGGATAAACAAATGTGCTGCATTGTCCTCAAGGAAAACACCTCTGGAAAAACTCCTGCTGCACTGGAGCCTCTTTTGGTTGAAGAGCTGAGGGTGCCACGTGTCCAGACATCCCAAAGAACTGCAAAACTGAGCAACTCTTAGGGGAAAAAGCATTATCCCACATTTCACAGACAGAACAATGTCACCAGAATTTAAGGGCATCACCTCAAGACTGAGCTGCAGCTTTCCCCAAACACTCAGAGCTGGAAGTTTGCACCTTTGTCCAAGGATAAAAACTGGATGCAAAACTCATTGCAACAAATCATCCTCAGGAAATAACCCAGCTTCTCCTCTCCCACTGCCCCAGAGGGAGCTGAGCATTTGGAATATCAGTCCTTACACACTGATGTTGAGTGGCTGGGGCAGGGCTTATTATTATTTATCTTGTTTAGAATCTTATTTAGAAAGATGAGATCTTTCTAAACCACCCCCACCCCACCTCACCCCTGAAAAAAATACAAAAATAAAAACAGAGAAGAAGAAGATGAGGGAAGAAAAGGAGACAAAGGCAAAAGGAATGGAGGTGGAGGGGGGCTGAAAGGAAACATCCATTTCACAGAGCTCACATCAGAGCAGAGCTGCAGAGAGGACAAGAAGCTGACATGAAAAGCATCAAAGCCTTTTCATGACAGTGACCATCTCTCCCTGCCTTTCCCTGGGGAATGCAGGAGCTCATCCCAGGCTGCAGAGCTGCTGCAAGGGGGCTTTGGGGTTATTTTTGAGATGGAGCCATTATGGCCCTGGTGACTCACTGCCTTGTAATGATGGGAGTGTGTTGTTTGATCTGCACAGACACAGCGGCCAAATCAAATTGTGTTTTTTTTTAAAAAAAGGGATCCTGAAAAGAAAAAAAGCTATTTCACAGAAAATGACAAGAAGAAAAGAAGATGGTTCATTGGAGCAGGGTCTCACGCTGACACACAAGCACAGTGCCAGTTCTACCTGTTGTTTTAACCTCCCTTTTCCACCAGCTCCTCATCCTTTCTGTCCTTGGCTTTCCAGGCCCATCACAGAGCTGGTCCAAAGTAATGATGGACAGCAGTGAACCAGAGAACACTCAGGGACTGGGATAAACTGGGACAGCCTAAATAGAAAATAAACCAAATTAAGACCAATCTCTGGAACACTTCCTGCCCCTCCAGCTCTGTCCCCACGGGGATTTTGTGAGCTGTGTTTGTCCTCGTTGTCCTTCCCAGCTCTTTGCCTTGGCTGGATTTCCCTGGGCTGCTTTTCCTGGACAGAAATGGCAGTGGCAGACAGCTGGCAGGGAGGAGAGCCCCCAGGATGCTGCTGGGGGTGCAAATGCCAAGGCAGGATCCAGCATTGCTGCTTTGAGAACCTCCAAATGCAATTCCTGAGTTAGGAGCAGCCGTGACCCCAAATGCACCTCAGCCACAGCATGACTTGAAGGTTGATTTTCTAACACATGAAGGAGCCACTCAGTGTCTCAGAGACCACAGCAAAGCCCCCAGAGCTGAGTCCAACTCAGGAGTTTTCACTCTTTTCACTCTTCTTCCCTTACATAAAGAAGCCAAGCAGAGCTGCCCTGGTTTCTGCTCCATATAAATCATATGGCCAGGGAGTGGGGATCACTTTGACAATGAATTAACATTTCTGGGTTGCTATTTCTGTCCCTTTGTTTGCCCAGACACAAAGGCTCAGCCCTCTGTAGCTCCCAGATCACAATGTCTATGTTGCATGAGATCATGCTTGTGCTTTTGGATGTGTCTTTTTAATTTATTCTTTTTTAACAGCTCTCTCTCTGAATTTCCCCAACTCAGCATTTTCCTTCCTCTTGCTCTCAGTTGATCAAACAATATCAACTGGAGCCCAGGAGTTGTGCAGATACATTTTCCTCATGTTTTTAATAATGTGCTTCGCTCCATTTGGTGATTTTGGGGAAGTACCTGACAAATAAGAGGCAGTGGAGCAGAGTTGGGCACAGGAGGAGCAGAAAGAGGTGACAGTGACAGGAGGGACAAGTGGGACTTCATCTGGGTAAAGTCCTGGCTTAGTTCATCACAATCTCCCAGAGAGAGGGAGACCAAAAAAAACCTGATTATCAAACCAAGCAAGGGAGAACATCACCAGGCTGGGGAATCATGGAATGGTTTGGGTTGGAAGGGACCTCAAAGCTCACCCAGTGCCACCCCTGCCATGGCAGGGACACCTTCACTGTCCCAGGGGCAGCCACAGCTTCTCTGGGCTCCCTGTGCCAGCCCTGCCACCCTCACAGGGAACAATTCCTTCCCAATATCCCATCTAAACCCACTTTCTGTCAGTTTAAAGCCATTCCTCCCTTGTCCTGTCACTACTCTTATAAAAAAAATACAGAATACAGAGTATACAGGAATTATTTGCCTTTTAAAGAGAAATAATCTGTTCCAGGTAGCTTTGAAAAAGGGGGACAGGGGTGCAGGGACAAGCACATGGACCCTGGAGCCCACAGGGTCAGGAGAGGAGCCCTGAGCCTCCAGGGACCCTGGCTGGAGGATTTCTGCCTGTTCACCCCCAGCCTCTGGAAACCACGGAACAAATGAACATGCCAGAGATCCCAGACAGAGCTGGAGACTGTTTGGGATGGCCTCAGGCTGCAGCAGGAGGCTCTCCCCGTGCTGACACTGCAGAGGGGCGAGGCAGAGAGCCAAAAGGATACTTAGGGTGCAGCAAAACCCAGGGAAACAGATTTTACAGAGACAGACACTCATTCACTCAGTCAGAAACAAATCTCCAATTTCCTGATCTCTCCCCACAGCTGGAATTTTCAAGAGGAAGGAGGATCATAGAGCCCTGAAGGAGCAGAAATCTCCTCTCTCCATGCCAGCTCACATCCTCCCCATAGGACCATAAATTCCATATCCCCCAAACAGGAAAACAGTCAATCAGGAGAGCTAATTAACAGTGTGCTTTACAAAGAGAGACTCCCTGAAGCCCACTTCTCTCATTAGCATCCCTGCCCTTTTTAACGAGCAGGAAGGCAGGAGCTGGCAGCACCAGGTCCCAGCAGAGGGACAGGGTGGCTGCCACCACCTGCTGGGACACACAAGCCCAGCCCAGCTGTCCCACAACAACAAAAAAAGAGCTATAAAAAGAACTGACAAGGTTTGAAACAACTGCTACCAATAACCTTCAGCTTTTTGGCTGACAGACATCTTGGGTTTGCTTTCATTCCTTTAATTGATATCTTATTAAATTCCCTATAAATAGAGCGAGGAAAGAGCGTGGTGCTGGCAGCAAGATGGCCAAAGGGATGGAAGAGAGGAATTCAGGAGGGAAATGAGTCATGTCCAGCTTTCCACAGACACCAGCCTGGCATGGGGACAGTGGTGCCACAGGAACCTTCTCTGGGGGATTTGGCACCAGTGCCACCAGCTCAGCCAGGTCCTGCTTGTGCTGGGATGCCAAAAACTCCTTCAGAGAGCACAGAGCAGCCCCACAGCCCTGTCTGAGGGAGGGTTTGGCCCCTGCTGCACATCCCACGTCACTGGTGCTGGCAGGACTCCAGCTGACCTCGAGGCATGGGAGACACAGAACATCTGCACACCAAACATCTGCACCCAACACTGCACCCTCCAGCACAATTCCCTCCTTCTCCCCGAGGAAAAAGGCAAGGCTGAGGTGCCCTGTGCTGTGCTGGTCACACCAGGATGTGGGGAGCCCTCTCCAAAATAACCAGCTCCTGGTTCTCAGGCCACCTTGCTGTCACCACATCACCTCCCAAAAAAACTCTCCCCATGCCCTGGACTGGCCACTCACAAGGAGGTAAGAGAGATCTCATCTCATTCACACTTTGTCCAAGACAATGGGGCTGATCTCTGAATTTAAGAGCACAAAGCTGCTTTATTCCCGTTTTTGAGGAGGGAAAGCAAAGCAGAGCAGGAATAAGTGATGGAACCAAGCCCACACTGGAAGCAGGAGGCAGAAAAGGGACAGTTCCAGATCAGAGCATCCTTCCTCTGCCCCCAGGCAGTGCAGGAGCTGAGCAGCTTCCCAAACAAGCACAGCCCATGGGATGCACCTGAATTGCTCCTCCAGTGTCAGCAGCCCTGCCTGAACACCTGCCCAGGGTTTGCTCAGTGCCTGAGTGCCCACTCTGATTCCTCAAGGGCAAGACTCCCCCAAAGGCCACTGCAAGAGCTTCCCGACCTCCACAGGGTGTTGAGAACAAAAAGACAAATAAATAAACCAGGATTTTGCTTTGTTACTTTGCAAGAGCAACTTTTGTGCTGCAGCTGCCCTGCCCTGAGGGCTGCAGGCAGAGAAACCCCAGTGGCATCGTGTCCCAACAGCATTAATTACTTTCTCCCTGTAATTAATCACAAAGTTTATGATACTTCTCGAGAAAGCTGCCCATAAATAACCCCATGGGGCATGAACTGGCTGCAGGGCACTTTTATTTTCACTACCCATTGTTAGGATCTTTGTCAGGTCCAGAGGAGAGGGCTGGGGTTTTACAGTCAGTAAAACTGATAACCACATGGAAAACTTGAGAGCTTTTTCCCAAATCATGCACTTGGAAGTAGTTGCTGTAAATTAACATTTCCATTAAGGCCGCACTCCAAACTAAAAGTGGGAAATGAGCAACACTTCGTGCCAATTTGAGGTGGAGATGTGAGGCAGAGCAGGAAGCTGAGTGACCCCAGCACGGACATGCAGTCATGAGGTAAAGGATGCACAAAACTAAGCAGTGTCCTTATTAAAAAAAAACAAAAAAAAACCAACCCAGTGATAGAACTGTCCTAAAAAAAAAATAAAATAAAATAAATTACTGACTATCCAGTGCCTCAGCAAGTTTTGGACCAGGTGAGCTCCTCTTGTGCCTTCAGCTGTGGCTGCCCCTGGATCTGTCCAAGGCCAGGCTGGACAGGGTTTGGAGCAGCCTGGGACAGTGGAAGCTGTCCCTGGTTGGACCCAGGTGATCTTTAAGGTCCCTCCCAGCCCAATCCATCCCATTCCACCACTGGCACCCCCAGTGCCCTCCTGCACCAGGCTCCACCTGGCAGCACTCACTTGTCTTGTCCCCGACAGGGATTGATCGCTGTGCCAAAAATCCCACTGGGAATTCTCTCTCCAAGCCAAACACAACAAGCAGAGCCCTCAGCCAGCCCCTGACCTCCTGCTGCTGCTCCTATATGATAAATTCCATACTGTTGTGGTTTATTTTGTCAGGAATGAAAATAATCCTTGCCCAGCTCTCCAGGGCTCACGGTGCCACCTCCAAACAAACACTTCACTGGCTGGCCAGGAGCTTTGTTAGCACAGCTCCATGTGCTGGGCTGTGCCCAGAGTCACAGAAATTGTCTTTTAAACCATTTTCTTTGTGGGTGCATTCCAGCCATCCCCCCCCAGCAGCACTGAACAGCCAGCAGCTGCTCCAAGGGCATCCACGTCCAAAAAGCACACAAGTGCTTGGATTTCCTTGGTGCCCCATGGAGGAAAAAAATAAAAATAAAAATTAAAAAAAAAATTTAAAAAAAAGGGAGAGAAAAAAGGGTGAATGAAATTTTTAAAATGAAGCAAGAGAAAAGCTTTTATCCAAGGATTTTCTTCCCTATACAGCCTGCTGTCTTAATGGTCCTGAGATTGTTTTGCACCCATGCAAAAACTCCTTGTGCTCCAGAGAAGTCAGATTTCACTCTGTGCCTGTGGGCATTAATTCAGGTTATCTCAACTCTCTTTTTGCTCCACCCACATCCATCACTCTCCTCACCTCCTGCACAGACAGGGATGTGCTCTTCCACATCACTTATCTGCCAATTTCCATTTTCAATCAGATGTCTCCCAGCATTCCCAAACTGTTACCCTGCGTTTCTTTGCCTGACACGTTGTAAAAATAACCTAGACTGCAAAGCTTAGTTGATGTTTACAGGAGCCTGTGGAAACTTCTAGCTCACAATAATTAACTTCCAATCAAATTTTATGCTACATTAAATAAAAAAAAATAGAGGGCAGTTTGGGGAAATGCTCCAAAATCCACTGGTGGGAGACAGTGCCCTCTGGGAACAAATTAGTGACATCTATTAATGGGAGAATCCTGGGGGATTAGGAGAACTAACAAAAGTAATAATAATTAACATTAGTCACATGAAACATAATTGACTTGCAAGCGCTTCTGACATTATTTTTTCTAATAAAGATGCTGGAGAATCATCAGAGTTGGCTGGGGAGTTTATCAGCACAGGCAGCAGGATTAGCTGAGCACAGAGCGTGATTCACCCTGAGGAAGTGAAGATTCACTCTTGGCTGCTCTTTCATCCCTCCCCAGCTCAGCCTGGGCAGGGGGACCCTGGGGGGACCCTTGAGGGGCCTGAGCATGGAGCTGCCTGCCAGGAGTTCCCTTTTCAGAGCTCCACACTCATCCATCTGTGCCTGTGGAGAAGCCATCCCTCCCTTAACCCTAAACCCTGCTCTGGGTTGGGTTTATCCTGCCTTGAAGTGGTGTTTGCCTCTGAGGAAAGCTTCACTTTGCACGTGAGGCTGGACACAGCTCCAAGCTGAGCTCTGGAATGCAAACCTCTTCCTCTGGGTTAAGTGCCTTTTCCACAAAACCTTTCTGCAAACAGCAACTTGCTCCACGCTTGTGCAAGGTGATTTGTCAAGCCCTGGAGATGGTCAGATACTGCTCCTCATTGGAAAAGGAACAAAAACCATTCCTTTCTGTCCTGTAAAGCCACAGGCTCCATCAGAACCAATTTCTACGCAAAGTAAACTTCACTTTTGGAGCAGTTTTTCCCAAGTTTGAACACACCACTCTCCCACCCTCACTGTCTGCTGTCACCCCCAGGATGTCTGTCCCTGCTGACATACCCAAAACACATCCACTGGTGTGCACAAAGCCTCAGCAGCCCCCAGGGGTCCTACTCACTCATTAATTAGTGTCCCTCTCTCCTATGGGGCATTAGGACTGTTCCTTTTAACTCCCCTGTGCCCAGGATCATCCAGTTCCATTCCCTGTCATGGCAGGGACACCTTCCACTGTCCCAGGCTGCTCCAAACCCCATCCAGCCTGGTCTTGGACATTCCCAGGGATCCAGGGGCAGCCACAGCTGCTCTGAGCACCCTGTGCCAGGGTCTCCCCACCCTCATAGGGGAGAATTTTTTTTTCCCAATATCCAATCTAAACCCACTCTCAGTTGGAAACATTCCCCTTGTCCTGTCACTTATAGAGAGTCCCTTTCCATCTTTCCTGTAGGTTTTTTTTTTTTAGTATCCCTGCATCACCCTGCTGCCCTTGCCAGCCCAGAAGGAGCCTGGGTGAGCCCTGCTGGGTGCTCTGTGCCTGGTGACCTCAGCAGGGGCTGCCACTGCCACCAGCAGCAGCTCCAGCATCAGTGGCTCTGTCCCCAGTGAGCAGCAGCTGCAATAACTGCAATAATAATAATAATAATAATTATAACTGCAATAATAATAATAGCTATAGTAATAACTGCAATAATAATAATGGCTGCAATAATAATAGCTGCAATAATAATTAATAGCTGCAATAATGAGGATGACTTTGATCCTCATCTGTCCCTCCCTGAGGAACAATGCAGCCTTTCAGCACTCCCAGTTCATTGGGAATTAATGTCCCCAGCGTGTCACACACCCTGTCCCTGCCTGGCTGATGGCATTTGTCTCACATCCCAGCCCAAATCCTCAGCAGCAGCTCCCCAGAGGGTTTGGGGAGGATGTTCCCACCCAGCTGTGCCTCTGTGCCCCTCGCCAGCCTCAGGGACTGGGAGGTTTGGGCTTCCCAGTCATTGCAAAAACCCTGCTCACGCTGTCCCAGAGAGCCTGAGGGACACAGGTTTATGGAGGAGCCAGATCTCATTTTTCCACCTGAACATTCTCTTGTTGGTGCCCTCTCCACCCTCCTGTCCCTCCCTCTCTGCCAGCCAAGCTGGCAGCAAACACCAGGGGGTTTTCTTCCCCCCTCGAGCAGATGTTTCATTGCTTTTGTTGGTATGAGATGCAGGTCAGGCCCTGGCAAGGCACACAAATGCTGAGCTGCACCCTGACAGTGAGCAGCTGCAGCCAGGATTCAGCCAGGAGGTGGGGAAGGGCACATGCAGCCAGAAAACACAATCCTCCCTTTCCAATTGCTTTGTGCTAACACCAAAACATGCATTTCCCAGCATTTCCAAGAGGTGGGAGAGTGCCTGGGTTGCTCAGCTCCTCCAGTTTGCTGGGCTGGGGGGGGACAAGGGTTAACAGAATTCAAGAGGGGGACACTGGGGTGGCAGCAGAACCCACACACTGATCCTGTCCCTGCCTGTGACACCTCCTGTGGCTGCAGCATCCTCTGGGATTCCCACCAGCCTCCCCCGCTTCTCCTTCCCCACCCCACGATCCCCAGTGTCCCCAGAGATGGATCTCAGGCTGGTTTTGGGGACAAGGCTCATAAAGCTGCCTCACACCACCAGAAGGGGAAGGAAGGCAAGAGAGCTTGCTGTGACCCAGCTCCCGTGGGTGATCCTTTCCCCAAGGCAACATCTGGAGCAACAGCTGGCCTGCTCCCTCCTGGTGGAGGTCTGGAGCTGTTTAACAGCAAAAACTCAGCTCTTGTGTACCCTACCCTTTTTCCAAGGAATTCACAACAAGGATATTTGAAGTAGCAAGTCCAGAGGAACTTCTCACTGTTGTTAACTCTCCGCTTAATTATTTTTTTTTTACTTCCAAGGTCTCATTTTACAGTCAACTGTTGTTTTCCTTGTGGTGGATAAATGATCTGTTGACATCCTCAGGGCAGAGAAAGTTCCCAGTGGGCAGCTCTTCCTCAGAGACTGCAACAAAACCAACCTGACATGGCATATTTAATATTTGTAAGGTTGGAAAGAAATGTGAAGAAAACAAGCAACACTGCTTTAAAAAATGCAGTAATTTTCAGGCTTCATAACAAAGCAGAACAGCAAACAAGTCACCCAACAAGTCACCTTTAGGCTACAGCCATCTATTTTTAATGACAAGGCTCAAATAAATTTTTTATCAGTGTTGTCTCAGTGCAATCATCAGATTACAAATGCTCCTGGACACCAGGGGCAGGAGGAGCTGGAGGAGATCCCAGGTGCCCAGGGTAAGGTGTGTCCCATGCAGGATGAGGGATGCCCTGCTGGGTGAGGTTCCCAAACCCTGGGAGTGCCTGCAGGGCTCCCAAATTCCCAGGGATGGTTTGTGATGGTGATGCCTGAAGTTTTAGTTTTTATATTTTCCAGACTCTGCACTGCATTAGGATATAACTCTGAACTCCATATCACGTATTTCAAGTTCTCCTCCCAGCTCAGTCACACAAAATAATCCTTTTCCAGCCCCAAAAAGTGCAAACAGAGAGAATTGAAGGGAGAATCTGGGAGGGTGGGACTGCAGAACCTGGAGCTGGAACTGGACAATGAACTCCAATATGGGAATGGACCAAAACTGATAAAAGTGTGAGAAATCCTGACTTGGGTCTATCTTAGGTGTAACCTCAGCCAGGCTCTTGCACTGCCCAAGGTGAATCTTTTTAGTAAATCCCTGTTTATTTCTTTAACTCTGTTGAGCCTCTGTTCCAGGCAGCCTCTCTGGGCATCACTGGCACTGCTGACCACACGGGATTTGTGTCACTCCTTGGCTCCATCCATGAGCAGGGAGCACAAAGCTGAGCTTGGGAAGGTCACTACACCTGGGAGGGACCCCTGCCAAAACCTCTGGCCTGTCTGGGCTGCACTCCTTGCTGTTCACAGCATTCCCAGGCACAGATTCCCCCATGGACATGCCCCAAACTCCCCTGCCACTGTGCCTGAGCCACACACACTGGCAGGGTGAGCGTCCCCAAAGCCACCCAGGGCGATGTCACTCGAGGAGATGTCCACTTCCTGCCTCCCCATCTTCATTATTTACAGGCACTGACAAATTCACTTCTCCATGGAGCTGGGCCAAAAGCAGCAGACGACTGCTCCTTCCCCCTGCTGAGGGCCCAGAGCCCAGCACACAGGGAAGGCATTACAGCTATGTAACCTGGGGTCACATTTCACCCTGGACTCAATTACCAAGGGTTAAAAATGGAACAAGGCTTGACTTTCCCATAGGAAAGTTGCTCTCTGTTGCTCAGTGACACTTGCACAGACAGCAGCATCCTCCTCAGCTCTGCTTCAGAGGGAGTTTCTCCCTGCTGGCAGCTCCTCTCCAGGCCACCACATCCTGCTCACACTGAGCATCCCAGGGTGCCTGCTCCTGCTATGGGGGGAGCCTTCACACCCCAGCACCAAAAACAGCCCGAGCACCACAGTCCTCCCATCAAAACCCCCTCCCACACAAACAGGCTCCGTGCAGAAAATGGAGATGATTTCTGCTGGGAAAGAGGATTCAGGAAAAATGCATCTCCAGAGGCAGGGCCAGAGCTCCAGTGCAGATTCCTGCTGGCATCCCAGCAGTGGGGATGTGAAAATCAGGAGGAGATGTGAAAATCAGCCCTCTTGGGGCAGCAAGCTGCTCTCAGCCCTGGAGCAGCGTGGTCCATGCAAGGTTTGTGTCCCACAAGGAAGCACAAACACCTCGGGTTTTCTGTGCACAGCACTGCTCATTTACCCCCCACTGCTGCTCCTCCTGCATCAGCCAGGGCTCCCCTAAAAGCTTCAGGCAACGTGAATGGGAGACAAATGAGGGAGAAGCTCCAGCAGCACAGCCCTCGGGAGCAGAGCGAGGGCTGGGAGGGTTCCCAGCTGGGCTGGGGGATTCTGGATCTGCTCCTGCACAATGCCTGGGCAGGAAAAATTATCTGCTAGGAGCAGGAAGAGCCCAACCCACGCTGATGAGTCTCTGCTGCTGCCAGTCCTGTTCACCCCATGCCCTCCTTGCCCATCACTCCCTCACTTTGTGAGTGTCAGGGCTGGGACAGTCCCTCCCTGCAGAGGTGCTGGGACACCCTGCTTGTCACCTGAACATCCCACAGAGGAGAGGAGGGGCAGCACAGGGCTGTGCTGGGGTTTGGTGTCCCCTCGCCCACAGGGGAGGATGGTGGCCAGGTCTCACTCACTGCAGGTTGCCAAGGGCTTTCATTGGGGTCACATCTCCAAAAAGAGCTCAGCACCCAACACAGGAGGGGTGTCTGCAAAGCTGGTCCCCAGGGTGCAAACCCAGCACCCAGAACACTCCAGAAAACACAGCCAGCCCTGTCTATTCTCTCTCCCACACACCCTGCAGCACACATCACCTCCACCACAGCAAGGGACAGAAACACATCAGTGATCCTCTCTCATTTCTCTTGCTGAAAGCTGCTGGCTGCAGGATCTGGCAGCCAGGGAGCTGTGGCACAGCTCACAGAGCTGTTCCAGAGGGGAGCATCAACTCCACACACAACCCCAGCCCTGCCCTCTGCCCTGTGGCAGACCAGCCTCATTTCTATAGCTCATTAAAGAGGGATAAAATAACCTTTAAAGGTTGCTTTCATGTGAAACCAGTCTAAAGCCAAACAATGACTTGGCAAAGAGTGAATTGGATTTTTAAAAGCGATGCGTTTTACTGGAAATCTTATTTCTTTCCCTTTTTTTTTTTTCCCCTTCCCTTTTTTCTCCTTTTGAGCCTGATGGTGGATTATTTTTCCTTGACACAATCCCGCCTCCGCTGTGATAGATGACAGCACATTCAGCAGTGTTCAGCCAAAACTTTTTATCTCCATATGGAAGATGGATGGACGAGCACTCTGAAGCCCTCATCAATTCCTTCAAGAACAAACAAGGATCCAGCCCAAACCCCCTCCCAGGTTTGTTTAAAATACAGGGAGCACAGGGCAGATCCTGTAAAGCTCCATCCATCTGGCACCATTTTCCAGTGTTTGTGAAGCCAAAGGCAACGTGCACTGCTGGAGACCTCCAGCCACATCCCTGGGAAACACTGGGGAGCTGCAGCCTGGATGGGCTTTGTGCTGGGGGCCAGCACTGCCTGCACCTTCCTCTGTGGGGCTGAGGAGATTTCCCAGCTCCCTGAGCAGGGATCACACACAGCTCCTTGAGGAAAGAGGTTGGAAAAGCCAGAGAAGAGCCAAATGGGTTTGGGGGGAAAAAAAAAATATCAGGCACTGCATCACTGCAGCCAATTCTTCATAGGAATGGACAGGGCAGGAGAGCAAAGCAGAGCAGGAGATCATGGAATGGGTTGGGTTGGAAGGGACCTTAAAGATCATCTGCTTCCAACCCCCTGCCATGGGCAGGGACACTTTTCACAAGCCAGGAAATGAGGCCCTGGAGCAGCTCTGGGATTTGCAGGATTTCCCAGCATGGGGGACTTCCCTGCACCACCCCAGGCCACACACAGGGGCTGAGGTGAGGAGCAGCAGGTGATGCTCAGGACTCCAGGTGAGTCAAGGAAAATTGGAAATCCATCAGCATCACAGCTCCTTCTTTCCTGTCTTTGCTTCTCACAAGAGATGAGCCACAAGCCTTCAAACATCAACCCTGAATGCAGGTGTGGGAGTGTCACACCCCACAGGACCTGCTCCCAAATCCCTGACCACTCACAGTGCCCAACAAGCACAAAGAGCAGAGGCTGGGGTGAATTTCCCTGCACGATGTTAGCAGAATTCCAGAGAAAACCTGCTGGGAGAGCAAAAACCAGGAGCAGGCAGGGCAGAAATGGCACCACAGGAGGTGCAGGGGGCTGAGGGCTGTCCAGCTGTAAGGAAAACGTCATGGCCACGTCTTGGCACGGGGTGCAGCAGCAACAGCCATCACACAAAACAACACATGCACCACAGCACTCCCACACCTCATTAATTATGGCTGGGGCTCCCAGCACCACGTGCCAGAAAAGTTACCTAACCAGCAATAAAAACTCCTTTGGCCCCATCTCTGGTACAAAAGCCAACACTCTTCATCCCATAAAATACAAAAAAAAGCCCCCAGATGTTTATAAAACTGTTGGGCAGCTCAGTGCAAATGTTGTTTACCAGTGGGGATGAGGCCTGAGCATGCAGCTGACAGCAGCTTTGCAGATGCTGTCCTGTGGCAGCAGGATGATGCTCCCCAGCTTCCTTCAGCATCACAGCTGTGTCCTCAAGCCACCAACACCTCCTGTCACTCCAACCCACTGGCCAGCAGCTGTCCAGCAAGAAGGAAGCAGTTTAGATTAGCTTTAGATGGGATTTTGGGAAGGGATTGTCCCCTGGGAGGGTGGGGAGACTCTGGCACAGGTGTCCAGAGCAGCTGTGGCTGCTCCATCCCTGGAAGTGCCCAAGGCCAGGCTGGACACTGGGGCTTGGAGCAGCCTGGGACAGTGGGAGGTGTGGAATTTAACTGGGAGGGAGAAGAACTTAACTGGTCTTTAAGGTCCCTCCCAACCCAAACCATTCCATCCACTCTAATTCCATGGATGGATGGAGAGAGGATGGATGGATGGATGGATGGATGGATGGATGGATGGATGGATGGATGGACAGGTGAGTGGAAGGTGCTGCCCACACACAGCACATCCACATGGTGAGTTTTTGGCACCCACAGGGCTGCTGCTGTCCCCAGCCCCTGCAGGGCTGCTCTGAGCTCAGCCGAGGCTCACACAGAGGAGCTCCACGGGATCTCCCAGTGACAAACACCCTCCAGCTCAGTGGCAGGAACCAGGCCAAGTGAACACAGAGTGCATTTATTGCTCCTAGGAAATGCTTTCATCCCCCTCTCCTCCTCCATGTTCAATTCAGGAGAGCAGCAGCGAGCTGGGAACGCTCCCTGCATGCGGTGCTGTTAACCACGGGAAGTGAACACACTGCTAGCTTGGACAGATCATTATCCCTTCATGCACGGGGCTGAGGAAGGGGGTGGCAGGCTATAATGACGCTAATTAAGTCCTTAAGTGTCTCGGTAAAAAGCAGGTAAGGCTTCAGCAGAAGGCAGAATATTCCATTAGGGCAGGCTTCACCGTAGACACAATGCTGCATAATGGGATCCTGTAATTATGCCTGCACTGCAGAGACTTTTAAAAAAAGGAACCCTGTTTTACATTCTCAAATGCAAACAGCATGAAATGATGTTGCTTAGAAACCTTTACACTCCTACAGTGTGTGCAAAAAAGTTATTCCAGACATCTGTATTTAAAATAAAATTTAAAAACAATCCTACTGCACACACTCACATGGATCTTGGCTTCACGTTGAGTGATGAAGCCTATGAAATGTCAGAGGAAATTTAAATTAAAGGAAAAAAAAAAAACGACACATGCATTTAAAAAACTTGAGCAGCTTGTTAAGTCATTTCAGGTTATGTCTGGTGCTGTTCCTCCTCACCCCTTCACACTGAGCTACATCTCCCTGCACTGACGGTGCCATTTGTACCAATCCAGCCTGAGAGGCTCATAATTATTTCCAGAGCCATGCTGACCTCAAATACCTGGGAAATATTTTCTTTTCTAGAGAAAAGAAAATTCTGGTTTCACTCCAGAGCAGGCACACACAGAGCAGAGCACAGTCCAGCTGCTGGAGGCACAGGAAATGTGACAATTCCATGGACAAGTCACAGCACAGTGCCCAGACCCAAACCCCCACTGCTGCTGGCTGCTTCTGCAGGGCTCACCCCAGGCTGAGAAGGGCAGAGGGACACCAAAATTTCCAAGGTGACACAGCCAGATCTGCAGCAGCCCATAATCAGCACTTTGCCAAGCATCATCCTGCTCCTTCCTCCCACAAGCAGGGTTGAAGGATGTCCCACAGGGATGGCAGGGCCCAGCAGGGAAAGCTCTGCCCCAGCCCCAGCAGGCAGGAGGGGATGGAACACAAATCCCAGCCCCAGCCAGGGCTGCCACTGCCTCTCCCCACCCTCTCCCCTCTCTGAAAAGTCACCCCTGTGTGCCCTCATCAGCAGAGGAGGAGCAAAAGTGGAAATTCCTACAGGGAAAGTCTTTGCTGATGGGAGATAGGGATCAGCAGCTGTGCCTCTGGTGCAGTGGCCAGATTCAGGATGGTCTGAACAATGCCAGGGAAGGTCAGGTTGGATTTTGGGAAAGGTTCTTCCCCCAGAGGGTGCTGGGCACTGCCCAGGCTCCCCAGGGAATGCCAGAGCTCCAGGAGAGCTTGGACACCACTCCAGGGATGCCCAGGGTGGGATTTTTGGGGTGTCTGTGCAGGGCCAAGAGCTGGATCCTTTTAGATCTCCTCCAACTCAGAAGATTCAATAATTCTACAAACTCTACATGAAGCAACTTTTTTCAGCCCTACCCTCTGAGGTCTTTCCCAAGATTCCCTCAGCACTCAAGACTACAGTGGCCAGAACACATTTGTCTTCAAACCACCCTTCAGAAATGCCTCTTTTCCCTCTGTCCACCACAAAGAGCCTCCTCACAAGAGCAGATTAACTTTTTGAAATTCTACATTTTAAATGTTAGAGAAAGCACCTTCTCTGCACACAATTCTCTGCTGTCACCTGGGGAGGTCCATAGGAGCATCCCTGGGAATTCCAGCTCACACACTTGGCCCCTGCAGGTGTTTCAGCTCCTGCCAGGGAGCTCTGACTGGTGGGGCAGGTATCCACAAGCTGCTTCACCCACAGATGCCAAGGATCCAAAGCTGGAGCCTCACTCCCCAAATTCCTTTGCACTGCCCCTGGGGCAGGAAGCATTGCTCACACCTGGATGCAACAACTCAATTGAGCACCAAGATGCTTTAAAGCCTTCGAGTAAAACAGGCATGAAAAGTGTGAGAATCTGTGCATCACCCAGGAGGCAGAGGCTGGGGGCAAATCCCACTCCTCACTCCACTCTGCTCTGACTGGAGGCAGCTTCAGGAGCACATCCCTCCTAGGGGAATGCTCAGAGCCTCCTCTGGGGCAGGAGACAATCTCTGCACAGGCACATTCTTCTTCTAGCCTTGATTGCTGCTAAAAATAATCGACAGGAGTGGAGGGCTCAGCCTGTGCTCACCACTGCTCACTGCAGGGTGAAGCCCAGATCAGAACAAACCAGCTCCCTGTGCAGGGTGCTGCTGCTGGCCCAGGTGTGTGGGAGCCCTCAGACACCCAGAGCTGAAGGGCAGCACAGTGCACACGGACAGAAGGCACAGATGGAGCCCCCAGCCAGTGGGAGAGAACAGGAACAGGAATGGAAAGGGGAGATAAGGAGCTGGAAATCCTGTGAGTTGTGAAATAATGAGAGATCCAGACATCAGCCATCTCCACCCTGGGGTCTGCAGTCACCTGAAAATTCAGAGTGTGCTCCCCAAACCTCCTGCTCATCATCAAAGTCCAGGTTCAAACCACAGCAGCTACAAAGTTATTTTTCCTAATCCCTCTATGGTGAGAGCAAACAGTTAAAGGACAAGCCTAAAGCCTGAAAGGTAACACTGCCAAATAAAACATCCTGGCACCTTCTGCCCATGCTCCAGAACAAACCTCAGAACAGCAAGGAGGTCCTGTTCCTCCAAGCCCTTCTAATTCGAGGGGCCAGAGCACGTCTGATTTTCTTATGGATAACTCAGCAAAGTACAGGTTCCATCTGGCTGCCCTCTGCATGGATAATGGATATTTTACAGGGGGTGAACAGCCAAGAGAAATAAAGCAAAAGCCTAAAATTGCTCTTAGAGATGGGAAGTCAGACAAGCAGCACCTGCAGAGCCCACGGGATCTCTTCACCTCCTGCCCCAAGAACCCAGGACTGTAAAACCTTTGAAGCTATTTCTGCTGTGCCTTTTGAAAAAAGCCAATTCTGAAGGCTTGATTCACCACCCACAGCAATGCAGAACATTCCCACAAAGAGTTAAAACACAGGAAACCTGTTGATTAATTTACAGGCAACAAGCTGCACTACTGAAGCCCCAGGGACCTTAATCAAGCTGTTTGCTGCTTGCCAGACCAAAGCAGGAAGATGGGCAGAGCTGTCAGGATGGATTAGTGTTTGCCCACTGGCAACACTGCTCCTGAATGGGACAAACACACACAGAGAGGTCTTTTCCAGCCTGAACCATTCCCTGATTCTCTGGAGGGGAAATGATGTGCCTGGAGCTCCCAGCCTACACAGGGCATGGGTTTGTGTCTTGGGTTTTACCACCATTGTTTGTAATTCCTTCCAAAAAAGGAGCCATTTTTTCCTTTTTTTTTTTTTTTTATTCTTTTTAAAAAGATCCCATCCTTTTCCATTCAATAAATTTTCCTGGCCTCCTATTCCAGGAGAGCTGAAGCAAAGTTGTTTATCACTGACCCCACTTTGAAGGGTTTGGGTGGCACACATTGGGGCCAGGACATTTTGCAAATTCAGCTGAAGTTGAAAAGGGACAACTTCCTTTCATTGTGACAACAAGGCTTGGCTCAGGTACCTTTTTCTCCCTGAACCATTGACAGTTCTGACCATGGGGTTAATACAGCTGAATCCAAACAAACCCTCTGCCTTCCCATCTTTTAACCAACAGCAAGGAACCCAAGTGGAATCAGTGCTGGAAAAAGTCAGAATTACAGATCTGAACTCTGGTTATCTGCAGGGAAACTTTTCACCCTTTAAGTAACTAAATTTTCTTAACCTGGCAATCTTTATCCTGTGAGCTGCCAGGGAGCCTCTGCCTTGGGGTTCCAGTTCAACAGGCTGCTGTGTGGCCAAGAGGATGTGGGGAGCTTGTAAAACACCTGACTCCACACAGGAAGCAGCAGAAAAAGCCAAACATTGATTTTATTTTGCTAAAGCTTAACAGGCCAAAACAAAGGAGCAGAGAATTGCTCAGCTCTGAGTCTTGCTCACACCAGGTATGTTTGAACAGGGCCATTTCCCCCACCAGCTTTCTGCTGTTCCAGCCAGCAGGAATGAAATATCCCGTGGGAATTCCTGCAGCTGAGTGCTACAGATCCACTCAGCACAGCTTTGATAATTTACACCAGCCAAAGATCACCTTGTCCTGCCTTTACAGCTGCCCTGAACATCACAGGGGACACGAGCTGCACGTTGACACCTCAATTCCTGCACCCAGGAAGGGATGAAGGGGATGGTGAGCACTGAGAAAATGCAAATGCAGCTGAGGATTAGCAAAAGCAATTATGCAAAACAAGTAGTGGAAATAAAGATTCACCAGGAGTTGGATCAGATGTGGAGCCCAGTCCTGCACTCAGTGGATGTGGTGATGGCAGGGAGGATTCCAGGCTGCAGAAGTCATTTTAAAGCTATTTAAATGCACAGAAGGCCCAGTGATAGTTTTGTCTACACAAATTTTGTCAACTACAATTTTGTCTACCCTGCTACCATTGGAAAATGTCTGTGGCATCCTTCTCACCCCTTTCTTTGAGTCAAGAAGAAACACTGAACACATGGGCACCAGAGGGGAAGGGCTGTGTGAGAGGTGGCACCAGGCTGAGTGAGGGGCTCAGTCCCTCTGAACAGTGAATAAAGCAGCACAGAATGTTTCCTAGCAGATCTCAGAGCACTTCCAGTGCTCCTTAGAGAACACTGACAGTGTCACAGTACCCCTGGGAATAGCTGGGAAATGTGGAGGAACAGAAATGCACGATTTTGGTCAAGGTAAGGAGCTCTTCTCCCTGCTCTGAGGAGGACACTGGATCCTCTCAGTCACTCCCTCCTCCTCCTGCTGAGGGAAACTCCAGGCATTGCCCCAAGCACAGCCAAATTCCACAGCAGCTCCAGCTGTGGGATTTTCTCTGGGCAGAGACACCAACACCAGGCCTGGAGAGACCCCAATAACCAGAAACACCCTCTGATGAGGCAACATTTCCATTGCTCTCTCTGGGAACAGATCTGGAGCTGGAAAAAGCTGGCACAGAGCCCTGCCAGGGGCTGAGGACCATCAGACCTGGGTTAGTTCCTGTCACACCAGCAGAGCAGAATGACCTTGCTCTGTCAGCTCTCCATCTGCAAAGCTTCAGGTTCAAACATCACAATTACAGAGCAAAGTCAAAGTGTCAAGTGAGTCACTCCCATAAAGATGAAATAAGAAAGCTCAGCTCCAATCCCTCCATCCCACTCCAGGCTCAGCAGCCAAGACTTTCTCCCATCAGCTGCAAACTCCCTGCCTTGCCAGTGAAATCACATGCAGAAAAGCCAATAGAGTCTTATTTTTTTTCCCCTCAGTGCTCAAAGGCTGTGCAGCAGTTGGATTGCCACAGGCTGTAATTTCAGCACCCCTCAGCCATCCCAAATCCCTGCCAGGAGCCCGTTAGCACCAGGCTGACACACAGCACCTGCCTGGGCTGGGAATTCTTGCTGGTACCCTGCCCTGGCTTAGCAGAGCTGCTGAGCAAGGGTTCATATGGACTCAGATTTTTGAGGTGCTAGAAACATGGGTCCAAACAGAACAGGAGGGTTTTCTTTCACAGAGATTGATGAGGTTACACTGGTGAGCAAACTGCACCCAAAATTTGGCTCCTTGGAGCTCCCTCACCACCTTCTCCTCCCTTTGACAGAGCTGAGGGTCTAAGCAGGGTCTAAGCCAGGTTCTGATCCGTGTTTGCACTCCCCTGGGTGCAAAACTGCCAGGGAGAACATCTGGGGAGAGAAGAAAAACATCCTTGAGGGGATTCACACCCCTACAAGGAGCACAAGAACGGACCCTGAGCAGGTTCAGTGTCAGAGCCAGCAGCACCCAACATCGCAGCCCAACCAGGGCAGGGTCCCACACAGCTTCTGGCTGCTGCCAAAAAGCAAATTTTGCCCCTCCTGTGCTCCCCAAGGCTGGGAAGGGGCCATGGGAAAGGCAGCACCACTGACCCATCTCTGCTCCATGGTCCCAAGGGCCCCACAGCCCCAGGAAAGCCTCTGCCAAAGAGAGGAAAAGCCTGGCTAAGCCAGGAGTGAATCAAAGGCAACAACTGCAATGCAACTTCCCAGCAAAAAGGCAGAATAGAGACAGCACAGGCATCACAAGACAGATAAAGATGATTCAGGGAAGACAAAAATCAGGAGGGAAAGGGGTGAAGGAAACTCAGTGTTCAGAACTCAGACCACACCAAAGAAAGTAAATAGACAAAATACCCATATTTTTTTCTTCACTTACTGTAGCAGAAAAATGATATGAAAATAAAGAATATAATCTTCCTGAAGCCACTGGAGCATGACTATAAATTACAGCTGCCAACAAAATCAAACCTGGAGATCACCTGCAGGAGAATTTCAGATGACTCTGTGGGTCAGCTCGATCTCCAGCAGTTACAGAAGGAAAAAAAAGTGCAGAGGAACTAAATTATTTATGTCAGTCAAGCTTATCTGTCAGAGGGATACACCTTTCCTAGCACAGCACATTTCTGGGATTAATGATCAGGCACTATCTGGAGCTGGGCAGAAGAAGAAAAACCAAAGTGGTTTGGTTATTGGGGAGGAAAAAAATATAAGATGTATCACCCAGCTCAGCTAACAAACACTGAATTTCAGAGGAATATCTCCCTGAAGTCGGAAAATGATATTTATGATAACTAAAAAGTTAAGCACTGAAGGACAGCAAGAACAAGAGCTCTGCTGAAATGTGAACAACAGTGGTGCCAATGCCTGATAAACTAATTAAGATGCTAATTAAAACCAGAGCACTTTCCCATCTGGGGTTCCCAGCAGAGACTGGGTTGAGCCTGAACAAGTCTCACTGGGGAAAGGGGATGGGTGGGTGAAGGAGATGACAGAGCACTGAGTGACAGCAGAGGGGTTTGTGCCCAGTTTGCTGGGGACCTTCACAAGGGGCTGATGAGGACACAAAAAAAACCAAAAACACCAAACAAACAAAAAAAAAGAACCCTAAAAAAAAAAAAAAAAAGAAAAAAAAAAAA
>JAOTQP010000680.1:1661062-1685115 GCA_026413545.1 Cichladusa arquata
GTGGGAATAATTTGGCGTAGTTTTTTTAAAAAAAAAAAAAAAAAAGAAAAAAAAAAAAGAAAACACCAAAAAAAAGAAAAAGGCAGCAAAGGACTCAGGGAGAGGATAAGGGAGGAGAAATAACCCAGGGGTCCCTCCACCCCAAAACACCAACTGCCCTGGGAGATCACATTTATCAACCCAGAAAACAGGCTGGGCTAGCAGGGGTTAAAATTCCCTCTTTTATACAAATTATTGCCAAAGGAAAACTGAGAAAAGTTCAGAGGAGCAGCTGTGGGTGGTGTGGCTGCTGCTGAGGTTCACCCACGCTCTGTGTGGGCCCAAAAATGGGTGAGAGCAAACTGGAAATGAGCTGAGGGATGTGGAATAAGGTTTGGGAGCCCTGGGAATGGAGCAGGACCTCAAAGTGATGAGAAGAAACCATGGAGCTTAAAAAGGCAGAGCAAGGAGGTGACAGAGTCCCAGGTTTCACTTTCTCCGTTCTGAGAAAGTTCCTGATTGAAAAAAAAACAAAACCAAAAAAGATATTGATGGTCTGAAATGAAGGTTTGGAAAGTCAGCATTTGCTGAGTTTGTGCTGGGTGATCCTGACTCAGCATTCCTGGGTGGACACCGAGCAGGTGTCTGGAAGGAGGGGGACAAAAAGCTGCATTTGAGGGTAAGCATGGTGTGTTTATCTCTGCAGCCTGCCAGAATGTTTATTTTGGTTTGGGTGTGGACAGACTTGTTGGAGGAAACGATTTAAAAGGCACCACACCATTGCACAAAAGCACATTGTGTGGCAATAATCCTCCCGTGAGATCCATCCCTGGCTGAGCCCACAAAAACCCCAAAGGCTCAGCCCAGCCTGGGGGTTTTCACCTTGGTTTTGGTGGCCCTGAGGGACACCTGGCTGAACACGGGTCCCAGGGAGGGACAGGAAATGCTGAACAGCACCAGCTGTGGTCCCAGCTCCATCAGGGGGTGGCAGAGCCACCAGCCAAGGAAAAGGTGACTCCTGAGCTGAGCAGGTCACCACCCCCAAAATACCCACAGGACCCTCTGTCCTCAGGCACAAGGGGTCTGAACAACCAGGAGAAGGTGCTAACCTGGAATCAGTGCCCTGGCCAGCAGCACAGATGCACAGTTATCCCAAAAACCAGGATGACCCAGCATTAGATAACAAGATTTCCATAAGGGCACTTTGCTGCTGCCCTTAGGGTGGTCCCAGTTTGCTCCCAGTTTGAGAGGCAGGGACACATTTTCCCACCTGGAATTTTACCTCAGGCTTTCCACCATCCCCTGGAGCATCTCAGACTGGTTTGGGTGCACAAAGGATTCCTGCAGCACCAGCAGGGCTAAGAAAAGCTCCCTCCCAAACCACTCTGCTGTGAAAAAGGTGGGTGGAGGGGAAGGCAAAGGGTCATTTTTGGTTTCCACTGGCACCAATTACGCCTCTGGCACGTCGATGGAAATTTTTTTTTTTTCCACCATCAAGATAGTGAGGTTGGGCTTTTTATTTTTAAATAAACAAAGGCTGTAATGGGCAGTCTGTGCTGGGGCATGTCTGGAGCCTCCAGCTTATCAGAACTGTCATGGGACACTGAATTTTTGTTCATTTTATCTGGGGAAAAAAAAAAAAAAAAAAAAAGAAATGATTGAAGCCCACAGGCCAAAGGGGTGGAGGGGAGGTCTCCCTTGTCTCCAGCAGATGCTGGATTTAGCATCCAGCTTTGCCTGGGAGCAGACACAGCAATTAGCAACCAAACAGCTGCTGCTGCCACCTCCAGCTCTGCTGGGACTCCAGCACTGGTGAGCAGTTAAAAGTTCCCCTCAGAGCCCACCATACCCATCTCCAGAGCTACATTTGCAGTCCTGAGAACGGCCCCTGCCCAAAGATGCAGCCCAGGGTCGGTTTTCAGTCCCTGCCTCATGCTCTGAAGTCCTTGGCTGGTTCCATGTCCAGCCTGGGACTCCCTGGAGCCCAGCCCTGGTCAGAGCTGGTGGCATCCAGGGACAAAGTGGCTCAGGTCACCCCATGGCACATCAGGGGCAGGGAGGGATGCCCTGGCAGAGGAGGGCACCCCAGGTCCTGCCTGATTTTCCTCTCCCAGCCTCACTCTCCCCATTTGCACATTACTGGGGGAGCAAAGGTGCTTGACAGCTGCAAAAAAAGCAGATAATTCTGCCTGCCATGCCTGTGTTTACGTAAAAGCTGCTGGTTTATGAGGAACAGCTTAGTCAAAGCACACAAAGAAACACCCTGAAATATTTTTTGAAGAGGGTTGGTTTTTGTTCTCTTTTTTTTTTTTTTTTTTTATTGCTTCGAGAAGCAAAAGGTTAGCTACAGAAATAGAGAGAACAAAGCAGCTTAACAAACAACTGCTTCTTGTTTTTCTTATTCTGCATGGCCTCTCCCAAACCCTGCTCAGCCCCAGCTGCTCCCCACACCCAGCAGACCCAGCAAGGAGCACCCAAAACCCCCAAAAACATTCAGCTGGGAAGGGGCAAAGCCTCCCAGGGGACTTTTCCCAGCCTGGGCAGCTCGGTTTGGGTTTGTTCCTCCACATCAGAGTGAGGGGAAGGAGAGAAGTGGGAGATCCTCCCTCCTGCTCAACCTCTCCAGCCTTCTCCAGTCCCCAGCTGCTCCTCCTGGCACCAAAAACTCCAGCAGCCACATGGCACAAGTCCTGCTCTGACCCTGCCCAGGTTTGGTCTGTCCACATGCAGGTGTGGATATCAAGTAAACCTGGATTTAGCATCCCTGCTATCAGCAGCAGCATCCTAAAATCACCTCTGGCCATAACACAGACCCAGCTCAGCCCAAGGCTGTGACAATCCAGGCCATCCCCAAGGGACAGGGACAGGCAGCTCCCCTGCTCACAGCCCCCAGCAGGAAATGCTGGGGTTATTCTTACCCTGTGGCATTTAAGAGGGTTGTTTGTCTCAGCTCCATTAACCTTCAGCAAATTAAAGATAGAGGGAAATAAAAAATCATAAATTAGCAGCAGTTCTCAGGCTCTGAGTAACCTGTTTTCCCAGTTTCCAACACTGTTCCCAAAAGAAACCACATTTTTCCAGTTTGGATAAAGAGAGAAAAAATTGTCCCTGCAGCATCCCACCACCTTCAGCTCCTGTCTGCAAGGCACAGGAGAGGAAAAGGGGAAGAAAGCTCCATATCTCCCAAAATTAAAGTGGTTTTTCCTGGCCAAATGAAGGGAATGGCTTTGCTGATGGCTCAAAAAGGGAACCCCATCCCTTGGGAATAGCTGAGCTGGGACCCAGAGCCATCCCTGGATGCAGCTGAGGCACAGAGGGCTGGGCTCCTTCAGAGGGTTTGATGGTTTGGATTTATTGGCATGGGAGTGCCACATGCAGGAGAAGAGAGGCACACACATTTCTGGGAGTTGGGTTCTCCCACTCACAGGGCTCGAGCGAAAAACAAAACAGGTTTGACAGAGAGCAAATTAATTCAGCATGAAGAAGCTCTGAAAAAAATCAAAAATTATCTTTGACACACGAAAAATAGATAAATCCTCACAGAAGATTACTTTAACACGGCCAAAAATCCATCACAGCCCTGCAGAAAGGAGGCACAGATAAGGCTTTCAAATGGATGTGATGTTTTTATACCCACAGGCAGCACAGTTCAGAGATGACAGCAGGGATCTTAGCCAGGACTCCTGAACCGCCTCAGGATTTGGGGGATTGCTGCAAGCAGAAGAGAAATCATCCACAGCAGGTGGTGCAAACTGCAGGTGAGCTCAGGTAGCACCTCAGGCCTCAGTTTCCCTTTCACACAGCCAGGACAGTGGGGCAGCCCCACAGCTGGGGGGTGTCTCAAGCCCTTCCATGCTCTGCACTGTGATATTTGTGAGTGCTGTGCCCTGAAAATACAATATTAAAGCAGCCACAACAATCTGGGTGTTGTGGGCATCATTCCCATCCCCAGTTCTCCATCCCCCAGTGCTGCAGCACAGACCCCAATAACTTCATCTCCCTCCTTTGTCATGCTCTGCCTTCCTGGTCTAAGATTTCACCCTTGAGGGGCACATCAGAGCTACTTTTCAAAGCATTGAGATTGTCTTGAAACTTCTCAAATTCACACACACATACACTTCAGCCTTTGAAAAGCACACAAGTACTTGTATCCCCCTCCAAAAAAATAAGTAACAACAGAAAATTAGTCTCAGTAAATCTCTGCAGATTTTTCTTTGTATGGGCTCCATCAGGATCCCAAAATCCTTTTCATTTTTCAGGCTGCAGCAGACCCTCCCCAGCTTGTGCAGGTCCAGAATCCACTCAGGTTCTCCATCTCCCACCAGTGCAGCACAGCCCTGCTGGATGTCACCTCCAGCACATCCCTCTGTGCTCTCCTTTCCTCCTGGGCCATTTCCAGCCTCCCTCCCATGCCCTGTCCTCCCTGCTGCAGCAGTTCCCTTCAGTTCAGCCAGTGCTTTTATTGTGCTCCTTCCCTTGCCAGGACAAACACGTCCCAGGTGAGCAGCCCCTGAGGGTGTTGTAGCTGCTTTCAAGCTGGGCACACCTTGTGACACCTCACATTTGTATTTATGGCTCTCCAAACGTTTCACACAGATCCTCCTGCCCTCTTTATCCACCCAAGGACACTCAAGGGTGAAAGATCCAGGATGCAAGCAGCAAGACAGAACAGAGCCACGAAGGGAAGATAATGCCTCAATCTCAGAGCAAAAAGAGCAGCCAGGCATGGGCCAGACAGGTTATTCTGCTCCATAACTGCATCCACTTTATGACACCCCTCATTGCTTCACAGAAATCCCAGTTAACCTGCTCAGCCCCAAGCCTGCACTGCCCCTGAGCCAAGCGTGCACCACGGTGACCTTTGCATGTGTTCCAGATTGGAGTGCACATTGTATTTCCCCAGCCCCTCGTCTGTGTTTTGCACAGACACAATGACACAAAAGAGGCAGAGCCTGCCAGCCAAGCCCTGCAAAGAAGGTGGCTTTAAATAGCCCCTTTGTCTTGTTTTTCCTTGCTGAAATATTGCACGTTATTTAGAACCCGGTTTTAGTTTTATCAGGGACCCAGAAATAGAGACAATGGAGGGCTGGGTGAATTTTTGGGTCGTGTTAAGACCTAAAGTTGCTCATTCCTTTCTACCCTCGCCCCTCACTGTGGGATTTGTAGCTGCACCCCAAGAACCATTCCCTGAAGGGTTCTCAGACCCACAGGAATGATCCCAGCCAGGAAGGGAAGGGGTGCCCTGAGAAGGTGGGAGGTGTGTGAGAAACCTCACCTCTGCAAATTGAGGGCAGAATTCTAAAAGCAAAGCTTCTGCCCTTGATGGGGAAAAAGCCAGCAGCTTCAGCAGGCTCCAGGCTGGTACTCAGATGAGGTCAGAAATTAAAAGGTGTCTTGACACTAAATTAATGGGCAAACTGTCAAGAGAGCAACAGGAGTTATAAACATTTATGTTCCAGTTCAAGGCAGGAGCAGGCATTCATAACTGCATGGTTTGAGTGCCAAACATGAAAACTGGAGTTCTTGCTGGGCAGGGCATGTGGATGCTCCTTTTTAGGTGTGTGCAGCTGCCCCAGAGATGATAAAATGCTTGAATAGGGGTGTTAGGGGTGAACACACACCCACAAGACATTCCCATCTCTCCTCAGGGCTGTAATTATTGTATTCCCCTCCTCAGGACAGGCCCCTGCCCTGGGAAGGTTTGTATCTTTGTGTTTGCCCCAAAGCAATGCAAAGGTGCCTCCAGCAAACCAAAACCCATCCAGATCTGCAAAAAAAAAAAAAAAAGACATCACTTCCAAGCATCAGCTTTTCCTGAGCATCAGATTGGAGCTCTGAGCAAGCTGGTCTAGTGGGAGGTGTCCTTGTCCATGGAAGGGAACAGGATGAGCTTTAAGGTCCCTTCCAACCCAAACCATTCTGGGATTCCACGGGATGAGGCTGCAGGGAATCCCCCACAGCCAAACTTCTGGGATGATTTCACATCATGCATTGAGAAGGAAACACAACCACATATTCTCTTATCACCTCCATGATAAAGCCACATAAATGCTGCTCTTTAATCAGTAAAAAAATCCATCTGAGACAATAATTTCCATCCCCAGGTGAACTGAGCCTGGCACAGCCCCCAGCACTTTGGGGAGTGCAGAATTGCAGCTGTGCAGCAGCAATTTGTTAATGAGAGAGCAGATTCTGTGGTGTGAAAAAAATCAAAGTGTTTCTGAGCAAACCGTGAGGGGAGTGAATGTGCTGCTTCCCCCACAGCTGCCCCAGCCTGCCTGGAGCTTTGCTAAGGCTCTGAATCCATGCAGGATGGGCAATTCAGGAATTCCACGTGGGAATTCACTGTGCTGTGGAATATTTTGGCTCCAGTGACTCAGGGTGAGGAGCACAGCAGCAAGGACTAAACACGAGTGGAGAATTTCCCAGCTGCAGGAATTAAATCCCAAGAGAAGCTCACACCTGAATGCCCAGGGCAGAGGCAGCTCAGGTGCTCAGGTGAGGGATGGGCTGGGCTCAGGTGAGCTGGGCTCAGAGGTGCCAGTGCCAGGCTCCACTCTGTCCTTTCCCGAGGCTCTGGCGCCATCTAAGCCCAGAGCTGGGATCCTTCACCTTCCCCTTTCAGAGCAGAGGGAAAACAAAACCGTGCGGTGACAAATTCCTTTTGCTTCTCCAGCACGGGGTCTGCCGGAAAACTTCCTACAGCAGGAGAAATCTGGGAGCTAAAAGCCGAGAGAAGCCCAGGAACGGCACTTTGGGAGAAACCCAAGCACTGAAAAAGGTCGGATCCACCGAAAAGTGACCCAGCACCGCCCTCTGTGTGCTCTGTGCTCACTTGGAACCCTCCCGGCTCTGCAATTTGGTTTTACACTCCGAGACCATTAACAGAGTTCAGCCAGGGAATGATTATCTATTACAGCCATAAGCCCGCCTGAATTATGCAAATAAACCTTTCAGCGACTTTTGACCTTGTTGAGCTGCACAAGGTGCAAATAATTCAGAGTTTTTCCCCCACTGAGAGAGTTCCTGATTGTTCAGGAGGATGCACATTGCTCTTGGAGTGACAAGTCACCCTCAGCTGTGTCCCCCTCCGAGCTTTTCTCTCCTGGGACCAGCTGCTGCGTGGTTATTTGCTTTTCTTTTGATCCCTTAAGCAACCAACTTCACAGTGTCCTTTTCCTGGCATTTATTCAGCTTTGCTATTTTTTTTAATTTTTTTTTTTATTTCTCAGTGCAGAGTAGCAGCACTGACTTTTTATCCTCGGCTGCCCTCCAGTGACAATGTCCACCCTGGAGACCCACCCGAGCCAGGACCGGGGGACACGGGGACCTGCACAGCTCACCAGGCTGCAGAACCTCACCCATAACAGGTGTACACATCAATATTTCTAAATCAAGAACCCTCATGTCTCAGTGACAACTCCAGCTTTAAGGATTTTCTGATTTCTCAATCTCACATTCCTGCTTTCTACCCAAACATTAACGATCTTTCTTTTAACCCTTGACAATTAATTCCATCTTGGTTCAAATTCTGCTGTCCAATATTAGAAGTTTCATCAAATGCATTTATTTACCTTTACTGTTAAGCAAATGGGAGCAGGAGCAGCTGTTGACACAATGTATTATTGAGGTCGGACTTACCTAACAGTTCATTAACTTCCAAAATGTTATCTCCAACTCTGTTTTGCAAAACTGGCTTTATAATCAAAGACTGGATGTTTAGATTTCAAAACAAAAACCAACATCAGGGAGCAGAGTTATTCATCAGTTAGAAATAATCTGGCATTACAGAGCAAACATGTAAATCTGATGGGGGCTGACCAACCCAAAATTAAACAGCAGAAAACAGCTCCTGGGAAGGAGAAATACAAGAGAGGAGAGAATAACCAACTACAGCAGGGTTTAAAAAGCACCCAAAGCACTCATTTGGTAGGAACAGCCAGTTCTCAATCCCCTGGGGTTCAGTAAAACCCCACAGCACAGCAGAGACCCTCCCTTGAGGCACACACACCTCTGACCCCAGAGATGCTCACACACCTGGGAGCAGCAGCCAGCAGGAAACAAGGATCAGGAGTGGTTTGGTTTTGTTTGTTCTTTTGGTTTTGGGTTTTTTTCTGTCTATTTTCTGCCTAATTCCTGCGGGGAGAAGTGTTTGCTACAGGTGCAGACATCCCAATCTCACTTTACATTGACCCACATTCCATTTTCTCCTGCTGGAGCATCGCTGGGAGCCTACTCTGGATTTCTGCCAATGAATTTGCCACTCGGGGCAATGCAACCTCCTGCTCCAAAGGTTCCTGGCACAGCTCCAGGGGGACTTTTCCCTCCCTCCATACCACACACACCTGTATGGAGGGAGGCTCAGGCAGGAGCATCCAGCAGCGCAGCTTCACCCCTCTGCACATCACACTGCTGAGTAAATGACAACACCCTCATCCTGCCAGCAGCAAAATATTTTGGGTTCCCCCAGAGGAAGAGAAAACAAAACTAAGGACTTTGTGAAAGAAGTCATTAAATCAGACCATGCTGTAAATGCCTAAAGAAATTGATTGAGTTCCTGATGTGGGAAGAATGACAACGTTTTGCTGAAAACTGAAACTGCAGCGGGTCACACACATCCAAAAAAAACCAAAACAAAACAAAACCAAAACTGTTCTGCAGTTTTTGCAAATCCCAAAGGCCCCGGGCCAAGGAGAGGTTAACAAGAAGCAAGTTAAGGCTTGCAGGACCTCAGTGCTCTAAGGCAACCCCAGTAACCGAGATGCTGCTTCGCCTTAGCCCGCACGTTACTCAATGCTTTTCTTATTCCCACCCAGGATTATTTGTATTCCAGAGCGCTGGCATCTTGTGCCGGTTGGCTGAGCTCAGTTATCAGCTCCCTTCAAATCCAGCCAACCAGGCTGGCGGCTGTTGGACTTCTTGGACACGAAAAAAAAAGACGCATAAAAGGCAACAAGAACCTGACACCCGGCGGCGCGGCCAGCTCCAAGCCGTTTGTTTTCCCAGGTCTGTTCTCCCGGAGCTGGGATTGGCAGGAGATTTTGGAGCGCAGCGCTTTGAATTGCGGCGGGCGGGTTTGGCAGGGCTGCAGCGCGGGCAGCAGCTGCGAGGGATGAAAGTACATTCACGGCCTCAGCTTTGGTTCGGTGGGGGAGAAAAAGCCGCCAAAGCCTCTCGGGGGTGTCTGGGGCGCTCCCAGCACAGGTGAGCAGGGGGTTTGGACCTGCGGCACCTGCGCTGAGCGCGGTCCCAGCGCTGACATGTCACCTGCCACCACCTCCCGCAGGGTCGCTGATGCTGCTGTCGCATCCTCCCCACCCTGGTTTTGTGTTCAGCGCTGAACGGGGCATTTCCCATCCCGGAGGGGGAGCGGGACCGAGCAGAAGCGCAGGGAGCGGAGCGGAGCGCACTTACCGGGAGCGGCGGCGCCGCGCGGGACGGACTCGGCGTTGCCCATGGGCGGACGGAGCGGGGCCGGCAGGGTCTGTGCGGGGCCGGCAGGGTCTGTGCGGGGCACTGCGGGGCGCAGGACACGCTCGGGCAGCTCCGTGCTCTCCCTGCGATTCGAAGCTGCCGCCCCGCCCCGCCCCGCGCCGGCACCGCCAACCGCGGGACACGGGCGGAGCGGACCGGACCGGCTCAGCTCTCATAGGCTCGGAACGGGGCCGTTCGAGCCGTGCCAGGCTCATTCGGGTCGGGTGGGCTCAGCCCGAGCCCATCCAGCCGCAGGAGGAGGTGTCCACCCCGCTGTCACCCCGCGATCCCAAATATTCCCATCCCTGCGCCCGCACCGCCCGCGAACAGCGGAATTAACCCAACGCTCCCTGACAACGCAGAATTGTTTAGGAAAAGGCTTCAAACCACAGCCCGCGGCACAGCAGTGCCCTTGCTGTCACCTGTCACCTGTCCCGGGGCACAGGAAAGGTCAGGAGCCAATGCCGCACAACCAGGGTCAGGATTTCTTCCCAATCCCAAGCAGCGTGTGGTCCTGTCGTGCCACAGAGCTGGGAGATTTCCAGCTGAGATGAGTCCTGCTGCCTTCTGTTCCCCATTACCTCATTTACTCTTCTGTTTGGCGCTGGACTGAATGTGGACTTAGAAGGAAGTAAAAGAGCAAATTAGAAGGGTTGAAATTCCAAATTCTACTGCCACAGCAGCCCGGCCACTCCTGGGAATAAGGGAAAGAAGGAAAAGGACAGTGGGGAGGCCACCGGTTTCCTCCTCCACAGCTGCATCCAGAACATCATTACCGGGTGCCAGCAGCTTTGAATCGCTGAAATAGAGAAGAAGACACATCCCGCCCTGAAAACCATGGACAAAATAATGGGAACATGATGTGCAGACGAGTGTGCTCATGCTCGGAGCCTGGGAAAGGGCTGAGTTCGGTAAAAAAGGAACCACGATGCTTTTGCAGGAGCGCTGCTGCCTCACCAGAGCCCACAGCACAGCCCAGGGTTAGGGGCTGGGAGCCCGGCTGAGGAAGGGATGTCCCGCTGGAGTGCGGGCAGGGGTGACAATGACATGCGGATACTCCTTATCTGGCTGCTAATGCACTTTTTATCTCCTCCCTCAGGTGCCAGCGCTGTGACAAGACTCTCATACTTGAGCGACCTTCAGAGCCGCCTCCTGAGCTGACAGTGCTGCCCTCACACATGGTAATTTATTGTCCCTCAGAGCCAGGTTCGGGGGCGTTAGTGCGGCTTGGGTTTCTGATAATCACCCTGAAACAGCAATCCCAATCCAGCGCAGCCTGGAGGAGACTGAAGCCAGACCTCATCAGGGGCTCCAGTTTCTGTGACAGGGACAGGGAAAGGCTGGAGCTGTACCAGGGAAGGGTCAGGCTGGATTTTGGGAAGGCTCTACCCCCAGAGGGTGCTGGGCACTGCCCAGGCTCCAGGGAATGGGCACAGCCTCGAGTCTGCCAGAGCTCCAGGAGAGTTTGGACACTCCAGGGATGCCCAGGGTGAAATTTTGGGGCTGTGCAGAGCCAGGGGTTGGACTGGGATATTCTGGGATTCTATGGATAATAACAGCAGCACAAGGCAGAAGTGCTGAGTGTTCCCAGTGGATCCTGGGCAGGCTGGGACTGGTGGCAGACGGGAGCTGCAGCTGGTGCTACAAAAAGTCAGAGAAATCAGTGCCTGTCTCAAAGGCAAAGGGAGGAGGCACCGAGCTCTGTTTGTTCCCAGAAAACACTAAAACACTCAGACACGCTCACATTCCTGAGGAGGGCGAGTAGCACACGGGCAGCTTTCCCAGCCCTCTAATAACAGGGAAGTCGCTTCCACCTGAGCAGGTGCAGTGGGAACCTGAGTGCAGAAGCAGCACGTGCAGAGCTGCTGCTGCCAGGGCAGGGCAGGGCCCCGGGGCAGGAGCTGCAAAATCCCTGCAGGACAAACCCTGCTGGACAAATCCTGCAGCAAAACCCTGCAGGACAAACCCTGCTGCACCAACCCTGCTGAACAAATCCTGCAGGAAAACTCTACATGACAAATCCTGCTGAACAAACTCTGCAGCAAAACCCTGCAGGACAAATCCTGCTGAACAAATCCTGCTGGACAAATCCTGCAGCACCAACCCTGCAGCACAAGTCTGCTGAACAAACCCTGCAGGACAAACCCCACTGCACCAACCCTGCTGTACAGACCCTGTCCTTTTTCTGCAGCTGGGCCACAATCTCAGCCCTGCCCTCCAGGCAACAACTTCCCAACCTACCAGAGCAACCTCCTTTTATCTCCATGTTCTCCCACCACTGCTCTAGCAGCCACCAGGCTGTCCCCAGCAGGAGGAGGAGCCCCAGGCAGGTCACATCATGTCACTGAGTCACAGAGATATAACCCAGAGGGGACCCCAGGAGAGTTGTGTGGCACTTTCCCATTTAAATCCACTGCCTGGCCTCTCTGGGACAGGGCTCTCAGGAGGCACTGCCCCAGCTGCTGGCACAGCACAGAGGTTCAGAAGATGATGTCCTGGCAGAGGTTGTCTGTTTTCTTGGGCAGATGTTGGCAAATGTTTAATCCCTCCCTGCACCTTCCCCCATAAAAGAAGGATAGCACCACTCAGGGAGGGTTGGATGGTTGGTATTTAAAACTGGCCTGAATTGTTTGACAGTGTCTTGAGCAGGGAAAGGGTTATCAAGCATCACATCCCCCAAAACAGCCCTTGCATTATCCTGGACTCTTCCTGTGTCAGGGTCATGCTCTGGATAAAAGCCCAATTAGGTTAAATTTTCATAATGTATTTTCCACATCTAAAATATCACAGACAGCACAGATTTCCCAAGAATATTTAGAGCCAAAATGCATTGATCCTGACCTGAAGAAAGGCTTTTTTATTCCAGGCAATCTGGCTGGCAATAACCATAATAATGATTTTTTAAAATCACAAACATCTGTCTCTGCTGAGAACTGAGCTGAGCTTCACCCGCTCACTCCATGCCAAGACCACCAAGAATCTGTCAGGCAGGAGTAACCCTCAACATGTGTTATTGGCCTGGAACCAAAACCCTGCAGCAAAGAGAGGTTTAACTCCCTTAAGCTCTCCCCCCTCAGCTCTAGGGACAGAGGATTTGCACTGTGAGGTGGCTGGCACAGCTGCACAGGGCAGATTTCCCAGAAGAAATGGGGAGGAAGATGCTGGTCTGCATTCCTTTCCTCTCCTCTGCCTTGCTCTGAAGGCTCTGGAAGAATAACCCAGCACATGGAGCAAGCAGAAATGAGAGCAGCCCTTGCAGAGGAGGTGCCTGTGCACTGGCAGGGGCTTATTGAGATGCTCTCACAATTCCCTGTCCCCTTGTGCTGCCAGAGGGATGCTTGGGAAGGTGCAGGAGACACCTGCATGGAGCAGTGTGCAGCAGCAGGGATCAAGCCCTTGCTAACACAGTGATATTTTTAGTTCTGTCAGTCTGATCCTCAAAAAAACCCCAATTCTTTCCTTCCCAAAACTCTGATAAATGCAGTAACAGAAATGACAATCAGCTGCTCTTGTAGTTTTATCAGCAGATCTCAAAGCATTTCACAAACCTCAGTCCCCAAACTGGAGAGAGCTCAGTCCCCAGGGAAGAGAAGGAATTGTGGTTTCACCAGTGGCTTAGAGGCTGTCCTGGTACAACCCCCACATTTCCCAGTGCTCAGACTGGGTTTGTATCCCATACCTGTAGGGTATAGTTTAAAAACCCTGGATGGTTTTTATAGACCATTCCAACCCAAACCACCCATGATTCCTTGATCTCACCCAAAATTTGGATGCTCTGTGTGCCTCCCCCTCCACTCTGACAATGCAACTGAAGAGCAAAGAGTTTCATTTTAGTCACTCCACATTTTTCAGTGCACTTCTCTGTAAAGGGCCACTTGCAAAATAACAAAACTTTGTTCTTTCTGTGCAGAACAGCTGAGTGATGTGACAGGTCAGCACAGCTGATCCGAGTGAGGCTCCCTCCAGCATCACTTGAATCCTGACCTTGGATGACTTTGCCAGCCAGTGTTCTTCCCTACTATTCCAGCATTTTCTCTCTCTGTAAAAATCGGGTAACAACACCACCGAATTCTCCCCTCGGGATGCTGAGGGAATTAAACAGGCAACTATTGTTAAGAAAATGAATGCTCTGAAAACGCAGCTGTAAGGACTGGCCAACTCAATTGCATCATCACCATTCTCATTACAGACAAATAATCAGTTATGGACCCCCCTCACTCTGGATCTGCAGGGACACACTCAGTGCCTCTGCTCTGACTATTTCACAGAGCCACAGAATCACTGAGGTTGGAATAGAGCTCCAGGATCAAATCAAGCTGTGCCCCATCCCCACCTTGTCCCAGCCCACAGCACCCAGTGCCACCTCCAGGGATGGGGATCCAAATCTCCCCGGGCAATTCCAATCCCTGAGCACCCTTTCCATGCAGAAATTCCTGCTGGTGCCCACCCTGAGCCTGAGGCCGTTCCCTCTCCTCCTGTCCCTGTTGCTGCAGCAGAGCCCCATCCCCCGGCTGCTGCCTCAAGTTCAGCCCTCAGGCTCTTTCCCAGGTTCTTTTCCCCAGGGTTTCCAGCCTCTCTGCTCTCCGGGAGCTGCAGGATTCCCCCGCTAGAGGGGAGCTTCTCCCCACGAACAGCCCGGGCTGCAGCGCCGGCAGCGCTCCGAGAGGGATTTACAAGGCTTGGCTCTCTCAAGAGATGGTCCTGGCGAGCGCTGTCAGACAAGAGGAGGAGTTTTTAAATCGGTTTAGCTGGCGGGAAGGGGCTTGTGGCGAGTTCTGGTGGCTCCCCGCACATCCCCAGCCCTGCTGGTACCTCCCAGTTTATCTCTGGAGGGAATCACGATGCTCTGGCTGCACAAAAACGATGGCAAGGCAGCCAGCAGCAGCCGAAAAAGGGTGACATCCTTCCAGCGAGCCTGTCCAGGGTCCTTCCCAGACAAAGCTGAACGCTTTCATGTCATCAGGGCGTTTTGGAAGACGTCGAACACTCCGGGGAAGGTTTTGGAATTGGAGAAGCTCTCTGGAGTAACCACACACCCCGCAGCAGGGAGAGGATGCTGTGCAGACACCCCTCACCTGCTGCCTCCTGTGAACCTTCCCCGGGCCAGGAGAGGGCAGGGAGGGCACAAAAACCCCGGCTGAGACCACAGCACACCCGGCAGACACCGAAATGTCACCCGATAAGGGCACGGAAAACCAAAAGAAAAAGCAAACCCGCATGAAATGAGATCACCGGCAGTTCCCGGAGACTCGTCCCCCCCAGCAGAGGGCACAGACACACGGACACAGCCAGCCAGAACTCGCTGTGATTGCAGACACGCTTAACGAAGCGGAACCCGACCGCAGCTCGGGGATTTATTGGGCTGAGCACCACGGGGTGATGCTTCCCTGTCCCTTTGCACCCCAGAGCTCCTTCAAGGCTGGACATGCCCATTTCTGGCCTCGGAATTTTGTGTTAAGTGGATGCAGGCACTGCCCTGAGGACTCTGTGCACTCCCTGCAGCCTGAACACAGCAAGAGACACTCCTTGGACCTGTTCATCCAACTCCCTCATCCACAGAAAATCTGGTTTTCCCACTGCCCCCACTGTTGTGGCCTCACAATATCCAGGAATTCACAGCTGAGTGTCCCAGGTCCTTAAATTCAGCCTGGAGAAAGATTTCTGTGCAGGAAAACAGATCCATCCAGAAAACACAATGACCAAGGTAGCCTTATTTAAACTCCTGGCACCTATTTATTTACTCATTTTGCCACAGCTATTTTAGAGGTTGTCATATGAGATGGAAACTAAAAAAAAAAAAAAAACACCAAAAAACTCTGGCTAATGTGACAGCTAAGCTGGACAAGATGAATCTCTCTGATTGTGACTCTCGTTACCACAAGTTAAATCACACTTCAGTTAAATCTCAACTGCTTTTCTACCAGATCAAAAATCCAGGTGTGACATTTTCTCATTGTAGGTAGAAAATATGTTGTTTATTACACAAGATACATCCCTCAGTGCCTCAGAAGAGTGGGTGGTGCTGCAGGTCCCAGGGCTAAGAGTCAGCAGCAGTTTGAAATGGGGCTGGGAGTCCAGATGTGTGAGGTGTCTGAGGGCAGCTTCTGCTTTGGCTTAGCATGAGTCACTCCATCACTCCCATAAGTCACAGGATTTAGTGGATTCTTGTTTCAAATGGAAACAAATGGTGGAAAATGTGCTAAGGAATATTTCAGAGTGAGGGGAAGCTGATAAAAGCACTGACATTTGGTGCCTGGGGCCTGTCAGGGTTACTCAAGCAACCTGAACCTGACTTCTTTCCCTCCCTCTCTCCCCTTCATTGATTCCTGGGTGATTTTTAACAGGTTACTCCATGACTCAGTCCTCTCTGTCTTTTGTGTAGAGGTGCTGGAGGCTCAGCTCCTTGATAAGGCACAGCAGGTTCTGCAGCAGATGTGACTTTAGTGTGAATAATCCTGAGCTCACCGATGGCCACCGCTGACGCAACGTCTCGCTGGGTGACATCCGAGTGACATCGTGTTCCTGACACACCAGGCACTGCCAGGCCACCAGCCTGGGACTCCCAGGCACCCCTCCACACCCACACAGCCCCCTCAGCTGGCAGAATTTGGGGTGAAAAGAGCCACCTGGGTTGGTTTTTCCTCCTCCAACAGGCTCCAGATGGCTGGTTAAGGTCCCATCACGCTCTGGAGGTGCAGGTCACTGAGTCACAGCCTGGTTTTCTCCTCTCTGCATCCAGGATTTCGCTGTGAAAGCCTTGAGGTGTCCAAGCTGTTTCCCAAAGTCCTGGGAGCACACAGCTCCAAGAGCTCTTCAGTGACAAAAGTGACACAGAGGCAGCACAGCTGGGACAAACCTTCCCTAGGGCTGAGGAAAGGGCCTTGCTTTACCCAGAAAATGCCAGAAAAGTCCAGAAAAAAGATCAAGCAGCAAATAAAATCAGCACTGTGGGCTACACATAACCTGCCATGAGCTGGCTCGGTGTGGGAAGGGGAAGTGCAGGAGGTAGCACAGCCAAGGTATGTGGGAGGAGGCACAGAAGGAAAACTGATCCATCCTCCTCCTCCTCTGCGTTGCTTCAAAATACGAGACCCGGCAGTCACAGGGGAGGCTCTGAATGTCCAGCCAGCCCAGGAGCACCGGGAGGACTCAGCTGTGTCTGCAGCACTCAGCAAACCTCAGAGGGTATGGCCAGGAGGGTCAGGAGAGAGCAATTGTGCAAGTTCTTCAAGGACTACCTGGGTTTTTTTTTTCTATTACTAATTATGAGAGCATTAACCTCAGCTCCTGCTCAGTCCTGGACCTGACCAGGGCTCTCTTTACCTCTCTCCCTCCCTGGCCATGTTGTTCCCACCCCCAGCAGAATTAGGACCTGCTCTGAGCAGAGGATCCAGAGGGAGTGCTGCCTTCCCTGACCCACCTGCAGCCACTCTCCATCTCCCACTGCTCTCTGCCACCCAAAACACCACTCAGGTTTCTCCCAGAAGGTTGTACAGAGGATGAGCAGCTCCCTGTGCCAAGCCTGCACACAGCCAGGGACCTGTCCCACCATTGTGACCCCAGTTTCCTTGTTCTGCAGGAGCACTGGTGCCACTGTGCTGGCAGGGGTGCAAGGCAATGTCCTGCCCAGGGAGGGCTGGGGGTTAGCAGGGTGGTGTTGCTCACACAAGGACTTGTCTTTCTCTCACAGGTGTGGGTCAGAGTCCCCTCTGAGCTCCCTCAGGTCAGGATTTGATCAGGATCACAGACACTTAGCTGGGCCCACTGCAGAGACAGATGTGACACAGATGGGGGTTTGCACTTCCCTGGAGCTCCCTGCAGCTTTTCCCTTTCTTCTGAAGTGAATTCCAGGACTTAAAACCCCTTCAAGGCCAGGCTGGCTGGAGTTCTGAGCCATCTGGTCCAGTGAAGATGTCCCTGGCTGTGACAGGGGGGTTGGAAGGAGATGATCTTTAGGGTCCCTTCCATCCCAAACCCTCACATGGCTGTGACCCTCTCCTGGGGCAGGAACTCACCCCTTGCTCTTCTGGGGGCACAGCAGAGCCGTGCCCAGGTGCAGAGAGCAGCTCAGAGCTGGCAGGGGAGCAGCAGAGCAGGACAGGCAGCCCCTGCCCTGCCCTGCCAGTCCCAGCGAGGCTCCGGCAGCCCAGCCCAGAGCAGCACTGCCTGAAACACTCCCTGATGAAAGGGCTGGCATTTTTCACAGCATCCACAACAATCCCTTCACAGGGATCCATTTCCTGGAAGCTTTGCCTTTTTCTGTGCTCTGAAGCCCAGGCAAGCCTGAAAAACCCGTTTGGGTTTGTTTCATGTTGATTTTGTGTTATTTTTTTCCCCCTGCGCGGGTGCCAGCGCTGCTGTGCTGTTGCTATGTTTTGTGGTGGTTAAGCACAGCCAGTGCCAGCACTGACGTGAACCCTGAGGATCTGGAAGGAGCCAAACCAGCCCCACAGCCCTGCAGGGACAGCGTGGGGCCACCCCTGCCCCACAGCCCCCTCCTCACATCCCCAGAAAGGGAGAAACAAAGCAGCAGCTCCACATTTTAAATTGAGCCAAACTTGTCAGGGAAGGTTGTGGCCAACAACGACACCAAAACAGCTGGAGTTGAGCTCAGAAACTTCTCAAGGGAATTTTTGGACCCTCCAAGCTGAGGTTGGGATAAGGTGGGTGCAGCACGATGGGGGTCAGGCTCTGCTCCCAGGAGACAGGGACAGGAGGAGAGGGAACAGCCTCGAGGCTCAGGGTGGGCAGCAGCAGGAATTTCCCCATGGAAAAGGTGCTCAGGGATTGGAACTGCCCAGAGAGGTTTGGATCCCCATCCCTGGAGGTGGCACTGAGTGCTCTGGGCTGGGACAGGGTGGGATCAGGCACAGCTTGGTCTTGGAGCTCTTTTCCAACCGAAATGATTCTGGAATTCTCTGAGACTGGCAGCACTGTGGGTGGACAGCATTCCCATGGGTCTGGTGACCTGTGGGGACCCAAACCCCATCACCCAAAGTGCTCAGGGCTGCGTTTGCTGTCCCACAACACAAACCCCCAAACTGGCTGGGGCTGATGCAGAGGAGGGTGTTGAGCTGAGCCCCCAGACCCTCCTCACCCCATTGCCAGCACTGTGGGATGCCTGGGGCAGGAGGAAGGGGCTGGGGTGCTCCCCCCAGCTCCCTGTGTGTCAGCAGAGCCCCAGGGCTGCTGCTGGGATTGCAAAACCCTCGCCTGCACCGTGTTTGAGGCCGGTTTTTGCCAACGTTACCAGGGTACAGCAGTGACTAATTCTCTCCGAACTTTCAGTTTCAGCCTCAACCACTGCATTTCAGAGGGATCTGGTGTGTGTTGTGTGGGTAAAAATCCCTCAGACAGCTCAGGGCTGTGGCTATGTAGGGCAGAAATACCCAGATCCAGAGATCAGCCTCATCACCTGGGTGCTGCAAGGAGGTGGCAGGGCCAGACCTGGCTGAGCCAGACCTGGCTGAGTTAGACTTGGCCCCACGAGGCAGATGGGGCAGGATGAGCACAGTCTCCCCTCTCTGACTTTCCTACAGCTGCTGAGGCACTGCTGGCCAAAAAAAAAAAAAAAAAAAAATCATCTGTTCTCTTGCAAAGTAAATGAAAAATGCTGCAAAAATGAGAATATTTGCAGACTGAAAATGGAGCAAAATGCAGCGAGCAGCAGATTAAGTAATTTCTAGAAAAGCAATCTCTGGACATTCATTAGCAATGAAGGAGCAGCAAGAGGGGTGAAGGCACGAGGACATGGATGTTTTTACTTGTGGGGAACCTGTGTTCCTGTGCCTCCCTCCTGCTTTCCAGGAGCCCTCAGGAAGCCCGTGGGGCTCCGTCCTGCACATTCTGGAAAAGTACAGCTGCTGGGAGAAGGCTCTGGATGCAGGCTCCGGGGCAGGGAGGGGGGTTTGCTTCCACCCCTGGCGTGTGAAAAGGAATATGGGCTTGGAAAAGTGCCATGGAAATGGTTTTCAATAACAGCCTCTGGAGAGGGGAGCGGGGAGGGGACGGGCCCCGCAGAGCTATGGCAGGAATGTCCCCTCAGGAACTCACTGTTCCTTCCTGCAGCACCGACGTCAGCGCTGGGCAGCAAGGCTCACACAGCCCCTGAGCTGCAGGATCCCGTGTGTCAGCCCCACAGACACAGGGGGAATAGGGGATGCATGGATCCAGGCGTGCAGCTGCTCCCTGGTGTGGGTGGTGAGAGGCCAGGGTTGTCACACTGCTCTCTGAGATGTGGCCAAAGGTCTTGTAGAACCCCCATGGGAGTCCCCCATGGGTCATGGGGGGGATCCCAGCATGGCCAACGCCTCCAAGAGTGGCCCTGGCTGTTGGTGAGCATCTCCTCCACCTTTGTGTGAGAGGAGAACTCCAGCACACGCAGCTGGTTCTGCTGCTGCACCCCTGCACAGGGGCTGGGTGGGCGCTGCTCTGACACGGCCACTTCGTGTGTGTGGGCAGCAGGAGGAGGCTGAGGGTCCCACACAGCCCCCATGTGCAGGAGGAGGAATGAGCCAGCCATGAGCTCCTGCATCCCAGAATCACTGAAGATCCCATCCCTGAACACTGCATGCCACATCCAGCCCTTCCTTGAACACCTCCAGGCATGGGGATTCCAAACCTCCCTGGGCAGCCCCTTCCCCTTCCTTTCCATGGAGAAATTCCTCCTGATGTCCAGCCTGAGCCTCTCCTGGCACAACTTCAGGCCATTTCCTATTGTCCCTACTTGTTCCCAGGCAGAAGAGCCTGACTCCCACCTGGCTGGGAGGGAAAAAGCCACCCTTGAGCCTCCTCTTCTCCAGGCTGATCTGCAGAGCTGCCCCTGTGCACCCACCCTCCCCACGCAGGCTCTGCACCCACACAGTGCCCAGCACAGCACAGCCATCACTTTTTATAACCAGTGAGCTCCAGCCCTCTCCTGACCTCTGCAGCACGAGGGAACAGCAGTTCCTACAGCTCAGGGAGAGGATAAACAGATCACAGCAGCCACCAGGCAAGGGGACAGGCAGCACAGCCCCTCTGCTAACACCAGCCATGACAAGTGACAGCTCAGCTGCCACCACACTCCTTGCAAAGCCATTTCTCATCTCTTCAGCCACCTCTCAGAGACCCTGGCTGCAGGGAAGGAGGAGGAGGGTGAGGAAATTGAGATCCCCAGGACTGGTGATTTGGTAGAAAGCCAAGTTAAAAGGGGAACAGCCCAGAGCAACTGGTGCCACTTCTGACACTGCGATATTTTATCTCCACTTATGTCATGGTGGGAAGGGCAAAACAATGGGGAATCAGCAGCTCTTCTCCAAGGGCTAAACTGTGGTCCTGAGTGGAAACTGGGAAGGGGAAATGCAGCAGCCAGCCAGCCAGCCAAAGCTGGTGAGTGGCCTGGGCAAGCACCAGGACAGATTTCAGGCTCTCCACTGACATCAAACAGCTCTACAGCTTTTCCTGCACTCACAGCTGCTCCTCCCCACTGCATTTCTGTGCCTCCCCCTTCCATAAGGAACAAAGTTTCCAGAGCTGGAAGTGCTGTGGCACCACAAGCAGCACCTGCCCATGGAAAAGAAGTGTCCCAGATTGCTGTAAGAGAGGAGAAATTCATCTGCAGCACTGCAGAGTTCAGCATGGACCAGTTTGCTGGGGATGGAGATCTCCCAGAAAACAGTGCTTAGACACAGAGCTCTGTCCCTGAAGGGCCCCAGCTGGACATGAGTGCCTGGCTCTAGGTGAGAACACAAGTCAGAAACATTTCACCCAGTCTCAAAACCACTAAAAGAACATCACCAAGGAAAAGCTGTCAGCTTTGGAAATACAACTATTTCCACTTTGAATTTATGGCTGAGGAAAAGCCCTTCCTGGTGCACAGGTGGGTGGAGGTAAGAGAACAGCAGGTTTCAGGAACAGGACTTGGATTAGCACCGTGATTAGTGTCACATTTTTTGTGCCACTTGTCATTGCAGTGCAGGTCCTTAGAAGGCAATGAAGAAGTTAAGAACAGCATTAAGCCTTAAAGAAAACTTTTACATCCTTTTCTATCTTCTCAGAAGCCTTTGTGTCACCACCAGCCCACCTGTGTGTCAGAGGAGGAAACACTTCAGACTTCCAGTTTCAGATGTTTCACTGGCAGAACCCACAGCCATAAGCAGTCCAATCCATGGCCCTGCACATCCCTTCCTGCCTGGGGAATAGATTCCTGCAGTGAACAGCCTGGCAGGGCCTGCTCCATCTGCTCAAGCACCTGCAGGCAGGAGCAGAGGTGTCCTTTGCTACCCCAGCAATGTCACATCCCCTCTCTAAAGCAGTCTGCAGTGCTATTGGGGCATTTTGGTAGCACTACAAGGCCTGCAGTAAACCATCAACTCCTTTTGATTCTTTTCAGGAATTTCTTTAGGCCCTGGTGGACAAATGGCATTCTGCTCCTCCTGAGATCTGGCTGACCTGGAGTGAGAAACGGGTCCAAAATTGGTGAAAGCAACCAGCGAGTTTACAGCTCTGCATTTAGCATCCCTCTTCATCCCTCGCAGCCTCATTAAAAGTTTTGGAATCTCAAACTTGCCCAGCAGCCCATTTCAAACAAATGCAAAGCCCTGCAGCGTCCTCAACAAACCCCAGCTGTAAACCAAGCCCAGGCCTTTGTGATTCCTGATCCATGAGCAAACCATTGGCAAGGAGCACTGGAGAGCAGAGCTCTCCCTCTGGACAAGACTTCATGTCCACCAGCTCTCCCTGCTTTTTCTCCTGCCTCTCTTCCAGTTGTGCAAAGCTGTTTCTCCCTCTCTCTCTGCCTCCAAACCCATGAGTTTCATATAAAAAAAAAAATCCCCCTCACCCCCCACCCAGGAAGATCATTTTGCACCAGAAATAGAGCGCGCTATACTTGGGATGCAGCCCGGGCGCGTTAAAAATAGCAGCTGGCGGTGCCAGGCGGGGCTGTGCCAGCTGCCAGGACAGACAGACAGGGTGCCAGGGGCAGGTCCTCCCCTCTCCAGGCCATAAATGACCATGGTGCTGCCCAGCAAGCCAATTGCCAGGCGGGGACGGCAGGGTGGGCTGAGCGCTGCCGGCTCCCCGCTGCCCTCCCCGGGACCCCTCTCTCCCCAAGCTCCACATTCCTGCGGCTCATGGAAGGCATTAACACCAGATAAAAGTACAGAGGAGCCCAAATGGAGCATCCTGACGTCAGCCATCCCCGAAAGCCTGGAAGGGAAGCTGTAAACAGAGGAACAAAAGGAGTTATAAACACCCATCCCCACTGGCGCCTGCAGACACGCGTTTAAAGGATCGAGAGAAACGAGGAAAGGTGCTGAAATTTGGGGGATGCTCAGCGCCGGGATGTCCCTGAGGGAGGAAAACCTAACAGAGTCGGAAGAGCGAAAGAAGAGACTGAAACGATTTTTTTTTTTTCCTCCTTGTGAACAGCTTAGCTCCCTCCAGTTCCTCCCCGTCAGTAGGAAAGGGTGGGAGCTATTGTTCGATCCCGCTGCTCAGCCGGCTCCTCCAGGGCAGCCACAAATCCTCCGGCTCTAAGTGACGCAACACAGGCTCCACCAAGCTCCAGCAGCCAAAAGAGCTTCAATTTTGCCCAGCCCGACTGTTCCACTCACCCTGTGCTAACCTCAGTGGGTGCTACAGATGCATTTATGCACCTTGGATAAGCCCTGAGCACTCGGGCTCCTCATTCTCAGCCATCAGGGGGGACTAAAGGTGTTCCCAGTGGTCATGTAAAGGTGTTCCCAGTGGTCATCTCTGAGGTGCCAGGTGTGACCCACCCAGAGCTGGGAGAGGGAGAAGTGGCCATCACACAGATACGGTTACAGGAGCATAGAATAGCCTGGGATGGAAAAAAATCATCTCATCCCACCTCCTGCCATGGCAGGGACACCTTCCACTATCCCAGGGTGTTCAGAGCTCCATCCAGCCTGGCCTTGGACACTTCCAGGGATCCAGGGGCAGCCACAGCTTTCCTGGGCATCCCCATCCTCACAGAGAACAATTTTTTTCTGTGTAACTGAGCTGAATTTCCCCTCCAGGCTGGCACCCAGACATCAGGCAGGAGCCCTGCTCTCCCAGCAAAGCCCAGTGACACCGGGGAAATGCCACATGTGCCCAGACAGCCCCGAGTTCACAGCTGATGCTATCGCAGCCGACACGTGGAGGACGGCAGGCTTTGTTTTAACAACAAAGCCCAAGAAAACATCCTGTAAAGTAACATTGAAACCAGCACCTACGTGATTAAAATAGAAAGACTCCCCAGCCACGGAGTTTGTGCCCTTTGTTTACATCAGCAGCGTCTCTGGCTGATGGCAATGAGAGCTGGGCACTTCAAATCACTGAAAAGCAGCAGAGATCCCATTTTCTGTCCTGTATTTTATATTCAGGGTGGATTCTTACAATCACTGAATATCCTGAGCTGGAAGGGACCACAGGGATCATCCAGTCCAACCTCCAGCCCTGTACAGCCCCAAAATCTCACCCTGGGCATCCCTGGAGAGGTGTCCAAGCTCTCCTGGAGCTCTGGCATTCCCTGGGGAGCCTGGGCAGTGCCCAAAACCCTCTGGGGGAAGAAACCTTTCCCAAAATCCACCCTAAACCTCCCTGACACAGCT
>JAOTQP010000680.1:1685215-1698443 GCA_026413545.1 Cichladusa arquata
CTGGGCCATTTCCTCCTTTCGTTCCCTCCTCTCTTTCCCCTCTATGACCACTTCTTTTTTCTCCCCCCGCCTTTGCTCCCTCCCTCCTCCTTCTCAGGGGGGCAGAGGCTGTGTCTGGCCTCAAAAATGCAAAGTGGGGAGTTGAAGAAGCCTGGGAGGAGCTGTGCACCTTCCCCAGGGACCTTCCCAGCCACCACTGGCTTGTGCTGGTGGGAAGTTGTCCACAGCTTCTCTGTCCTCTGCTTCCTCTGCACCTGCTCTTCTAACCCAGAGATTTTTGCTACTTGGTGTAAAACTGTCACACCCTCTCTCCCCATCACTCTCCCATCCTCTTCCTCCTCCCTCTCAGAAGTGCCACACCACCTCCAGCCCCTTGCCCCTTACTTTATCTCCTCGGTGCACACAGTCTTCGTGTATTTATCCAGGGAATACAGGACCACATCTGTGATCTGATCCACTGGGGACAGACAAGGGGGAGCAGCGTTGGTGACAGGGCAGGGGCTCACAGTCCCCATCTCTGGCAGTGATGGGTGCTGGGACATGTCCTTTCTGCCCCTCTCTCACCTGAGATCTTAATTTTTTTCACAACCTTGTTGGTGGTGTTGTTGATGTTGACGGTCACATTGATGGGCTCTCCGTGGTAGTAGATCTGCAATGGGGAGGGGCTCAGTGATGTGACCAGAAATCCTGCTCCCTGTCCCTGGGTGGGGGGACAGTGTCCCTGCTGACCTCCTTATCCAGGGAAGCTTCGAGGTGCAGAGGCTTGTCTGACATCATGAACTGCCGGGTGGTCTCGGCTCTGGGGGCCGGGCCCGTCAGCGCCGGGGCGAACTGCACCTTGCGGATGATGAGGCGCACCGAGTTCCTGTGGGGACACAGGTGGCACCCCCAGTGTCCCCACAGTGACAACAAGGCCTTCAGGGGGTCACAGGGACTCTCTGGGGACATCACAGAACGTTTCACCTGGTTCTTAGGACGTGACACAGGGAGCACTGCCCCAGTTTTGGGCAGAGTTCCCCATCCTAGCATGGCGCAGGCTGACAGAAGCTCAGCCTGACCCCTAAGCTGGTCACCCCAAAAGGATCCTGTAGTTTAGTTTTAGGGCCAAAAGGGATCCTCTGAAATACCTCTTGTGAATCTTCTCCTCCAGATTTTCAGCACAAAATCCTTTGACCTCGAAGTCCACGCCACAGGACTGAGGGAACAAATGTGGTCACTGAGCAGGAGGGGCTCAGAGCTGCATGAGCTTTAGGTTCCATTTCTTCCTCCCTCCACTGCATTCCCAGAGATCCTGGCACTGACTCCAGCCCATCCTCCCTTTCCACAGGCCACAAGAATCAATTCTCATTTTTAGCACCCCGCAGCTCAACCCCTGCCAGGGAAGGCAGTCCAGGGGACACAGGTTGGGGACAGCAGCTCACCTTTCCCACATCATCTGGCCCAGGCTGGAGGGTGATGGAGCAGGGTAGGTTGGTGGCAATCTGGGCAGCGAGAAAAAAGGGAACAAAGTGTTCAGAGCCTGGTGACAGCATGGAACCACAGGGCTGGGAGGGGCTGAGCAGCCCCTACCTCGAAGGTGAAGGGGTAAGCATGCTCCCCCAGCTTCTTCATCAGCTTCTCTTGCAGAGGAGTGAGGGTTTTGGGGGCCTGGTCGGGCACAGGGGGGTACAGCTGGGTGGTCAGCACGTAGATGTCCTTCCTGAAGGTCAGGCCGATCACGTCCAGGTCATCGCGGCCGTAGCGGAAGGCGCAGGTCAGCGTCACGTACACTGACAGGCACGAGGGGCAGGGTGGCAGGGAGCCAGGGGAGGCACAGGGGGTGGTTAAAGAGGCAAGAAAAACTATTTCAAACACTCTTCAGCAGAAATGAGACTTCTCAGACACTACATATGAACAGGATCCCTTGTGTCCTTTGCTGCCGTGGCCCCCATGGACAGGGAGCTGTCGGTGACACGGAGCAGCTTTAACCTGAGCACAGTCCCAGGCTGCTGCTGAGCTTTGAGCTGGCTCCATCCCTCCCCTCAGGCTTATTTCTGTACCAATACCTTTCCTGTCCTTTAGGTACTCCGGGTCGATCAGGCAGACACCATCTGCAAACAAGCAAAAGGAGAAGGACTGGTGAGCTCAGCTGCCTGGGAAGATCTTTGCTAAAACACAGCTTTTTAAACCCAAATAATCCACTTTGAACAGCTGGAAGGTGACTGAGAGGAGCTGCTACCGAGGGGGATGATGATGCCTCCTCCAGTGTCTCCACCAGCAGTGTGGCTGGGTTGTTTTGCAAAGGGACTTTATCCCTTTCCCCACTATTTTTCCTAAGGGTATTTGCAGGAAAACATGGCATTTGCTCATCCAGAGCTGCTCCTCCTGCTCTACCAGCAGCTCACAGCACTGGGACTGGTCTCCCCAGCCTCTCCTGCCTATACTTCCCCCTCAGCACAGCCCCACTCACCTACAGATTCCACTGAATCCACATGATCCACATAGTCTCTCTTCCCCAGGTAGAGGGAAAGCTGGAGGCAGCATGAGGAAAGGGGAGGAAAGAAGCAAGTTAATATTTGCCACTGAGTTGGCCCAAATTTCGAAGCCCTGAGTTGTGTCTTGGGGTTTGTCACCAGGCTGCACCTTTAAGGGGTCATATCAGGGCATTTTTTAATTTCTGTTTTGAAAAGCCAATCCTGCAGGGGCATCGTGGCAGGTCCAGGAATCAATCAGATTTCAGAGGGAAGGCAGATCCAGCCCAGGGGGATCCCAGCACAGCCTAAACCTTGGGCTGGCCACACGTGGGGACAAGGCACAGAGACTCACCTTGCTGTTGGGGCTGGTCTTCTTGAAAACCCTGTGGAGAAAACAGAGAAGGATGTTTGGGAATGTGCCCTGGACAAGGCTGGATGGGGCACAGGGAGATGATGGGCTGCCCTACAAATGTGGTGCATCACCAAGAGCTATGCCAGGGTGTCCTGTCCCTGGGGAATCCAATGTCCTGCAAATTCAGGGCCAAACCTGCCCAGTGTGGCTCCTGAGCTCAGGGTGACCATGAAGGAGTGGATTTTGTGTCTTAAACGAGAAAGACCAACACAGAGCTCCATGAGAGCTCACATTCCAGCCCCTGGGAGCAGCAGCCGGGGTTTCACTTTCCCCCTCTGCTCCTGCCCTGCAGTGCCCTGCTCCATCCCAATTCCAGATGAATAAATCAATAAAGATACTTACTTTGATCCATCTGCCATTTTAAATCAGTGCAGGAATCTCCAGGTGGAAATCTGTGGGGAGAAACAGGGAAAGCACTGGATGAGGTGCTGGGGAAGAGGCAACCCCATCCATGGCCTCCATCCAAAATCCTGCACATCCCAAAAAACTGCAGAGCCCTTGGGATACAGCACTGCCACCCCTGCAGAGCTCAAGAGCTCCAGGTTTGGCTTTGGGGCAGCACATGGGAGCTGAGCCAGCTCCTTGTTCCCAGCCAAAAAGGTGATGAAGTGGGAGAAAGAAAGGGAGAGTTGCTCCAGGAAAGAGGAAGCACAGGGGTGATTCCCAATGGAGCAGGTTCAAGACTGGAAAAGACAAGAAAATGAACAAAAGGCTTTGTAAAGTCTCGATTTTAATAGTTTGTTTCCTGTCTGCTGGAAGTTGGCTGTCATGGCTTAGTGGTAGGAATGGGTTTGTTTTGTCCTGCCACTCACAGGAAAGTGAGGAAAACACAGGGAGAAAGGTCAAGGGAAGTTCAGCTGCCCCATGGGAAGAGGAGTCTCAGGGCACAGGGTCCCTCCATTCCCATCTCTTTATGCTGGGAGTGGGGCTGGAGCTGCCCAGCCCGGCCCAAGCTCCACTGGCTCAAGCCCAGAAGGAGCCTGTAAAGATCCCACTGATCACCAGCTGATTCTCCGGGATATTAAATGGGATGAGCTCAGCTTCTTAGGGAAGAGACAGCTCTGACACAAGCACAGCTTAAGCCCAGGTAGGATTTTAAGCCCCCAGGGGCACGTGGACAGAGTTGCCTCTGAACACAATCTCAGGGAAGCTGGTGAGAGAGAAGAAATGGCCATGGGGTCGAGGAGATTATTCTCTTCCCCACAGGAAGACAAGAGTAATACTAAGCTCAGGATCTTTGAGGCCCTTGGGTGCTGTAGGATGTGAAGTTTGGGAATCCTCAGAGGGTGAGGAGGTGCAAAGAGGGTGGGAGCAGAGTTTGGCTCCCTCCAGACCCCGGGAATTGTGGATGAGGCAATGAAAGGTGGAGGGGAGAAGAGCTGAACTCCTGCTCTGCATCTCCCAGCCCCAAAGAGGGGACTCAGACTCTCCCTGGCTTGACTCAGTTTCCCACCTCACCCCTCCACCATGTGCTTTGGCCACACTGGAATCCTTTTCATCCACATTTCCCCCCCATTTTTCAACTGTAAACCACCCTCCTTCCAAGCACAACCCAGCACCAGTGTCCCTGCCTGATTTTCCAAACCCCCAGAACCCAAAGCCGTGGCAGGGGCCCAGGCAGCAGAGCAGGCAGCACTCACCTGGCAGCTGGATGGACAGACAGATGTTCTCCTCTTCCTCTCCCAGCACGTCCCAGTGCCACCCAGTCACTACAGGCTGCTCCCAGTCCTGCAGCTTCTTATATCCCCCTGGCTGTCCCTCCCCTGGCATCTGATCTCGCCCACTCAGCCCTGGCTGGGGCTGCAGGGGGTGTGTGTCTGTGTGAGTGCTCAGGGAGAGGGACTTGAGGGGAGAATCCTATTAGTTGATTAATTGGGGAGACGCTTCATGAGTAAGAGTGGGCTATAAATACATCTCTTGCTGGAGCCCTGGGAAAGCAGCTTAGGGGGATTGGCAAAGAGGGCTTAGGTGCAAGGTGATGGTAATTGAGGTGGAAGCTCTGCTCCTGGTAGGAAGGAAGGAAGGGGTGTGGATTCCCACAGGGGCTCTCTGCAGCTGCTCCCATGGTGAGGGGATGGGGTTGGATGGAGATGGCAGAGAAGAAGAGACCAGCCTGGAGTTCTCCCTCCCTCACCCTCCTGGCTGGACAACAGGGATGGAGGCACAAGCAGCTTCCTACATGGCCAAAGTACCCATGGGGTTGGTCACACAGAGGTGACCTGCTGTGGCCCAGGGCACACAGGACACCTTTCCCATGGGGACACTGCTGCACAAGATGATGGGATGAAGGCAGGATTCACCCTCCCTGAACCGAGAGGGAAGGACCAGCCACCCCTGGAGGGTGGGACACAGAGCTGCCACTGTCCCCAGCGCAGCCAGCCCGGCCTCCTTTCATAACTCCCAGGCTGGCCTCGCCTGACCCGATTAGCACCTCACTAACTCCAGCTTTGCTGCAGCAAAGAGGAGACTGTGGGAAGCCCAGAGTGGCTCTGCCTTATGGCTACCAGGCAAGCAGAATTCCCACTGCAACCCCATCCTGGCCCCAGCTGTTGTGTGGGATATCCTCCCATGGGAATGGCTGTGGGACTGGCTCTAGGAATGGGGCACAAGGACAGCCCAGGGCAGCTACAAACTGCTCCAGCAAGGCCCCACTCATCCTCCTGAGAGGAATGTCACATTTGTCTTCACAAACAAGCTGTAGGTCTGCTAGTAGATAAGGCTAGCACTGAGAGAGAAAAAAGAAACAGTGGGATGGATTCCACTGATTGATGAATGGGAAAAGAGATTTACCTTTACAAACAAACTGTAGGTTTGCTGATAAATGAAATTGGATATTGGAAGATGAAAGAAGCAACAGGGAAAAACTATGAATTGTGTAAGAACTAAAAATTCAAAGGGAGGGTTGTACATTAGAGGAGAATCTCAGGTGTCAGGCGTTCTGGGAAGTCTGTGCCTCTCAAGTACCTCAGCCATGGGGAAAGAGAGAGGGAAAAGCGGCCGGAAAATTGGGATAAAAGGAGGCTGCGTCCTCCAAAAATTTGAGACACCCCAGGGGAATGTCCCATGGCCTCTCCCTTTATTCGAATAAAGCAAAAAGGACTCCTCTGTCTCCTTTTTGGACACAAACCTGTGGTGTTTGTGGATGCATTTTCCTGACACCGGCACAGCTGCCCACGGTGTCTGAGCTCACCCCCTCCCCTGCCGCCAGCGCTGCCAGGGGAAGCCCAGGGCGAGTCAGCAGGAAACGCATGCAAATGCTGCAGCTTGAGAACCCGGCTCAGGAAACCCCCAGCCCAACCTCCCCGGGCCTCTCAGCAGCTTTTGGGGTTCAGCACAGCCAGGCTGGCACTGCCAGGGGGGACAGCAGCCACGCAGGGCAGCTGCAAAACACTGGGAAGGAAAACTCCCACGGTGAAGGGGAAAAAATCCTCCACACCTGGAGGATAGGCTGCCCACGCCATACAAAGACAAAAAGCAAAGCTGCTTTCTGCCCTGGTTTTGGCTGTTTTTCTCACAATAACAGAGCCAGCTCGCTCTGTGCCAGACTAGCAGTGTCAGCTCCAGGTAGGACCTTGGCACTGCTCCCCAGACAGGCACAGGTTTGTACAACTGCACTTCCAAAGTGGGAAACGCTCTCAAATCCAGGAATTCCTCACCCAGCCCAGCAGCAGAGCAACTCAGCTGCTTCCCCCCGGGTGCCTGGGTTCATCCCTCGAAGGGTCTGCTCAGGGTCACAGGGACACAGGCAGCTCAAAGTCCTCACAGCAACACCAGAAAATTCTGCTCATCCCCAGTCTCTCCTTTAATACCTGGGTCACATTTAACCTTTCACACCCTCGATGGGGGCTAACCCACCTGGGCCAGGCCACTCCTGGATTGCCAATCCCCATCAGCTGTGGCCTCTGTAGTAGACAGTGTTGTGAGGAGCCACACACAGCACAAATCTCACAGCTAATTTGTTCTTTCAGCACGACTGGATTTGAGGCTGTGTTTTAATTGTTTTCCCAAGCTCCTTCCAGCCTTGGATGGGAGCAGATTTGGGGAAGCCAAAGCCCTGGGCAGAGTCTGGCTGGCTGCACTGAGAGTCTGTCACAGACACTGCTGTTGGACCAACAAAAGGATCAGAAAGAGGTTTAGATGGGTTTGAGGTGTTGTGATTTCTCACCGCACTGCGACAGTCACACACCACCACCTTTTCTCCTTCCCCATCCTGCTGTGACTGCAGAGTTGGGGAGTGGGCTGCACTTAAACATCACCTCCAAACAACTCTCAGCGTCCTTTCTGCTACCCTGAAGCCAGGCAGATAAAAAATCCCAGGTGGTAACCAGGCCAGCCAGACCTGCCTGTATGTGATCTGGATGTGATGTTCTTTTTTTTTCAACACAATGGCATCACACATCCTTGTGGCCCTGCAAGTCTGATCCTGGGGTGACTAATCCAGGATAGTCCCTAAGCCTGAGTACACCCTGCACCTCTCCAGTGCTGATTACAACAGGCAAAAGCTTTGAGAGCAGGGGATTACCCAAGTCACATCTAATCTGGAGCTCTGGGTCTGTTTGCCATGTGATAACCGGGGAGGCTGTGTCCCCTGAGTTTGCACAGGGCTCCTGTGCTGTGTCCCCGTTTTGGGGGCCAGGGACACCCCTGGGCTGTGGGGACACATCCGTGCTAAGTGCTGATATGACTTGTGTTCAATTTGGGGCGTTTTGGTGGCATTCTGGGGACCCCAAGGGCTCGTCTGTGTGTCCCCACGGCTGCTCTGCAGGGCACACAATGGCCATTGTTTGCCTTCGGGGCGGGTGAGCAGCCTCTGGCTCGGGAGGAACAAAGCCCGGAGCCAGTTCCTGCAAACACAAAACATGCCTTTTTATCACTTCATGACAAATTGGTTTGTCAGCAGCAGGAAGTGATGTTACTGCCGTCCTCACCGAGGGGAAACTCCTCGTGGTTTCCATGGGGATGTATGCAACTGGAGAGCTGCACATTTATCCAAACTGAAAGCCCCACACACGCCTGCTGAGTGCCAGGGTTCTGGGGTCTGGGTACCATGGGACGGTCCCAGCTGAGTCCTGCTAGAACAGGGGAACAGCCAGCTCGTGTTGGAGGCAGAGAAATGGGAATTTAAAGCCCCAAACCGGGGTGAACTGTGTAACTTGATGTTCCAATCAAACTAAGCAGCAGAGTTGGGAGAATAAGGGGTGGGAAGTAAAGATTCTTTCACAAAGTTCAGCCTGGCTGTGGCACCAAGGCATCCTCCTTCTATGGCTCTCACCTTGCCTTCTCCATCACTGCCAGCAAACCCCCAGCTGATCCCATCCATCTCCCCAAAACTGTCCCACATTTCTCAGTCTCTCTCTGACCTCTCTCTCCCCCATGTCCCCCCCTTAACACCGGGAGCAGTTTGGGATCTGGGTGCGATCCCATCCCGCAAAAACCGTGCAGGAGTCTGAGACTGGGCAGCGTCAGAGTCGGATTACAGGGAACAGCAGAAGGATCCCGATAAAGACTTGGAAAAGGGCATCGGATGTCAGAGCTGGGAGCGCTGGCGGCTGGCAGGGAGCGCTGCCCTGGCTGGCTGCTCACAGCAGGCTTTGTGCTGAAGCAGCTCTCTTTTGCACCCCTCTGTCAGGTGCCTGCTTAGGTTATAAAAGCTGATCTGCTGCCAGGTAATGAGTTTCATTGTTCCAAGAAACACATAAACAAGCTCCCGCGGCTGTCAGGGAGCGGATTTCTGTTTGAATTGCGATTAACAGGCAGGAGTTTTTTTATCGGTTGCATGGCCAGGGCTGCCAAGGTTGTATTTTTCCACTGAACGAGATCTGCTTTGCTTTGAAGGTGAAAGTTTGTTCCACCCTTTACTGCAGGTGTAAAAAGGCTCACATATTCAGAGACACTCTTGAATATTTAATCAGGACAGCAATGGCAGGTTCGACATGTTAAGGATTTTCCATGGACAAAGGGGTTTTGCAGGATTTGCAGCACGGGACAGGTTTGGGGGAGGATATTCACTTTGAGGTTCTGGTACACTTCAGGAAGATCTGAGTTTCTAACTTCACTTAGTGCCCTGGGATCTCTCCTGTTTTAGCTGCTCCATTTTCCCCTCCCTTGGTGTCAGGTTGAAAGTCGGCGAGGGCTGACGCGCGGCGCTGACGACACAGGGGCAGCTCACGTGGAAGAGCTTCAGAGGCAGCAGTGCATCATCCCGTCCTTCAAGGGCACCTTCTCCCACGAGAACAGTCCTGAATTTTAGCACCATTCAAACCCCAGGGAACTTGCAGAACTGCAGCAGGAGTGTGTGGTGCTTTGCTCATCTTGCTGTGTGATGACAGCACAGCTGCTTTATGCTCACCAAAACATTTGCCTGAGCACTAAAGATCACAACTGCTTAAATCCCTGGTTTTTACAGTCATAATCTGCTGTGGTACCCGAGCAAAACCATTTTTTGATGGGGCAAAAGTTGGATCTGACTCTTTGAATATCAGATATACAAGAACTCCCTTCTGGAGCGAGAATGGGAAACTGAGAGCCCTGCTGCTCCCTCAGCATCCCTCTCCCTGTTACCAGCACTACCCTGCCCAGGAAATCAAGCTTCCAGCTGCATCCCACAGCCATCAGGGATGGGGATGTGACAGCAGGGATGCTGTTCTGCTCCAGGACCCAACATTCACCCTGCTCCTGCACACACTGCTGTTGGAGCTCCCCTGCCTGGCTTTGGCTGTGCTACATCAACTCTGCTCATTGCCTCCACAGGAACACCAGATCCAAGTCACTCTAGTGATAATCTCCAGCAGGAAAGAATTTATTTGGGTCTGGGTAAGGAAATCAGTGAGCTGCTGGTTACCTGATCCCTTGTCATGCCCTGATTTGTTTACAGACACAGCCCAGCCAGGCAAATACCTCACTCCAGGCAGCAGAAGCAGTTTGAGTTGCAAAAAGGATTTAAGGAGGTGGGACAGAAAAACACTGAGTTTGTGCCAAGCCTTCGAGATCTGTTACTAACAGGTTAATTTTTAGACTTAACCTTTCAAGCATTAAATGTAAACAGGGAATAAGTAAGCTTATTCCTCCTTCTTAGGAGAAGGACTATTTTAAATTCAGTGTAGCCCAGTGCCCAAGGCTCAGCTGGTTCAAACTGTTACAGTCATCAGGGCAGCCAAATCCACTCCCAGCTGAGAAGCCAGCCTTGGCTCCCTGCCACTGCACACAATTACACGGGGACAAAGAAAAGCTCAGGTTAAGAACCTGCAGTAGTTTCTAGTCAATTATGTTGTTTAAACCCATTTTTCTCAGTCAAGACCCGAGGCCAGGAGAGTTGAAAATTACAGCTCTTCACCCTCCACATGAGTTTTGGGACTGTGAAATGCAGTATTTTAAAGAATATGTAATCCAGATGAAAAGAAATATCATAATTTATTCCATTTGTATAAAAAAAGTTATAATCATGTAACAAAACTATGTCTTCATAAGAAGAAATATATTATTTCACATCATAAATAAACCAGCAAACATACAACCCTTGGCAACTCAAAAAAAGCACTCGCCTGGTGCTTTCATGTCAGTGCTTGGGAAACAAGAAGAGCTGACAGATATACACACACAGGATTATAGTACCAAAAAAATACTGAGGTATTTGGTTTCTCTAGAAATGAAACTTTACGTTTGTGAAGGAAAAAACAACAAAAAACCCAACAACAATGCACTAATGTAAAAATAAATAAATAGGACTGTCATACAAAAGGGGACAGCATCAGTGTTGCTTAAAGTGTCCAGGAATGGGAATACTGGTGAGCATGCTACTAAACATGGAGCAGGCTTAGGACAGACAGAAAACAAGGAGGGACAGCTCAGGAAGAGCCAGTGTCCTTTGATCTCTGTGCAGACATCCAGACATTTGTTGAGAAGGCAGAAACCCCTGGTTTCTCTGGCTTTGGGTGAGCTCCTCTCCACTGACACCTCTCCGGGACACATGAATGACTCCCCACAAAACACAAGTGCCACTGTCCCTGTAGTTATTGCACTTCTGAGACAGCAAGTCTGAGTCCTGGCCACGTTCTTCAGCTGCTCCTTCAGCAGCTCGGGGAAGTAGTGATGGGGCTCTGAAGGTAGTTCAAAGCACTGGACGTGGTGTGAACCGGGATGGAGACGGGGAAGTTGAAGACCGTGGTGGTGGATGCCCCTCTGTCCAACACTGCCATGGCAGGGCTCCCGGCTTCTGCTGAGCAGTTGGGGGCAAGGACCTGCGACTCAAACTGCAGCAGCTGCCCCATGAAGCTGAAATTCGGGGAGATGATGCTTCTCCTCTGCTTGACAAACTCGAAGGCTTCGTCCAGTTTGACTCTGTTGGTCCTCATGAGGTAAGCGAGGCAGATGGTGGCTGAGCGGGAAATGCCAGCCTGGCAGTGCACAAAGACCCTTCCTCCCTCCTTCTTCACAGAGTCTGAAAGAATCAAAGCACACGGTTAGCAAACAAGTCTCACGGCTTCCAGAGGTGGGAAAAGCACACACTGCTGCTTTACATTTCTTTAATCCATCCCTTCCTTAGCCTAATAGGTACACCCGGAGCTTTGGAGACAAAGGGAGTCTTTGTCCTGGGGAAAGGAGCTATTTTCACTCTAGGCTCCAATTCCAATTATACTAATAGCTCCTCCAGGTCACTTTAGCAGTCTTGCAAGATTACTTTAATACTGATCCGCTTAAATTCACGCTTTTCTGCAAGACCAGTGCCTCTTGAATCAAGATTTTAAACAGCTTTACGAAGCTAAGATTATGCCTGTAAGTAGAATTTAACTAATGGAAATGTTCCCCCAGTGTATCTTCCCAGTGGAATGCTACTCCCCAATCTCGGGTAGAGGTTTTACTGGGGAAAAACCATGCCAAAAAATCACTTCCCAGGGGACATTAACCCAGAAAAAGCGCCATTTACCGATGAAATCGATCGCCTCGTTGAACCAGGAGCTGATATCTGCCTTATGGTTGTCCTCCACGGGGATACTTTTATACTGGTAGTGCCCTTCGAAGTGGTTGGGGCAGTTGGCCGAGACATTGATGAGCGCCGTGATCCCCAAAGCGTCCAGCATGTCCTTGCGGGAGGCGTGATAGGCGCTTCCCAAGTACAGGAACGGCAGGATTTCCACGGGCCCGCCCTGCGAACAGAGAGGGAGAGCGGCGGTCACCCCCGCCCGGAGCTCGGCGGCGGCGCTCCCCGCCCGGCGCGGGGCCGGTCCCGGTTCCGCCCGCTCCCCCCGGCGCTCACCTGGTCGTAGAGCGGGGTCCCGCAGGAGCTGCAGCCCGAATCGGCGCTGCCGGGCGCGGGGCTGGCGCTCAGGGGCAGGCTGAGCCCGGCAGGAGCGGCCGGCTTGGTGCACAGCTCGGAGCAGGCGGAGGCGAAAGCTTCGTAACCTCCTGCGGGGGGAGAGGAGCGCGGGGTGAGCGCCGCACGGCCGGGGGAAGAGCGGGGCTGCCCGGCCCGGCTCCCCCGGCCCCTCCGCGGCCACTCACCCTTGAGGAAGCAGATGCGGGCACCGCGGGCTTCCCTGCAGAGGGTGCCGAGCGCCAGCAGCACGGTGCTGTCGCGCTTGGGCACTTCCAGGTCGGCGCTGCGCTCGTCCAGCAGCACCACGCTGTGGAAGAGCCCCTGGCGCAGGCGGGCGCGGAGCTCCTCGTTGGGCACGACGTGCTCCAGAGCCAGGGCGCCCTTGGCGCGGCGCCGCACGATGGTGCTGAGGCGGACGTTGCAGGAGCCGCGGATGTGCGCGGCGTTGAAGGAGAAGAAGGAGCGGCAGTCGAGGACGAGGCACTGCGAGGCGCGCTCCTGCAGCAGCCCGCGCAGCGCCTCGCAGTCCAGCGCGCACACCCGCAGGTTCACCATGGCTGGGCAGCGGAGGGAGGGCGGTGAGGGCAGGGCAGAGCGCGGAGGTGCCACTGTCCCCGCGTGTCGCGGTGTCCCGGCCGCGCTCGGCCGCTCCCGCCCTTATATCGGGGCCGCGCCGCCGGGACGGCGTTTTCTCAATGGGGCCGCGTCACGTGGTGTCAATGGAGGGGCGGGGCCGCTGCCCTGGGTGACGTCACCCTGGCCGCGCGCCAGCGCGGGCGCGCCCGGCCCCGGCTGGAGTGACGTCATCGGCCGCGGGCACGGGAGCGCGCTCGCGCGTGTGTGTGAAACCCCCCATACACACATCTGTACACATCTGTACACATCTGTAAACATCTGTACACGCACAGACCTGTGCAGGCACACGTACTACACACAACCCCCGATACAAATATATACAAACACAAATATATATAAAAAATATATAAGTATGTAAAAATATATATATAAAAAAGCATAAGTATATATAAATATATATGTATATAAAAATAC
>JAOTQP010000680.1:1699864-1723751 GCA_026413545.1 Cichladusa arquata
ATATATAAGCATATAACACATTGCATTTAAATATATAAATATATAAACATATAAAAATATAAATATATATTTATATACATATATAAAACCCCATTTTAATATAAATATAAAAATGTATAAATATATATACACATACACACACGTATATTTTTATATATATGTGTATGTATATGTGTGTGTATGTATACGTGCCTCTTTCTGTGTATCTGTGTATATGTGTGTCTATATATTTATAAATATGTGTGTATATACCTCTGTATATATTTATAAATATATATATATATATATATGTATATATGTGTGTGTATATATATATCTATATGAGGATGTATATATATATATGGTTGATTAAAAACTCTGCATAAAACCCCCCCATGGCCTGGGCTGATCCCTCAGCACGGGGGGGGTTCTGCCCCTCTGCCCCATTCAGGTGAGGGGGTGGAACACGATGATCTTTAAGGTTCAGTCCAACCCAAACCCACCTGTGACTCTGTGAAATATCATATATATACATATATACACATATATACACATATATAGAGATTCTGTCTATGGTACACGGGGCCACAGGGACAAGGCTTAGTGGTGGACTCAAAACGGGGTTTAACTCAAGTGGGGTTTAAGGGTTGTACTCAATTATCTCAGGGGTGTTTTCCAAGCTGAATGATTCTGTGTTTGCACACTGGAGCACTCGGGCTGGGTCCCCTCCCTGCCAGCTGTCCCCGTCCTCTGCCCCACATCTCTGGGCTGGCTTTATCCTTCCACCCCCAGCAGGGACTGCTCCCTCCTGGAATAATCCAGGGTGTGATTATTCTCCTAAAATATATGTATAAAGGAAAGAGCATACACATACATATATTTGTATTCATGCATAGGCATATCTACATGCACAGACAAACCCCCACACAAATAAATACGTGTGCACATATATTTGTGTATATATTTATAATGTAAACACATATTTGAGAGTCGTTCCCATCATGTTTCATGGATATGAAAAAAACGCAGCAGACCCATGTAAAATGCGCTTTTCCCCACTGAGAACTGCCCCAGGGGTCGGGGCCGCCCAGTAACCGGCAGGGCACTGGTGGGAGGTCTCTTTTTTTCCCCCCTCTTCGGTGCATCAGCACTTCCCAAAAGTTTTCTTTTTCGGTTTGTTTTTTTTTTTTTTTCCGTGGATGACTGGCTTCCACCAAGCCACTCGGCTGTTTCTTACTCAGGGCTTCCAGTCAGCGCTGCTGCCACTTCCCCTGCTCTGCTCTGTGTCCCCTCCGTGTGTCCCCTGTGTGTCCCCTCTGCCCCAGCCCTTTCCCCCCCAATTCCTCTTCCCCCCGCACTGCCCAGCTGCTCCTTCCTCGCCCCATTCTGCAGTTTTGTGTTTTCACTTCCCCCCTCCAGCTGCTCCTTCTGGAAGAGATCTCTGCACTCACCCACCCCTCACTCCAGGGCTCTTCTCTCCCCTCCTGTCCCACCAGGATCCCACCCATCACTCCTTTCATTTTCATTTTCTTTCCATCACTCCTCACTTTTCTGTCTCCCCCAATGTCCTTTGACCACCTCAGGCCAGCTGGGCTCTGTGTCAAACTGAGATCTCCAGGGTTTTCCAGGTTCCCAAGGGGTCCAGGAGGACAGGAATGGACAAGGGCACGGGAGGGTGAGTGCCAGCTCTGGCTCACCCACAGGATTGTCTCTGCTCTGCTGAGCAGTGGGTTTTTCTGCCAGAACTGCAGCCTCAAAGTGAATCTGTTATTTCAACACGTTCCTTTAAAATAAACACAGGATTGCACTTCTCATTCCATTTATTTATTGTTGTTCCTTTAGCAGTGGGCTGGAAGCAGAGTGTGGGGAGGAACACTCACACATTTGGGTGCTGGGAAATGACTCCTCTCCATCACACCAGCACCCACTGGCAGAGGGACCCTGCAGCACCCACCAGCTGGGCAGGTGACACAAGTCCCAGCACAGGGACCTCACCCCTGGTGGCAGCAGAGCCAGCTGTCCTCCTTGGCTGTGCTCACCTCCAAAGATGTGATATCACTGTGACAGCAAGCTCTGGTGGCCTGGCACATCATCTGTCCAACACCAGCCTGCCCAGATTGTTCTGAGGAGACGAACAGCAGGAATTCTCCCTGATGGATTCCTTGCCAGCTTCTTGCAGCAGCAGCCAGCACAGCAGATGGCCACAAGACAGGGCTGGATCCATCATTTTTCCTGGAGGAAATGGACCTCAGGCACGGAGCTTTCTGTGGCTCTGTACCCAGGAATCGCTTCACTTTGCTCCTTTGGATGTGATGTGTGATGTGTGAGTGATTTAAGGCATCTCCTGGCAGGAGTATGGGAGAGGCAAGGACTCTATCCAGCCACAGTGGAGAATCCCTGTGGGATTAGGAACTGGGGACACCCTTTGAAAAATGAAATCCCAGAATGGTTTGGGCTGGAAGGGAAAAAAAAGCATTTATTCCACCCCCTGCCTGGCTCACAGGTATTCCTGTGCCACTGACAGGCTTTTCTCTCCTAAACCCTTCTCAGTGTCCCACAAATCTAAAACACAGAGATACTTTTTCCCCTAGCCTGGCATCTTCAATTTTCCCAAATTTAAAGAAATTTCTAGGCCTGCCACCTGCCCAGCCAAGGGACAACGTGCTGTCCATGACATCCAGTTTTCTCATCATGATGCTAACAAGCACCACACAAATATTGAATATGGGCCAAGCACCTTGGCTGCTCTGAGCCAGTGCAGGGATGACACCCCTGCCTTTGCACAAAAGGAATTTACCTCCACAACAATGATAATTGCTTTTCGATGCACTTATGTAACTTTTGAATTTGGTCGTGTTTATACCCAGTGTAAATCAGGAAGAAAAAAATTAATCACATGTGGCAGTGTGTACTTAATCACTCACAATCCTGGGCTGGCTATTTCCTTGCTTTATTTTTGTTTTCTTTTCTTAAATAAACCTGCCGTAAAAATGCAAGAAAGCGGAATACAAAACAGGCCTGAAGTGGCTTTTAGCAGCTCATAACGACTTGAATGAGTTGCTAAAGGGCTCGTTTTCCTGCCCTAACAAAAGCCAGGAAACACAAAATTAACCCCTTGCTCCAAAACAATCCCTGTTTGCGCTGGGGCCACGGTGCCTTTGTGAGGGTAAGAATAGAAACATGAGCAGGGAGCGTGGGGGTGGGAGGTGACGCTTTTCTGGGAGCAGATGGGGCTTAAACAGTTCCCTGTTCCTCTGCCAAAACATGTCCGAGGACATGAGGACATGAGGACATGAGGACATGAGGACATGAGTGTGAGCATATTCTTGGGAATATGACTTCATGGCACTTTGATCATGGGTTGTGGGGTTTTTTTTTGTCTCAGCAGGACCTGAGACCTGTCCTGGCTCCCCCAGGGACCAGGGGTCTCCCAGTGCAGCCTGGCTGATGGGTTTTTTTGGAGATGACAGAGCTGCAGAGAGCTTCTGCCCTGCCTGACAGCGATGCCAGGTTGTCCCAGCTTGGTGACAAGTGATGATAACCCCTGTCCTGGAACGGGCCCATTGCACAAACCAGTTACCCAGTCACACTGGTTATTCAGGCTTTTTAACCAGTCACCCATGGCCAAAATCAAATGGAACCACTCCAGAATTACAGCACCCCTGGAACAGACCCCAGCCTGGATCTCACTGTCTTTTCAGTGCAAGTTTTGCCTGAATAAAGATATGAAGTATCAAGCCCCAACACTTGAGACACAGGACAAAAATGCATGTGGGAACATTTGGAAACCGTGCTGGATGCATTTCTTCAGCATGTGTAACATTTTCTCTGAATTCAGTTTCACAACCCAGCATTTCCTTTTGTAAATATTTGGACAGATTTTACAGAGGCACAGATTCATAAGGAACAGAAGGAAAAAGAAAAGAAATATACATCGGGAGGGAAAGAAATAAAAAGAAGGAAGGAAGTAAGCAAACAAGGAGGGAAGGAAAGATGGAGAGAAAGAAAGAAAGAAAGGGAAACAAAAAATGGATTCGGAGATGAAAGGTCACAATACACAGAACACTAACAATATAGAATTACTGATGACTCACACTACAATGAAAACACTGGTTTTTATGCATTTCAATCCCAAGATTTAACCCTTTGGCCAGGGTTTGGCTGAGCTCAGACTGCCTCAAATCCTTTTTCTCAGAGCTGATGAGAAAGGGGAATAGGGTGGCAGGAGGATAAGTCCTAATAGCACAAAAACCAGCTCTGGGTTGGGGTCTCCCTCCTGGAGAGAAACTGGCTGGAAAACCTGGTACATTTATTTCTGTGGGACACGAGTGAAAAGAGTTGGTGTAGGAGCTCAGGTATTTCAACCAGGGACACATCTGGATCCTGATGGACTTTGGGAAATACAGAAAACCCCTTCTCCCATCCCTGCCCGAGGAAATCTCAGCTCCAACTGCTCTGGCACTGGCACTGGGTGCCAGTCCTGCACATAGTGGGCTCTCTTTGGACCCCAGGCTCCTCACCACGAGCTGCTGTGAGCTCCCATCCCTTCCTGACACTGCAGGCAGCATCCCAAACACCCCAAACTGTGAGGATCCCAGAGCTGCAGCTGGGCTTTGCCACCAGCTCTGCCAGCAGCCACCCCTGTGTGACCCTGTCCCCACCAAATGATTGTCACTGACATTTCCACTGTGGACAGACCCCATCCCAATTCTGCAAGGCTCGTATGACCCTGTACCCACCAAATGCCTGTCACTGACATTTCCACTGTGGGCAGACCCCATCCCAATTCTGCAAGGCTCCACTCTGCTGGAGCAGCTCTGCAAGTCCCAAGTTCTGCTTTCTCCTGCAGTGACTCACGGAGCTGCCTCGGGCGAGTTGCTTAGTGCTGCGTTTTAACATGATTACAGGCGTTACAGAGCCAGCCTGGGATACCTCGGATTTGATATTCCAAATCGTTAAATACCTGCCTGCAAAGGAAAATCTCTGGGAATTAGTGGCACTGATACACTTCACAGCTCTGGGATCAGCTTAGTAGGGCAAATGGTTTAGGCAATTTAATCTTACATTTAATTGCCTCTATTAATCTGCTATGAATCATGCCTTGCACTAGGCATAAGGGTATTTATTCAATAAAATCGCTGCATTTGTAAAGTTCTCCTACTTCAAGATGAAAGGCATTAGATACACAATAAAATATACTTATGGGAAATTATTCTTCCTATTGCCGGAGCGGGTATTTTCTCACTAACATCTCCCGATGGCTGGTAGGGCAAGGCAAGGCTTCCGTGGGAGGAGGCTGAATTTGAATAGAAAACAAATGACGTAGCTCGCACCAAGGAGCAGGGAGAGGCGTGTTCTCCTGCCCAGAACATGAGCCTTGGGTTCATTGCCTGCCAGGTGATGTCAGCGTTTTGTGGGCGCAGTGACTCTGTAAGAGCTTCAGATTCCCAGAACCATCCACTCTCATAAAGATTGAGATAAGGGCTGCTGAGGCACTGCCGTTTGCAGGTTGTTCTTCTGTTCTTCTTATCTTTCCAGTGGGGTGGAGGCGTCATAAACAGACGTGGCACACGAGGGGATGATGTTGAGCCTGGGATTACTCTGCCCATTAGGACCGAACAGAACTGGAAGGGGGAGAGCTGGAGTTTGGCAGCTTTTCCCTGTCCTGGAGCCACCACAAACCTGTTCTCCACTCCTTGTAGCTCCATCTCTTCCCACCAGGGAAGGATCTGTAAAGCCAGTGTGACCTGCTGCTGTGAGAAAGAATTTCACACGTAACAACTTCTCCCAACTCACAAATAACTTTAGGTGGATAAAGCTTGGGATAATACAGGACTGAAAGCTGCAGAGCTGATGGAAAGGCATTTCTGTCTCCTCCTGAAGTCCTGTGCAAAGTGCAGGAATCAAGGGAAATCCTCCTGCTGTACTTCCACTGCTCATCTGTGCCACTTCTGCCATCCTCCAGGTCTGAATCTGTCCCACATCTAATGGCATTAAAAGGGGTTATTTGCTGAGGGGACAGAAAGTGAGGGAGGATGTAACAGCAGAAGCAACTGGAAACTGTCCGAAATAAAGCGAGGTTTCTGTTATCAAAAAACACAATTCCTGCATTCCTGGACTATGGAGTAACTCAGTGTGGGGACTCAAGAGTGACCCTTCATGAGAGCATGTCAAAAAATAAAGAAACTTGTGAGGAAAGCAAGGCACGAAGACATTCCAGTGGATATTACACTGCACATGCTCCAGCTGAGTCCCTTTGTTACCCTTTTTCCTTTTTCTGTGCTTTCTTAACCTGAGTTTCCAAGGTGTTTATAACCAATTGTGGTGTTTAAACCATAACTGTTAAAGAAATCCCCCCGTGCTGGTAAATACAGAACTGCTTATTCATTCAGTGCCCTGCCGTTTGTGACAATGTTTGCAAAATGACACGATTCCCTCATGTGATGGAGGGAGGTGATGTGTGTGTAATAGTGGTCAGTGAAAACACAGCATTACTCATAGGGGAGAAGAACACTTGGCTGTTTGGGCTTTGAAAACCTTCAGGCTGTGGAAAAAGCCAAACTTTGGCCCACGGTGTTGTTTCCAGGAGAGCGGGGTGAGTCAGCTCCCTGCCACTCCAGGGGGACAGGCTGTGGGATCCAGGAGAGGGATCTGATGATCCATTTCTTTGTCCCTGAAATGCTTTGCCATGGCCACTCCTGACCCTCCCACGTTGCTCATGGGCCACTTGATAAAAGCCAGGCTGAGCTGATGTCACAGCCTGGCTGTGAAACCTCCAGGTGAGCCCAGTTTCGTGCTGTCCTCTCAAGTGTTGGACAAACTGTTTCTTGGTGGGGATGGATGAGGAGTGAGGTCACGCAGCAGCATTGGCTCAAATGAATTTGCCCAAACATGGGATGTTTCTCCTGAAGGGTGGCCACATGTGTGGACAGATGCCCTGTGGCTTTTGGAGCCTGTCCCCAGCTGTGATTTCACCTCGGCCGCCGCTCAAAATCCAGAGCTCTGTTTAGAGAGAGGCCCAGCCCAAGGGATGCTCACTGAACAGACTTCTGAGAGTTTCATAAGCTGCTGTGCTGTAAAGAACTCAATTCCCATTAAAATCCAAAAAAACCAGCCATAAAAGGATGTAGGGAACCCTAAAATGGAAATGGTTGAAAACTGGGGGAGACTCCTTTGAGTGTGGCATCTCCTGGAGGGCACGAGCAGCCAGAGAGCCCCACAATGGTGCTAAGCTCACCTGGATCATCCCAGCCTCACCTGGATCATCCCAGCTTCACCTGGATGGTCCCAGACTCACCTGGATCACCCCAGGCTCACCTGGATGGTCCCAACCTCACCTGGAGGGTGACCCTGGATCTGGTGAGGCTGGCAGTGACAGAAAGAAGGCAAGAGATGCTCTCTGAGTTTAAAACTGATCTCACCACTGAGAAGCACAGTGTCTCACGTGGAAATTGAGGACAGAAATCCAAGTGTTTTCCCAAGGCCTGGCACAGTTATTTCCTTATGTGTTTATGTATCTTACAGCCATCTCTGAGAATGCTCTCGTGTAATCAGGTCAATCAATAATTAACACTGCCATTCCCCAGTTAATGGGTTGAGCCAGTCACAACCATAACCAGGCTGGAGGAAAAACAAATTTGAATTGAATAACTGAATAAAATAAGAGACTTCTGTTAAATACTAAAAGAAAAAAAAACAAAACAACATTATAAGATATGTTTGAGCACATTTATTTGAACAGAGCCCCTGACTTGAACACACAGGATTTCAAAAATGTGTGAAATGTGAGCCAGGGGCTGAACTTCTCCACTTGGCCTCTGATCAATTTAATAATTCAAGGCAGTTTTTTCCTCTTTTTTTCCTGTCTGTCCAGCTCAGGTTCAGCTCACGTGCCAGGTTCACCAGTGGGATGTGCCTCATTGATCAGCAATCACTTTTGTTTCTTCTTCATTTTTTTTTTTTCATGAAAAAGAGGAACAAGAAGTGAAAAAAGCTGAAGGAGTGAGGCACATTCTCAAATGGTAAATACAAGAGGAACATGAATCATCCCCTTATAGAAATGACGAGAAAGGATGAAAAAGGTAACGGTTTGGGAGAAGCAAGTTATGTTCTACATGGCTGATTCAGCTCTCTGGAGTGAAAATGAATCATCAGAATATTTAAATCATATTACCAGTATTAACACACACAAAACCCCCAAGCCCAGGAAACCTTTGTTATGAAATAAATTTGATAACAGGCGACAAAAGAACAAAGGAGCGCTCGCTAAAACCCGCGCTCGGTTCTGTCCCAGCCCACGGAACCTCGGAAAATCAGAGTTTGCTGCAATTACCATCACAATGCCTCACTTAAAGCAGAGCACTGAGGAGCCTCACAGCCCCAAACCCTTCAGAAAAAACCAGACAGACTCTCCTGTACCTTCCAGAGCTTTTACAGCGGGGCAGTGACACGAAGTCTTGAGAAGAAAGGAATTACCCACTGGAGAGTGCATTTTGCAGGGTAATCACTGCTGAGGAAGGATTCATTACCCCTGAGCAGCACAGTGTGAGTGGATGAGACAGCCAGCAGCTCACAGACCTGAGGAGGAGGTTTGACACCAGAGCTTCTCTTATCTAATTGAACCCCAGCCCAAGTTACAGCATTAATGAAGCTGTAACACATCAGATTTCAGGCAGGCTCCAGGTGGAGATAACAGAAAGGTCAAAGGATGGTTTTAAATCCCTTTATTTTCCTTCCACTGGTCTGGCTCAGCTTGGCTTGGCTGGGACAAAAAGTGACCCACGTGTCTGGGGATGTTTTCTTTGCATAGGAAACATCCAGTACCAGGATATGTCACAGCAGAGGCAGCAAAGCAAACCACAGGAGTCCTTTACATAATGAGCTGCAAAGGTTTTCTAGTGAGGTATCTTGTTGAGGAAAAAAAACCAAAAAGTACATTTGTGTAAAAGTTTGTCACATTTAAATTTCTCAATACCAAAAGAAACACTTCTGTTCAATAGCTGGAATCCCCAGAGGGATCAAGATGAGGTAGAAATCCATCTCCAGCTGATTTCTGGTTTGTTTTTCAGTCTAAATCCTGTAGCTTCTATCTCAAATCTCCAATTGTATCTTTCAACACTGGCACTAAGGAACAAAAGCTTTCATTCTCTGTCTGTGAGCAGAGAACCCTAACGAAGATTAGCCAAAAAATCCTGAGCAGCTATTTTTAACAAAAAAAAACCAAACAACTTTTTACTAAAGGAATGCATATTCCTGAAGTAAACATGGACAGGAAAGGCAGAAAGGGAGACTGACAGGCAGGGAGAGAAATGCTGCTCCACAGAGAAGCCTCTGAAACATCTGGAATGTTGCAGTGAAAGGTTATTTACCAGGAACGTCAGCCAGGCCCAGTGCAGATGGTTCTCATTAGTCTGAGATCAAGAGACCAGCAAGGCTAAAAATATGTGTTTGCTTTTTTAGCAACTGGACTTGGTTTTCTGGGCTTCAAAAATAATAATCACCCTTACGCAACTGGTGTAACTTAGAAGTATTTTCTTGGAATATTGTTTGGCACGCTGGTTGGGATGCAGGCTCTGCCATTGCTATTACTCACACAGCCCTTCCCCCTGAGGCTTTGGTGATGTATCTTTTACTTAGAAACAGGAGGATGGCACATTACGCCAAAAAACGACGACTTTTGTTCATAAAGTGACAAAATATCTGAATGTATGCTCTGGGCCAGGCTCTTGCTTGGAGTAAATGAGTGCAGCTTCCCTGGAATCCACTGGAATATTGGATGGGGGATGTGGGGGCCAGAGAGCCACTGGCAACAGCACATTCCATGCCAAGCACTGCACCTGGGGCAGGTTGGGAGTGCTCGTGGTTTTCTTGGGAATCTGTTTGGAAATAGCTGGTTGGGATAAAAGGAAAATGTTGAGTTACATTGGCTCAGTGAGAAGGGGAGCAGGCAACTGCAATTCCAAGGGGAGAGGAGAGGCTCTGATTTCTGCTGATGGTTTATGAGGCCAGCTCCCCAGAAATCCACCTGCCCTGGAGGCACTGGGGACTTCAACAAGATAAGCAGCTCTTGCATTACCCATCATAACACATTCTGTACTGAAGGCTCTGACTGTCAGCCAGCAGAGCACGGGGAGAGGGAAATGTCATTCCACAAAGAATGGTTCCGAGCTCCTCAATGGGCTTCTACAGCTTCCATGCAGCTTTTGAAATCATGGGTTTAGTGGAAGGGAAAAGAAGGGGAAGGGAAATGTGAATGAACAATTCTCAACGAAAAGATTTGAGCTCTCAGTGGAAACACCAAAGAAAATTGTTCACATCTTTCTGACAGACCCAAGTTGAAAAACCAGGTTTTGGAAGAATGGAGTTGATTAAATGGTTCCCACTGCCACGGGCTGTCCAGTTGTGACCAATCCAAATCAGAGGAAAGGCACAGGGGCCACTGGAACCTGTTACTAAATCCAGGATTTTTGCTTGGGAAACAGAATTTGGGAGGACACAGACCTTTAATTTTCAGCCTGGGTACAGCAAGGTAGTGTGACCAGCAGCAGAAAGCTGATCAGATGATAGATGAGTGCACTCTGTCACTTAGCTTTGAATCACTTCCTTTTTTTCATTTGTTTTCTTGCGGTCAGTACTGCCAGAAAAAATAATATTTTGAAGGGGAAAAGTGTGATCACGGCTCTCTCATGGGTTTTCAGTTTGTGAAGGATGATTTCTCAGAGAGGCTGGCTGCAGTGGGAGATGCTCTGAGGTCTGTCCTCCTGGGCAGGAGATCTACAAAAATGACTTTGTGGGCTTTTATTAGAGTTTTTGGGGTTTGGGTTTGGGATTTGGGCTTTTTTCTGAGCAGAGCAGTAGAAAAAACACTCCTGGTGTCTTTCTGTCAGTGAGAAACAGTCCAAGCAGGCTGCAATGAGATCAGGAACTCTCTTATCTCCTTTGGAAAACAGGGACAAAAAGCAATGAATAGAAACTGATACACACCTGAAGATGAGGAAGATTTTTTTTTTCCTGTGCAGCACCCAGCCCTGAACAGAAAGCAGAGAGGGGATGGAGTCTCCCTCACTGGGGATGTTCCAGAACCAATTCAGCATCAAGCTCACCTCAGGAAAAGGGCAGAAGCAAATGCAAAAAAGGTGAAAGTCAGAGCTAGCATGGTCAGAATGAGTAAACAATCCCCAAAGTGACAAATTCCACTCTCATACACAGAACTTTTTTTTTTCTTTTTTTTTTTGAGCTCAGCACTGAGCATTTCTTGAAATAACATCAGCCCCTGTCCAGGGCTGTGCTCTGCTCAGCAGGGCTGTCAGCTTGGCAAGTGGGCGACCTTCTGTGTAATGTATAATTCAAGTATCCAATACACAAATGATTGCAGCAGAGGCAGAGAACATGCAAATTATGTCCCACATCCTGCTGTTAGTCATCCTCGGGGGGGGAACTCACCCCTCCAGAGCCAGGATCCCAGAACACACTGTATGTTTGTTAATCCTCACTTTTTAAAGTGTTTCAACAGCAGCAGCAACCTCACAGCCCTCCTCTTGAAAATGACTGTAACCTAAAACTCCTGGAGTAAAAGACTCAGCCCTTTCCCCAAAAATAGCAAATGAATTATCCATATTTCATTTTACTGCTGCAGAACAGTTAGAGGTACTAATTTAAATTATGATAACAAATTACACAGAATCTTCCATCAAAGGGGATCAAAGCACTTTGCATATTAATTACATTTTGGAGTAAGTCTCTGAGCTAAGCTTTATTACAGGAGATAGTGAGTTCTAGGGATTCATCTGGGTGAGAGGAAATCAGGACACCTGGGATTTACTGCCTGTGACGTGCAGCCAAACCTTCCTTCAGATCCTCTGTGCCTCAGTTTCTCTGTCTGTTGGAGAAGAATGGTTATATTTAACTTTGTTTTCGAAGGCTGAGAAAGAAAATCCTCTGGCATAAGTGAGTTTGCAATTACAGCACCATGCAGTAGGAAGGGAGGTGAAGTGACAGATGTACCCAGTGGAGTCCTGAAGCTGCTGTGTCTGCCAGGAAATTTCCCACTGGGGTTTCCTTGGAGGTGCCAGGATCACTCCTTCTCCCTTCCTCTCTCAAATATCCTGAAGGCACAGCAGGGACCGCCCCTCACTCACAGCCCTGAGCATCTCCTGGGCTTGGGGAGCTGCCACTTTCACTCTGACTTCCTAGGAGAGAACTTTCTGTTTCTATCTGACAGCTCAGTGCAATCTAAGGATGAGATCATCCAGGTTTTCAGGGGCTATCAACAGGAAATAGGTAGCAAAGCTCCTCTAAAATTTCGATTTTCGGTTTAGAGTGATCTACAGGCTTCATGCCTGTTGCTCCACTTGTGCTCTGTTGAGAGACCTTTCTAGAAGAGACCAGAAGGACAAATCCTGCTCATTTAGTGTATCTGGGACAAAATAATTAATGAGAATGAATACAGAGTCACTTTTTAGCAATAATGACAGGAAAAATCATCTCATTTTACAACACTGATAATCAGCGGCTTAGGAAAAAAGAATAGAGAGCAAACTCCTTGAACAAAGGTTATTTTCCTTTGTACCTCATTTAAATAGGTCACACAGAATGGTAGATGTGACTAAACCTGAGTGGCTGCATGTCACGAGACCAGGGATAAAATGATGAGAATCAGCACCAATAACCCAGCCCAAGAGTGAGAGGATGGGCCAAGCAGCATTTGGCTCCTCATTATCAAACATGCCAAGAATAACCCAAACAAACACAAAGCCCAGCCTTGGGTGAGTACAGGATTAGATAGGAGTGTGCAGAAGGTTACTGTGATCCCAAATCATGGCAAACACCAACTTCCTTTTGGACTTCGGCAGAAAAGATGTTTTTGAGTGCTACCTGTGTGCCCTGAGAGGTGCAAACTTTGTTTGCTCTACACAAAGTCCACATGCTGGGGGGAGCCCTGTCCTGCTATTGCCAAAGCCTGTTTATCTTGCTTAATCATTTACTGGAATTCCATTTGGTGCTGCCTGCAGTGGCAAAGGAGGGGTTCCTGTGGAAAGCCAGTGCACTGGGATGGGATTTGTTCTAGAAAGGAACTGGGATGGGATTTCTTAGAAAGGAATTGGGATGGGATTTGTTTTCTTAGAAATGAGCTGGGATGGGATTTGTTCTAGAAAGGAACTGGGATGGGATTTGTTCTCTTAGAAGGGAATTGGGATGGGATTTGTTCTCTTAGAAAGGATCTGGGATGTGATTTGCTCTCACAGAAGGGAACTGGGATGGGATTTATTCTCTTAGAAGGGAGCTGGGATGGGGTTTGTTCTCTTAGAAAGCAGAATGAACTGTACAGCACCCAGTAAGAAGGAGCTCATAGCTGGTCCCATTTTCCTGGGAGGAACAGAGGCAGTGGAAGCTGAAGGAGACAGGAGAGTGTTCTGGGGTGAGCCCAGACCTTTTGCAACCAATCCAGTGCTCCCCACGGGGCTGCCCTTCCTCTTTCCCTCGTGGCACTGCCAGCAACAGGAAAGCCACCAACGTCACCGTGGATTTGCTTCCGTCACGTTCAGCAGCTGGCACAGAGCCCCCTCCCCAGTGGAGCAGGGCTGGGGCAGGGGATTTCTGCAAACTCCATGGAGAAGCCCTTGGCAAAGTGCTCTGGCAGAGTGGAAGCAAACAGATCCACTCACTGACCCCCATCCTTGTGCCCCCTCATCCCATCCCCATGCAAACAAAGCACAGCACGGGCAGCAAAAGGAAAAACCTTTTGGTTTTAAAGGTCCTGGGCTGCCACTGCCACAGTGCCAGCACTTGACAGAGCTGTTCTGGGATTTGGCTTGCTAATGTCTGAGGAGTTGAGATGAGAACGATTATGGAGATGAGAGACAGGAGTCTGGGACAAATGCTGCTGGATTGCTTCTTATGGGGCATGTTCTCATCTGCAGTCCTTTGTAATTGCAAAAAAATGGGGCCTTGCAGATACCTTGAAGGGACTGGAGACAGACAGATGCATCTCCTCATCAGGAAGTCTGTCTTGATAGGCAGCCAAGATGTGAGGGGAGCGTGCATTATTTGCTTTTATCATCACCATCACCATCCCTAACCTCATTTCCCTGGAGATTTGACTCCAGAGGAAATGCATGAAGGGCTGTCCTGGGGTTTACACTGTTTTTGTCAACCATGCTGCCACACAAGTCCTTCCCATGGAACTTTGTGCCTAAGAAAAGGGTCACACACTGCCCAGAGCCCCCTGAACACAGCTGGTTTTTATTGCAAGCTGCACTTGAAAGCCGTAAGAGAGCAAAAAACTGAATGTGCTGTAAAACACCTGCAGAGGCTGCCTGGCTCCCCTCAGACACCAACTCCAGGACAGCAGAAAATCAGCAGCAACGAGCAAAAGTTGTTTTATTTGTGCCAAAAGCAGAATGATGAACCCTGAGCTTTTTTTGCATGTTGCATGTGCAGGAACATGATGTCAACACCTCTGTGCTGCAACAGGAAACAGAAGATAAGACTTGGTGAAGCCTCAGCTCTTCCTGAGAACTGACCTGCCACTGTTTTTGTTTATGTTGTGCTTTACAAAGCCAAGGTTACCAACACAAATAATCTTTTTTTGGCAACTTCAGCCTTGCTTTTATTTCCCAAACAGTTTTAGGTGATTGCCAGTACATCTTTTATTTCTAAATACTCACCTAATTTTGAGAAAGATGTGTGTACACAAATGCTGCACCATCTGCAGTTTGGGCTGTACAGCCACAGCGTGGAAATTCTTGACTGGATGACAAAGAGGAATAAAAAAGAAAATGAAAAACGATGTGCTAGTCATAATTACCAGGCATTCCAGAATATATTTCTGGTGAAGTTATTTGTCCTGAAGATTCATATGCCTGCTTTATAATTGCCAGATGACTATGCAAATACTAGCAGTGACATGACAACAAATGACATCCCCCCACGTATGGAAATGAAGCGAAATCTAAATTTACGAACCACTCATTTTCATTATTCATCTAAGCCTAATCACAAGCACTGGGAAATGTCACTGTAAAATCCAGTGAGGGTTTGTTTTTTGGTTTTTTTTTCTGAACTGAAAATCAGAGGGCTGTTTCTTTACTCTGACAGCTCACTGAATTTAGCACCCGCTGCCCCTGGTGTGCTCTCAGCTGAAATCCACCTGAGTTTGTGGGGCACTGATGCCTGAGAGCACATAGAGTGATGCTCCACAAGGAAAACTGCTCCTGAAAGGAGCAGAAGCCGGCACAATGGAGCCACTGATGAAGGAGAACAATCCCGGAGGATTTCCTATTTTGCCGAGCGTCAGGAGGAAACAGCGAAGCAGCGCAAAGGAAATGAGTGCATTCCCTCAAAATGAAAAGGTCAGCCAGCCCCAACTTTTCAGCTTTGATATACAAGTAACATTCCAACTCCCATTTTTATCGCAGATTATAGCTTCCCAAGGCCCTCAGGAAGTTGACAGAGAGATTGTGAGGTTATTGGGTGGTGTGAGAACGGAACTACCTGTGATTTACAAACTTGTCATTGCAGCACAGCCGCTTCTGTGCCATGGGGAACAAAGCAACCACCCAGCAGCATCCCTTCTGCATCCTCATCACACTGCTTTAAATAACAGCTGCAGCCAGCAGCAGAGAGATCCAGGCTTCCCCCCTGAAGCCCTCTGCAAAGGGAGTTTAACAGAGTGCAACATGGACAGGCAAAAGCTGGTGAATGGAAAATCTACAGATTCTCCCAGATCTCCTTCACATGGACATCACTCAAAGTTAAACAGCAGTGGCTGTAAATACAGCAAAATCTTTGATGTAAAATAGTGTTACATTTGGGACTTACATACAGGACTCCTGGGCTCCATCCACAATAATCCCTTTGCTTCCCTATAACAACTTTATCTCCCCTAAATTTAATTCTCTTATTTATAAAATAAAACCAATAGTATTTAACTTTCTGTCATGGGCCATTGTGAAGTGGTGAATCTTCACTGCTTGTCTGAAGGAAAACCAAATTGTTCTGCCTGAACAAATGGACTACTTCTACTAATGCAATAGAGGCAATGGGATCCCTATTATTTCAGTTATGCTTCAGCTTTCTCAGCTTTTGTACAGCTTTGAAAACCAACTCTCTACTCTTTATGTCTGTTGCAAACAGATGCTGAACTTGTTGATGCAGGTGTAAAAGGGTTTTATGGGATTTTAGCTAAGGAAGGACACAGCACAGAGTGAAACCATGGCACTGCTGAGGTAAATGGGAATATTCACAGCATATAATACAAACCAGCTCCTTGTATAGCATCTTTTGTATCTCAAGAGCCTCACTGAGACATAACTAAAATACCAAATCTAAAAGGCTTCCAAACACTACCTCAAGACGAGACTGGTAGAACAAAATTTCAGCCCGTGGTACTTGAATGTATAATGAAAAATCCATTAGTGACTCACTTTTCCTAAGGATAGAAGGCAGCATCCTTATGAGTCAGCTTTCTGCTGAGAAAAAACTCCTGCCTTCAATGGAGCAGGAGCCACACCATTGAAAAGAGCTCAATTATCAGCCATTACACTGCAGGACAGAGTGGGGAGCAGGTAATGAAAAGAGCAAAAACACATGAAGGACTTAGCTCATGGAGGACCTCTCAGCATTATAAGACTGACCTTTAAATTCAGTGTGGAATGAGAGTTGCATCAATCCATCACCTGCCTGGGAAATTTACTGCAGACCTCTCTGGAAGTCAGAGCACACACGGGTGCTGTGGCTGCAATGCTAACAAGGATAGGGTTAAAAGAGGCAGGTGTCTGAATCAACTAAGGGAAAAAGATGAAAAAGAGGTAATTAAATGTACTGAGCATTATCAAATTTGGATGACTGTAAGGGATGAGCAAACTTTTGTAGAGTGTGACAGATAATATCTACAGATAAAGAAACAGTCATATATAAGAGGAAACGTGTTGAATACTGACCAAAAAAAAAGTGATATGGGTTCTGAAATGATTTAAAGGAAGTTTCTTGCATCTCTCTTAGAGTAAATGAAGGGAGTCACTTCTGTGAGCACTGCACTAGAGAGTTACATTTTTTTTTCATCTCTCACTTCAGCTCCTAAGTCCTTAATCAAGCAAAACTCCCAGTGGAGTCAATTAAATCTTCCTTTTGATTTGAAACAACACAACTAATGCAAGAGAAGCTTTTCAAGCTTTTTCACACCTCCTGGCTGCCTGGAGTCACCTGCAGCAGTGCAGGCTCCACGTGAATCACAGCACCCTCGGAACCACACGGCCAAGGAGGCCAGAATTTTGGAGGCTGGCATTCTCCCTCAGATTAGTTCTCCACTAGATTAATTCCAGCCAGCTTCAGCCTGCTTTTTGTGGGGGTGACTCAGGGAGTTTGGCCCTCCACCTGAGATGATATTGTCTGTGGCTTTGGACAGGCACGACTGCACTGCGCTGCTTTTCACGCTTCCACTCCTCCCCCTCGGATCCCTGCCTGGGATGTGCTGCCCACACAAAGCCATCGTGCCACTCAGCAGCAGGACCTTCCCTCATTTATTCCTAAATCAGTTTCTCAGCTGTGTCACGGATGCCCCATAAATCTGACTGCACCTGACTGATTTCGCAGTGAGACAACTCTCTGCCGAAATTCTTTACTTCCTCCTTCTCTGGCTCCCCCCCCCAAGCTTTACCATCAGTGGCTCAATCACTTTTGCAATTAACAGCAAAAGGCAACAGAAAATTTTCTCCAGGCACTGCTGCTGGGAAGGAACCTTCCCTTCCAGGGGTTCACTTTCAGCTTCACCACCAGTTTTGACCGATTCTTGCCCTCTCTGGGGGAACCACAGCCACCTTGCCCCATTTCCCTGCCCTGCCTCACTGGGGACATGGGAACACGTCACTTACGTGAACTTTACGTGGCCCCACGGGCACGAGGGGAACACCAGAGGTTCCTCATTTACATAAGGCAGCTCCAGCCATGACTCATCTCTGCTTTGTCACGGTGACAAGGCTCCTGATGGCGAGGGGACACGCTGTGCCCTCCGTCACTCCCATGTCCCCAACGCCCAGGCTCTTGCAGAGAGTGGGGAAATAACAAAATGTAAAAGGTGCCCAGGAAATTTCCCTGCAGCGTGGGAAAGCTGAGCTTCTCCTGCTTCATCTCCTACACCTCATCTGCAAGGCTTTGCTGGCTGTAGCTTGGTGTCCATCAAATCTCTGTCCTCCTGGAGAAAGCTCTTGTGTGAATTAACATCATGATTTACATCATTTCCCATCCATCAACCAAGGCCAGAGGGCTCCCTGCTCAGGACTGCTTAGAAAATTGGAAGAGGGCTGAGGGATGTTGTCCTGCACCATAAACCAGTGGTTACTCAACTGAGAACATCTTTGTCCATGTCAGCAACAAGCCCACAACTCTAGAAATGGGTATTTGTCTGCTGTGACTCCCCTGAAAAAGAGTGGATTTCAAACTCCTGACGCTTTTAAGTTTTAGGCTAAAGGAGTTAATCTCTGTGGACAGCCTGTGTCCTGCAGGGAATGAGGTTACTGCTCTGATTTACCTCTGGAGGAGACCTTTGAGAGGGAATCTAGGAAAATCAGTTTTATTAGGCTAACGGTAGCCTCAGTGACTGCTCTGTAACGAAGTTTTCTTCTTCCTGACGCTGTTCACACCACTGTCACCAGCAAAAAAAAAAAACAAACATCCACTGATATGGAAAAAGGAGATCAGGGAAATTCCATTGAAACAAGTAGAATTGGAAAGTTCTCTTTGTTTTTTGGTTTTTTTAAAAAATGTGGTTGTTCCCACGATGATTTCAGGGAAGAGAGTGAGTGAGTGTGTGAGTAAGAAGATGAGGAAGGGGCAGGGAAATACCAAACACTTTCAGAGTACGCCCTCAAACAGTGAATGAAATTTGAAATCAGTAGAATGGAAACATTTGGGATGAAGAATGGAAGAAAGTGAAACACAAAGGATGAGAGACTCATGTTTCAGTGCTGGAAAAGTCATGATGAGCAAGGCAGTCATTTTTACGTGTTTGTTATATCCACACTACAAAGACAACCAAAACAGAAGAGGCTAAATACTGTACCACTGAACCCAACCCAATATGCCAAGGTTTATTGCCTTCAGCTCAGAACTGGGATAACCAAAATCTGTGTACAGATTTCAGAGCCAGCATGGGCCAAAGAATTTCCCTGGGCATCACAACTTTGGCAACCAATATTGCAGAATGATAAAACAGGAACTTCAAGAGAACACGACACAGATGATTTCTAGACTTGCTTCCTCCCAGAACCTCATCCAATGCCTGCAGATTGCATGTCAGGCAATCACAGACTGCCCAAAAGTCTGACATGTTCCCTTTAGTGGCCTCTGACACCAGAGATTGTAGGTACAGACATATTTACACCATAGGATGCACCAGAGCCAAGCTGCATTAGCATATGGCAGCTAAGATTAATGTTTGGAAGTAGCCCAGTCTCTGAGTCAGACTGATCCTTTCCGTTCATAAACTTTAAAGTGCCAGGAAAAAAGCGAAAAAGTCCAATTAAAATAAATCCTGGCTAACTCCACTGCAGGCTTATCATCACAGCGTGAGCAGGACAGGATTTGGTTCTTTCTCCTGCGAGAAGCTTGAGCAAGAAACCATGAAGTGGCCTCAGCAGAGGCAGGGTGAAAGGAGTGTTCTTTGGCCAGGGAAAGGCTGCAGACTGCTGGGCCTGTGTTCCTCTAAAGGCTGGAGGAGTTTTCTGGAAGGGTTTATTTGTTGCTTTGGTTTAGTGATTTCTGATTTTGGATGCTGTCATTGAATTTTTTGTGACCATCCAGCTCCTCCAAGTACATCTCCTCTTAGCTTCTGCCTTAAGCTAAATTTATCCTCACATCCAAGTTCCTGCACAGGCCTGCCTACACGTGTGGTCTGTTTGTTCCCAGTTCCCTTCTGCTGGGCATTCCCTTCTCCAGCAGCTCCTCTCTCCACTCATTCATATCTTTCCATGCTCCCTTGCATGCTCTGTGTCTTACAGCACTCTCCTCACCCCCCATCTCAAGCCAACACCTTGAGACAGTCACCAGTTTGGAGTCTCTGTTTGGGCAAGTGGGGATTGCTGGAGCTGGCCCCAAGGATGGATGCTGGACTGGATCTCAAGGCATCTGGAACTGACCACCAAAACTAACCCCACTCCAAATCTGAGGCCAGGTACTGCATACAAGGGCGTGGAGTGACAAGGGGGGATGGCTTCAAAGTGAAAGAGAGCAGGGTTAGGTGGGATATTGGGAAGGAATTGTTCCCTGTGAGGGTGGGGAGGCCCTGGGATGGAATTCCCAGAGCAGCTGTGGCTGCCCCTGGATCCCTGGCAGTGCCCAAGGCCAGGCTGGACACTGGGGCTTGGGGCAGCCTGGGATAGAGGAAGGTGTCCCTGCAGACAAAACAAAGCCAGAGACAATGATTTCTGCCTTAATTCATTAGAGGGTTAATAAAACATCTTTATAAAATATTTCTCTTTGGCCACACCCTGATTTCTGCAACAGATTCTTTAGCACTGACAAAACCTCCCCAATCCACTGACCACCACAGCAGTGCCAAGAGACTGAGTGAGAACAAGGAAAACACAAGTCTCATTTGCAGCAGAGGCAGCAATTAAAAATCCCTATCCTTACTATGAAAAAGATGAAAAAAAAAAGGAAAAGGTATGTATTTCTTGTCAGTAATGTCCCATTGGGCTTACTCAGCTCCACAATATCTAGAGGAAATCACTGAGAACGCTGATAAGGCAGCAGAGAGGACATGCCAAAAGCAAGTCAGGGAAATGCAGCTCAACATCTCACGCACAGGGCTGGCTCCAGAGGGCCAGAGGATGGGACAGAACCCACTAAGCTGCAGTAGCAGCTGGCAGGACTGGCTGGCCACAGCAGGACTTGGCGAGTCTTCCAAGGAAACTTCCAGAGCCTTGTTTGAGAAATTCCTCCTTGTCAAGTTGTTCGGGTTCTCTTGTTTGCTGCCTGAGGGCCTTTGTGATGTCCTGGTGCTGCTGGATCCTCCCATACTCGTTCTGGTGTAAAAATCTGCTTTCTATGTGTTGGGAGAGCTCGACACAGACCTGACCTTGCACTTGGGTGCCTGAGCTCTTGCACAGCTCACACCTGGGAAGAAGAGATGTCATTGTGGATGACCCATTCAGACAGGTGATTCTGGATGCAGGCACAGCATCCCCATCCCTGCTGGGTGCCCACGGAGAGCCTGCCCGTGCAGCAGCTCTGGGAGAGATCCAAAACAGCACTCAGGCACCAAAGTGCAGCTCCTGCAGACTGCTGGCGCCTGTGCTGGTGAGAGCAACCCAGGCAAGCTGTGCCTCCCTCCCCAGCCACGTCAGATGCTCTAAGTGCCCACAGCTCCTGGGGAGCGCTCCCGAGGCGCCGCCAGGTCTGGCGCCGTTCCGTGCCCCCTGCTCCGGGTGGGCTCCATCCCCTCCCTGCCTCCTCATCTAGAAATCAGCTGGGGCTTTGGTCAGGAAGACCTTCAGGAGCTGATTTCCCAGGCATGATGTAGCCAGCAGAAGGGAGCTCTCAGGAGTATTTAGGTATTTAACATCAGTGAGTCAGGGGCCCCTTCTCCAGAATCCAACAGTCACTGTTCCCAAGGTAAAAGTCCTAATCCAACACCAGAAATTCTGCACTTCTGCACTGCTTCACTGCTTCACAGTGGCTCAGCCTTCAGAGCTGGGCAGAGCATGTTTCTCCCCTCCCTTCATGCTCTCAAGTTTCTCACAGCTCCCTGTGTTCAAAGGCCCAGACCCATCTTCCAGGGAAGGGCTCTCCAGCACTGGGCGAGTATTTAAAGCAGTATTTAAGGCTCATCTTCCAGGCATATTTCCACTGACAAGACTAATTTAGTGTCGATGCCAAATGTGTTACCTAAGCCCAGAAGCAAACACTTTGTGGCCTGTATCAGTTTCACAGGGAGGTATTCAGAGGTCCCCTTCTCCTGAGTATTTCCCACTGGCTTATGTAGGAATCTCACCATCACTGTACAGGCTATGGGCACTCAAGTCCTTCAAGTCCTGGTCCTGAACTATTCCTCTCCAGTGTAAAGGGAATTCAAGGCATTTAACTCACTAGAGAGCATTACACCTTTGAGAATCAGGTTCTAATCCTCAACTCTCCCCTGCTGCTAATCCCAAATCCCCTTGAGATCTCAGTGTTCAAAGTCCTCTATCCAGGATTTCACCCTAGTTAACTGTTAACTTGCATCTCCCTTTGGCCATGACCTTTGGTCAGGTGTTTGCAGCCTCCTGAACTCCACTGAACACTCAGCACCACAGGTGTGCTGTACAAAGCATGAGGTAAGTCTGGGACAGGGGCTGCAACTTCCTTGTGGCGTTCATTTCCACAGTGGAAAAAGAAATAAAATACGAAAAAATGTCCTGCTCGCTGTGACTTTCCCATAGTAAATTCCTGGCACCCAAAACGTGCCAGGAAAACAGGCTTGAAAAAAGGCAGTTTGTATTAAAAGCAGGGTAAATTTTCTAGGGGCTTTAAGAATGGCAGATTTCCCTTAGCATTTTCCCACTGTCCCAGGACAAGGGAGAGGCCATGTGGCTGCACAGATCCCCTTCTCCATACTCATCCACATTAGCTGTACCCATCCCTATGACTGAAAAATAATCAGATTATTCCTTCTGCCTATTGAGCAGGAAGAAGAGAGTTGGTTGTTATGTCTTCTTAAGGAAAAAGCTTAGCTATTCAATAAAGAAGGAACTTACACAGTAAATTCAGTAGACACTCCTTTATTCTACTGTGTATTTTAAATCCAATCTCACAAAAATAGATGGGCAGCATTACATATGTGGTACTGATAAACAAACTACACTGCAACAAGACTTTAAGACAACATTGAAAGCTTGCTTTTTGTTCCCTGGAATTTGGGAAGTACTGCCAACACGTTGCTTACCCAAATCCTAAGAGGAAGGGCTGAACTTTCATTGCTGATTATACTTAGCACAGCACTTGTATTTGAATTCTTCACCTCCACGCGCATCCTGTTTCTGCAGCAAGATTTCCTCACACGCTGTTATTTATATTTTGAAAACGCTTTATAACATTTTTTTTTTTTCTCTTCATTCTCTGCAATGTTTTTTCCTTTTCCTGAACGGCAGTTGTGCTCAGGGCTCCAGGACACACCCTGCAGAAACACAACACATAATCGGGGGCACACACGCTGCAGAGCAATGCGCTCACCCCGATTCCCAGCCCACCCCGCCACACCAAAATGTGAATAAAAGCACCGGGGGAAATGGCCTGGGGTGGGTCCTGCCACACAACAGCCGAAACAAAAGCCACGGGGCAGCTTTGGGTTGTTTTTACACACCTCTGCAGCAGAAGGGGCAGAAGTGAATAAGCACTGCGCCTTCCTCAGAGTCACTGCATTCCCCATTGATGAACGGAGCTGATTGACCCGAGGGATGAGTGTGTGTGCCCAGCTTTACCTTTGGCAAACAACGCTGCTCATGACCCAGTCACAGCTCCCAGTGCAAGAGCTGTGGCAGGAGCCAGAGGCTAAAATAAAACTCAGCCGTGTGTAAGGAATCCCAAAGAGAACAGAAAACGAAATCGTATCTGTGAGTGTTACAGGATGTTAGATCACCCCGAGCTGTGCTGAACAGGTAAGGACTGAGGTTACACATCTCTGGGAAAGAGAAAACTTTGAGATTACAAAACTGAGATAAGTAAAATTCATGGAATATGCTGAGCTGGAAGGGATGGTCCAAGTCCAGCTCCTGGTCCTGCTCAGATCCCCCAAAATCCTACCCTGGGCATCCCTGGATAGGTGTCCAAACTCTCCTGAAGCTCTGTCATTCCCTGGAGAGCCTGGGCAGTGCCCAAAACCCTCTGGGGGAAGAAACCTTTCCCAAAATCCACCCTAAACCTCCCTGACACAGCT
>JAOTQP010000680.1:1728525-1762886 GCA_026413545.1 Cichladusa arquata
ATGGATGGATGGATGGATGGATGGATGGATGGATGGATGGATGGATGGATGGATGGATGGATGGATGGATGGGAGGGGTGTGCACAGGGAAAGGGTGCCCAGCTCCACAATGCGCTTCTAGCAAGCCGAAGGGGGTCTGTGCGCTTTTTGCAGGATGGAGGGAGCAGCGGGATTTTTGGGGTGATGGATGCAGGTGTTGGGGTGGAGGTGCTGGGCTGCTGCTCCTCCCGCAGGTGTCTGGGCTCTCACTCTTTGGGAGGGGGTCACTTTTTGTGGTGGGGCTCCTGCAGCACCTTTAGAGGATTATGGTGCAGCTCCCATGGCAGCTTTGGGGCATCATTCCTTACAGTGGGGTTCAGTGCAGCTTTAGGGCATCATTCCTTACAGTGGGGTTCACTGCACTTTAGGGCATCATTCCTTACAGTGGGGTTCACTGCACTTTAGGGCATCATTCCTTACAGTGGGGTTCAGTGCAGCTTTAGGGCATCATTCCTTACAGTGGGGTTCACTGCAGTTTTTAAGGGTCATTTCTTACAGTGGGGTTCCCACAGCAGCTCTAGGAGAGCACAGTGGGGCTGCCACAGTGGCTTTAGGGGGTCTCTGTTTAGGGTGGAGCTCCCAGAGCATCTTTAAGGGGTCACTTTGCAGCGGGGCTTCGTGTGCCAGAGCTGTGCCACGTGTCTGATGGCTGTGAGCCAACATCAACACCTCCACCCTTGGTTTTGCCATTTTGAGCAGCTGCAAGTTGTAGGATTTGACCTTTCTGTGCAGCTCCTGCATCCCCTGGGCTGTGTCAGGTACCAAAGCAGAAGTGACAAAGACCCCTCTGACTTCACTGGAGCCAAAATAGCAACTGTGGGTTCATTTTCTTTTTTTGAGCTGTTCTTGAAGCAGCCATTTGCACCTTTCCAAGTTCAGAGATGCCATGGGGAAGATGAACAGATGACTTTTCTCATCCAGATTTTGCTACAACATAAATATTACAATAAAAAACACACACATTTTGGGAAATATGCAGTTAACTGCAGTCCTTTCAATGCAGAATCATCATTACCCCTACATGTGCACCCCCTTGATAGTGCAGTGCTTTAATTCTCCCAAACAAAAAGTTGTGCATTATATTTTTACTGTAATTCTAAACCAGGCCTCTCATTTATACAGGCTAACAGGATCCTGTGTGATCCGTGGGGCATTGTTGAACATGGAGGCAGTTGCTTCTGAATGAAAACTTGCTGAAGCTGGAAACAGCATCTGCTGGATCATGTGGGATCCGGGGCCCAGAGCCTTGTTTCTGCTTTTGTGTAAAATTTGATAGAAAAATTCTTCTTTGGAGACATTCTGCCAGCTGCGAATCCTATTGCCATCCATTTTCAGACTCGTAAAATATGTGAACAATAAGAGATCCTGGGCTGTGGCTGTCACTTTGTAATAGCAGATAAAGAAAATGTTATTTCTGATGTCTTTGAAAATATAATTTCTGTTGGGTCTCAGAACGTGCATGTGGAAACATTGGCTCACCAAGAGCATAATCATCTTTAGAGACAGCACTAGTGCTTCACTTTGGAATGGAACAAAGATGTTCAGTAAAAGCTGAATTGCAGGGTTTGTGTTAATGAGTTACAAAAACAGACACATCAGTTCAGATCTGCATTTTAAAGATTCACAGTTGCAAATAACTCCTTTGTCATTCAGAGTGGAGGATTAGAAATAGACACTTCAAAGCTCTTCCTCAAATAACATAAGCTCACTGAACTTCAGCTTTTCTGCAAGGATGAATTTTTCAAAAGCTGCCATTGATAACAGGAATTTCATATTTAAAGTACAGAGGAGCTATTGTCACGTGCAGCAAACCACTTTCCTGTTTTAGAAGCATGAACAGAGTTCAGGGCCAAAGGTTTGCAAAGGTTAGAGCCCTTTTTAGCTGTTGTGGGTTTTGTTCATAGTGCAGGCAGTGGAACAAAATCTGCTGAGGCTGGAAAATTTTACTGTTGTAGAGGTAAAATATGATGCACATGTTAAAAAAAATGCACAGGTACTTGCTGACAACTCTAGAACATGCAATACAAGGCTCTTGGAGAAATAAGGTCACCACCTTAGGTGACCTTAAGGTCACCATTTCTGAATGAAGAAATGACATTTTCACCGTGTAAATGTCAAGGTTTTTCTCTCAAGTTTCAGCTGGATGTTCTTGGTACCCTGTCTTTTACATGCCAGTGTATGACTAGAGGTTTGGATTGTTAAGAAACTTTTAGAAATGCCCCTGCATATCTTCTAGGGTCCAAAATTCCATGTGGAAATTCCATTCTGGAGGCCACACATTTCACGTTGCATCTGAAGGAATTCTGTCCTTAGCTGCTCTGCCAAGGACATTTGGGAAGGCAAGGTTTTGTTTTTATATCCTCCCCTTTCTTAGAGCTTTATTTTTGGTATTTTAGGGTGGCAGGATGGTGACAGCTGGCACCAGGTGTAGAGAGGGGCATTGGAGACCAGATGGAAGTTTAGGCTTTGAGCTCTGTTTCCACACAAAGTAGCTCTAAGAGGAATAGATTCCCCAAATCTTATCTGGAAATGATGGAGACACAAATGATAGGTAATTAAAACAGCCCAGGACCAAAAATGTCTCTGTTCTTCACCAACTAAAAGTCAAAGAAATAATTTACTTCTGTGGGACTTGTCTCTTTGTTCAGTCTTAAACTTAGCAAGATTGAAAAACCAAAATTGCTTAAAAACTTTTGTTGGAATTTGTCTCCATCAGTCAGTCTGATGTGGAAGTAGCTTGGTTTATTACCTGTACTTTTTTGTACAATTTTTTTTTTTCTTTAAGACTTCTGTTTTCTTGGCTTAACCAGTGGTTCCCTTTCCTAATACAAACTGCATTTAATTAATAAATAAACCAATATTTTCACAGTAATCTCACATGAATAATAATTATTTTGTCTCGAGTATCTTTAGGGTTTTAATAATACCCAGTGTTTACCCAATGCTTTTCATTTTTCAAAGCATTTCATTCAGACTAATCCCTCCAGTCCTGCTGTGATGTTGGTACAGAACCAAGTTTTCAGTTTCCAGATTGGATCCTTCAGTACAGGTCTGTTCAGTGCCTGTCACAAGGCACCAGCCCTCCTACAGAACTACTAAATCAGTTTGTATTTCCAGAAGGCCTGGTTCTTTCCTATTTTTTAACACCCATTTGGCTGAAAAAGAGAGACAGATTTTTCCCTTCTTGCCCATCTCCTGGTTTTTAGGACTTGTGTCAGCAAAGCAGCTTTGTACGTGTTTGATTGGGGATTTTGAGTTCTCTCACTGGAGCTCAAAGGGTATTTCCCCTTGGAGCCTTTAAGATCTGGTGTCACCTGCACACTTGCAGCCTCTGAGGGTGGTTCAAATCATAATTAGATTAAACTCTAAGCCTGGGTCATCTTGAGTGGTGGTTGGGAGGCAGCCAGAAGGGTTCCCACATGTGTGATCCCCTTAGCAGGAGGCTGAGCTGGTGCTGGGACTTCAAACTGCTCAGGGGTTGAGAATGACACCAATAAAAATGAGAATTACAGATTTAAAGATGAAGTGACTCCCTTGCAATGGAGGGAGGGTGGAGAGAAGCATTGCTGCAAGTTCTCTTGGCTCTGGTGGATTTTCTTTGCACCTGCCTATTTGCATGGAAGAGTTACTGGTGGGTTTGTAAAGACTGAAACTTCTGAACCATCTTGGTCACTTTAGTTGGTTACACTGAGGAAAACTAAAATAGACCACTCTGAAATCAAGTTTTTGTTCTAATTCTGGGTAATTCACAGTTGTGCCCTGACCAGGTGTTTGGCATAGAGTGTCAAATATCTGTGAATCCTTATTTTTATGTGTAACTGAGAAATTCAGAATTTATTTCCCACTGTTAATCATTGTGATGTTTTCATTCGGGTTTTTTAATTGTTCCTTGTTTGGTTTTGGGGTTTGGTTGTTTTTTTTTCACAGTGTGATAACCTGTATGAAGTAACAATGTGCTGTACCCGGATTTTAAAGGTCATGGGAAGGGAGCCAGGCTTAGAAAGGATTTAGATTTAAGTGCTGATCTAGAGTGGAAGGCAAAAACTCTTATTCCATCTGCACAGCACGACAGGCCCCCACTGTCAGCTGTTCTTTGGCATGTCTGTGATAAATGATATTTCAGTGTGGGTGTGCTGATTCAGACCTATGGATCGTTTTTATTGTTTTGGGACACAGGCAGGTCTTCACTTTAGTTCCTAAAGGTTTTTTTAAAAATCGGATTCTTCAGTCTTAACCAGAGACACACTCCAACCTTCCTGCTCTTAGCAAAGGGAGTATGTTTGGGTTTAAATTAGACCTAAGAGTTGTGATGGTGAATAGACAAACTGATGCTCAGACATGTGACCTGGCACAGTTGGGAAATCAATTCCTGACCAAAAGAAAAATGGGGAGGAACCATGAAAGACAGTTTTATTCCTTTTTTTTCTGAAGCCTGGAGACTAAAATCAAGTTTTTTGCCTTAAGCTCACAAGTGAATGAGAGGGTGTCTGAGGGGTGATTAGTTTGGAAAAGATTTTTCTCCATGGACTCAAAATCACCTAAAATCTGGTTTGTGCTCATTAATCTGGTCAGGAATTGATTTCACAACTGTGCCAGGTCACAAGTGTGAGCATCAGTCTGTCTATTTTCTATTCCCCATCACAACTCTTAGGTCTAATTTAAACCTAAACATACTCCCTTTGCTAACAGCAGTAAGGTTGCAATGATTTTGTCCAAAATATTTATAATTCCTGTAGGTGATTGAGCTGGTAGCCATCACTTCCTAAATTAATGTCTAGGGGCTGTAACACAGCTCTGATTTGGGTAGTTACAGTTTTATAGAATTACAGAATCACAGAATACTCTCTGTTGGGAGAAACCCACAAGGATTGAGTCCAGCCTCAGAAATTTGGCATTTTTAGCACCATGCTCTGACAAACTGAGCTCATTTCAGCAGTCACTGCATTTCCATCCCCACCTGCAGCCACGTCTGGCGAGCCTGTTCCAGTTCACATTGTGCAATGCCCCTGGTAAACAACCCTTCCAAGTGGTATTGCTGCCACCTTACGTAATGAGCAGCGTGGGTTTGGGTGCCAGGCAGTGCCATGACTAACTTTGGCTCAACAATGGCCCTTTGAGGGCACCTGAGAAATTATTCTGCAGTCACAGCAGTCAGATGGGCAGCCAGAGCTGTACAGACAGAGTCTATTGATGTTTGTGCCACAAATAACTGATTATACATGGTGTGCATGTATGTAAATATTTCTTTCTAAGTCTCCCCAGTGCATCATTTCTCTCAAACTATCATCAGAGTGGAGATTTTTTTTTTCCTGAGTAAGTAGAGAAATATTAAAGTCTGGCTTTGTAGGAGAGTTTTGCATTGTTCCTTCTGAACTGTAACTGTCCTCCTTTGTTCAGTCCTTGGTGACACAGATGCTTCCTTCATGCCATCATAGTTCATTGCTGTGAAAATGACTGAATCACACTGTAAACAGAGCTGAGGCAATGGCACCAGCCTGGACTGGGAGCTGGGCACCTTGTTGAGCTTGTATTTTGAAGTGTGCTGGTGTATTTTTTAGGCATGCAGTTCAAATGGTGGAGGTGGTGAGGAAAGAATGGTCTTGCAATGAACGAAGAAGTGGAGAATCATCTGTTTTTCTTGTCTTCTGTCCAAGCACAAGCCCTGAAGTGATCTCTAGGTATTCCTGTGCAGAGCCAGCTGCTCTCGAAATGGAAAACTTGGTCTGCCAAAAAATTAACCACAGCCTTGCCACAATCTACAACAGCTTCCTTATGCTGAAATGCCTGAGTATTTTAGTAGTAAATCTTCTTTATACTGAAATGCCTGAGTATTTCAATAATAATCATGGCAAACACACACACAAGATGTAGTTGGCCAGTGCAACTCACTGTTCGAATTGTGTGTTTCGGGGTGTTTGCTTTCCTGTTTGGTTTTTTTTTTTGAAGGATGTTTCCAAATGAGATGTATTTAGTTTAATTCAGAGAAGCCAGAAAGATTGGCCTGTAATAGAAGAGCCTTCAAAATGCTGTGTTAAAATGTGCAGGCCTGTATTGCTGCTGACAGGATTTCAGGTGGTCATGATTCCTTAGTGTTTATTGAACAATTATATCCTGAAGCAGATACCTGCTTCCAAATTGTCCCTCTCCATAGACCACTGTGTGCCCCATAAAACATCAGTAATGTAAATGTGACTTTGTTTTCTGATAAAGGTGAAGTCTTCAAGCCTTGCTTGGGTTCTGTGTCACTCTAAATGAAATGTGATCCAGCTGCTCTGAAATTTGAATGTGGCTGCTGCATTATAACAGATGATATCTGTTCCAAAAACCAGTGGTAAACCTGCAAGTTGCAGCTGTATAATCTGTATTAGTTATGTTTTTTTTAGTGGGCATCCATACAAATATTTCTTGGAAATTGTGTCAAACCAGGAACTTGACTTGGAAGCCAGGTGATGCAGAGGAGTTGTACTTGCTTGTGGGTAACACATGCAAATAAAAAACATGACTGAGTTGTAGAAGCTTGTACAGAAATTCTTGTCTTCTTGGGTTGGAATTGAAATAGGAGAACCTGAGCTGGTCACTGCAGGGTTCCTGATATTCTGGAAAAGTACAATATATTTTAAACCCTTGTATGGGACAGGAGTTTCTCTTACTGATATGGAGAAATCTCAATCTGCAGTAGGAATGGATTGGCCTGTGTGCTTTTGAGGGAAGCCTTATGAATATGGACTTGTTTTGTTCACATATCCCTCTCTCCCTTTTTTTTTTTTTTTTTTTAAATTCCCTGGATGTTCTATTTCTTCCTGCTCTTTTGTACCAATCTCTGATTTTTGCGCTGAGCAAGCACAGCTGGGACTTAAACCAGAGAGCAGCTTCCCCAATACAACCTGCACATTTCTGAAATAATTCTTCCCAGGTCTTGTTTCAAGGTGTTCAGCAGTGCAAGGCAGCAGCAGAGCCTTAGTGTTTTGTGATTCCTGGAAGCTGTGGGGAAGGCTATGGTACAGCTCTTTTTTCCCATAGCTCTCTGTGGTTGTCTGTAGGTAAATCCTTGGAAATCACAGTCCAGCTTTGAATTTTGCTCAATGTCTGCTGCAGGTTTTGTTTGTTTGTGGGAAGGGAATGTGGCAGGAGGTTGAGAACCCTGAACTGTCCCATTGGGAGAAGGAGAAATGTTCAGGACCAAGAGGATCACAAAGGATGGGATGTGCTGGGGAGCTGCAGGAGCAAGAATCTCTGAAGAGCTGAAGGCTCTGTTCCAGGAAGAGTTCAGTCAGCTTATGGCATTCAAATCTGAACATCTGCTTCGTTTGGGGAGCAGCCATATATGTTTAATGCTCTTCCCCATTCTCTCTGCTCTCCAGAAAATGCTGCTCCCACTCAGGAGTGCAATGGCTCTTACAGTCCAGCAAAGGGCTGGATCCCTTTAAATACCAGTCCCCTTACTTGAACATTTTTCCTTCGTGACACTTTTCTCCTCTTTTGATGAAGCAGAATGTAATTTGCTTGCTTTATTAAAAATACATTTCTCTTCCATCCTTCATCTTGACACCTGCTTCACTGCCTAAAAGGAAATAAAATGCTTGCTGGCAAGACTCCACCTTTGAGTATTTGAGATTATATTTTCCTCCTCCTCCTCCTCCTAATTGCCTTTGGAATGTGTTTGAGCCTCACATTTTATTTTGAAGGAAAAAGAAAAGGGATGTACCGCTTCCTGTCTTCCATCCTTCAGTGTCACCTAAAATAGTTGCACTTTTGGCATATTGCAGCAATACAATTGCTGCATGTACTCCTGAGAGAACAAGCTTGATATGCACTGGAAGAATAAAACCACAAAATTTGGCACATGGTTGACAAAAAGGTGTTCTGCAGGACAGCACAATAGAACCACAGAGCAGGCAGGAAGGAGGAAAAAAGAGAACTGGCTCCTTGGAAAGGAATCAATCTAAGTGGGAGCAGAATGTATGAATTTTCATGCCTTTTTTTTTCAGCAGCTGCTGTGAGGATTGAAAGTGTTTTGTCCTAGAAATAAATGGGTTTGTTTTTCTGTCCCTATGCAGATCCTGTACCTGCTAAGTACCCAGCAGGCCAGATGACATGATGTGCTCAGGCTGGTGCCTCCCAGGTTCTCTCAGCCCCTTTCCCTAAATGTCCACTTACCCAAAGGCTGGATTATATAATTAATGACAGTCCTGGCCTAACCTTGTTTTCTTGTTCTCAGTACTCCTCCTTGTTTCAGACACTTCCTCTGTTAGTTTCATTATGTTCTTGGAACTAGAATTAAGAGGGAGGAGCTGGCTGGCAAGGAGACCTATTCCTGCATTTCACTCCTGGGTTTGTAAGTGTGGAGAGTCAGCAGGTCAGAAAAAAATCCTGTTTGCTTTGAAAACTGTGTGTGATGTGAGTGAGAAGTCACTCATACAGCATTTGAAAAATTGCAGTCTTCACCTGCTTGATAAACTGGTTTAAAACTCCATCAGCCCCTCCACCTCCCTGCCTGGTCCTTCTCATATCAGAGCTTGCTCAAAGGAATTGAGGATTGAACAGTTCCCGGTGTAATTGTGAAGCTCAGGTTCTGCAGAGTTTGTGTTCATGTCCCATTGTGTGTAAATGAGGACTGGCTGATTGCTCAATGATGTCTGTGTTATCTGCTGTTACGCGGGTGTTAATCTTCTAAAACCTGTTAATGACTGCTTGGTATTTACAAGTATCGGCTTATTGGATGTGTGTTTGCATCTCCAGCTCTCACTCGGGGCCAGGCTTTGGTGTTTGTGTATTCAGTGTTTATTTTCTGTGTTTGTGTATTCCGTGTTTATTTTCTGTGTGAAACTGCGATTAGCAGGATCCCTTATCTTGCTTTGCACATGCTTCAAAGTTTGTGTCTCAATTCACAAAACCAGCAAGACTGGTCACAAACTGCTCTCCAGGCACAGCCCTGGTACTGAACCAAGCTCTGCTTTTTTACAGCACATCCAGTTTGTTTTCCTAAAGCCACCTTCCTGCTGCTTTCCTTGTACAGACCTTCAAAGAATCACAAAAATTCACAAAATGTTCTGAGCTGGAAGCTGGAAGCTGTTCACAGCTCCTGGACACAGACACCCCAACAATCCCATCTGTGCATTCCAAACTCTCCTGGACAGCCTTGGTCAGTGCCTCACAACCCTCTGGGGAAAGAACCTTTTCCTAATATCCAGCCTAAAATTCCCCCAACCATTCCTTCAGGTAGAACTTGGAGCTTTGCTAGTTGAGCTTCAGATATTTGCAGTTTTCCCATCTGTTCCCACGTGCTGGAGGAAAAGGTGGGCAGATGTTGCCAGGTGCTGCTGTGCAGAATGAACAGGCTGAAGAAGAAAGGTTTAATTGAGTGGAACAGGAATTACACAGTGAGTCACAACAAACTCAGGTCTGTTGGCTCCCACTGCTCATCCCATCCCTGGGATCTCAGCCTGGCTCTGCCAGAGCTGTCCTGAGCTGCTCTCTGCACATCATGTTCTCATCTGCCAGCAGACAGGAAACATAGAAATGTCATCTAAACACAGAATTAGCAGAATGAAGGGCTTAGAAGTAGGTAGTTCCTATTTTCTGTCCCTGCTGCTGACTTCCTGCCATTGTTTTCCCATTCATTTAAACAGATTTCACCTACTTGGTTGGGTTGGGAGGAGAGTGATTGATTTTATTGTCTGTGCTGGGTTGTAGGAGCTAAGTGTTCTTGCAGAGTTGTCAGAACATGCATTTGTCTTTGGGTGGGAAGAATAACACAGAATTAAATCTTGAACAAATATTTCTCAATGAAAATAGAACAATTAACACTTTCTTGTAGAGTAAGGTGTAAGAATAAGGCAGCTCTACTTCTTCACCTGTTTTAGAATTAATTTACTATGTGTAGAAATTCTTCTTTCTTTGCTAGGTTTGGGGAGCAAAGTTGGACAGGTACAGCAAAGACCACAGGAATTGAAAATACACAGGGCACTGGAACTCACCACTTTTTTAGTGTCAAGTAAGAGAAGCTTTTCTTTTGAAGGCCAGGCTTTTCTTGATGCTTCCCCAATTAAAGCCCATCTTTTCCCAGTTCCTTTGCTCCAAAATGCTGGTCAGACCAGCTCTGACTTTTTTTATTTTTTTTCTGTAGGAGCTCTCAAGCACCTGGGGAACATAATCCAGCTCAGGGCATTGCTGAGCAGCCTGTGTCCCTTGCCCTGCCTTCTTTTTATTCCTCTCCTCAGCAGCAGTCTGGTGATGCCCAGCCTCTCTCAGGGTCACTGAGCAGAGGGGAGATGTGTCCTGCTCCTGCCTTATCTGTGTCCCAGATCCCAGCTGTTCTCCAGGGCCATCTTTACTGTTTTACTTCACATATTCTGTCCTTAGGCCCATGGAATGGGGTAACTGATCTTTGAGGCCATCTCTGCACACCCCAGCTGTTGCACTGCTGAATTAGAGCAATTTAACAAGTAAAGAGGTTAATATTCTTATCTCTGATCCTGGGCACAGGAGTTCTAGGGATGGTTTCAACAACTGTGAGCAGTAAAACACCCCCCAACTACTTCAGACAGGCATCTGGGATTTTATTTTTATTTTTTAAGTAGATGGTATTTTACTAATCAAAGCAGCGCCGTGTGTGCAAACCTGACACAGCTGTGCTGTTTGTTCTACCTCTGTGTTTCCCTCAGCTTGAGCTGTCACATTGAAAGCTAAATTGGTGGCTTTAGATTTATCCATTTTACAGAAGTAACAGCTTTGCTTTTCAAGATCTTGCCACGAGTGTCTGATGTGCTCTGTAGGAGGGAATGAAGCCAGAAAAGCGTGTTCTGACAGAAGTACCTGCCTGCCTTTGGTGGAGTGAGACTGTGGCTAAGCCTGCTTGGTTTTATTTGGAGCTGAATGGCCCCTGAAGAGGTTAAAAGCCACCTGATGGCTTGTGCTCCTCACCTGGTGTGCTTGGGCTCCTGGTGTCCAGCAGCTCTGTTGACAAAGCTGGGATGAATTGTCCCAAAGTCATTGTTTGGGAGCAGTGACCCAAGGGAACAGAGGAGGAGTCCCTGCCTGTTAAACAACTTGGAAGCTCTTAGCTAAGTGATTGGATTTTTTGTTTAAAATCTATTTTTTTCAGTAACCCTGCAGTATTCTCTATGCCATCTCTATGCCTTTTTTTTTTTTTTCCGAGCTCTATCTATTTTTTTTAATCTGTCTCAAGAGATCAGTTCTGGGGGCAGCAGTTTCACAGGATTGGTCAGGCTGGAAGGGACCACAGAGGGTCACTGGTGCCACCTCCCTGCTCCATCCCAGAGCTCAGGGCACAGCAGAGTGTCCAGGCTGGTCTGGACTGTGTTCATCCTTTCCTGAGATGCTCCAGGCCCTTCCTCAGCTCCACAGCCTCTGCTGGATCTGCTCCAGGAGCATCCATTCCTGATGTAGAAGCTGCAGCCTGAGAATCCAATTTACTTCATTAAACCATTTATTTCCTTCATTTATTCCTGTGTTGGCTGCTGGGGAGAGGGCTGGCTATGCCATCCCTGGGTGTTGCAGTGGCTGATCACAGACCCCACCATGCCAGGTTTTCTCTTGGGCATCTCTAATTCTGAAGCTTTGCTGAGATGACCAGAGGAGCTGCCTGAGAAGTCAGCAGAGCACACAGACAGAAATGTCCTTGTCACTGAGCAGCATGCCTCTGCTGGGGAGGTTTCTCTAGAAATACCACTGGGGATTAAAGCCAGGGCGTTTCCATTTGTGTCTCCAGCCTGAGTGATGCTGCTCTGACAGCAGCAGAGCTTCCTTTTCATACCTTGAATTCACATGGAAAATAACCAATATGCCCCGGGTTTTTTCCTCCCCTTCTCCTCCCAAGCTGCACTGATTTGGGGAAGGGAAGCTTATGAGACAGGGTGGTTAAAGTCTAATCTCCCCTTTGTCACACCAACCTCCTCTGAAGTGTTCCTGGAGAGAGAAAATGGAGTCTGTTTGTGCACAGTCATCTTTGAATGTCAGATGGACTTAATCCAAGTTATATTTACCATGACTAAGTTTCTCTCTGCTTCCCATGCCCTCCTAAAAAATGATGAAGTGTTTTACGCAAAGTGGATTCTCAGCTGTAATTGGTATCTCTGCTAAGAGCCTTAATAGTAGCAGCTACTGAATGAATCATGATCCATAAACTCTTTCTCTAGGAAAGGGTCTTCCAGAGGTGGGAGCAGCAGGAATATGAGGAAACAAAGCTGTGAGGTGGGATGGGGGGAGACTGTTCAGAACCCTTGTTCCAGCTCATTTCATGTGCACTCAGATGTGTTTCCTGAAGTGAGACTGAGGTTGCTCATTCTCTTCTTGCTTCACACCTGCCTTGGTTTCCTGAATTGCCACTGCAGCTCTTCTGTCGTGAAATCAAACTTCAAAGTGGACCCAGTTATACAAACCTTGTGGGAAGAGCTGGTTGTCCCTGCACCAGATCTGTAGGTTCTGTGAGGAACCCAAATAAAGGGGATGGAACCATCTCTGCTCTCTGCATGCAGTAAAACTACAAAAAGGTTCAGGGAGGCAGGTAGGAAATGGTAAGAGGAAGAACAGAGTGACAAATCCCAAGGTTATGTCCTTGTCTCCAGGGAGAACTCATCCTCAGAGCTGAGGATGATTCCTCTCTTTAAAGCACTCAAATAGAAATTGTAGTTGGCTGGATTCACTGATATCTTCGTGAAGTAATTAGAGAGGCTTGTGTAATTCTGAGGGATGTGGCCTAAAAATGAATTTCTATAGGATGTCTAAATGACAGATGCTCTCAAAGAAGAGGCAGTGGGTTTTTTTCAAGGCTGTTATCAGACAGACCTGCCTCAAAGTGACTTATCAAAAACCAAATGGATGCTGGCATGGGCTTGACTGTGTTTGGCACCTGCCTTGCTCTCTGTGTATCTTTCACTGTGCTGGAGTTTTTTTGATGCTGTTTTCATCAAAAGCCATCTGGGATTGTTGTTTTGAATGAATGTTCCCAGAAATGCACAATGCAGCAGTTTTGCTGAAGGAGAAAACCTGAGTTACAAATAAAGTACTTTATCTTCTTTTGACAAAAAGCACCTTTTTTTTTTTTCCAAGACTGAGTTTTTTAAAACTTAATGTCTGCATGGGCTGCCTGTGTGTCATTTCTTGAACATGACAAGTACAGTGTGTAACAGGAGAAATTCTCTCTTCCATTAGTAACTGGGTTTACTGGTGAGTATGTCATGAGTGGACTCTGTAAAGAACAGGCAAACTCTTTGTTTAGTCAGGAATTGGAGAAAGAGTGACCTCATGCCTTCTTGAGATTTGAGGTTTGCAGCCACGCTCTGATCCCCTTTGCAAGGAAGACTTGACAAATGGGGAAAACCAACAGCAGAAATATTTTAGATATTCCACTAGAATTTATCTCCAGTTTGCAGCTCCTTGCTGATGAATGGGGAGGGGCATTACCAGCAAACAAGAGGGGTAAACAAGGCTTGGTAGCTGCTTTAACCTGCTTGTATTTATTCCCAGTTCTGGCATGAAGTAATTCCTCAAAGACCAACTTAGTCTTTGCCTAAAAATGCAGTTTTAGCTGCTGTGCAAGGCTTAGAGTAAAATATTAGAGTGTTTTAGGTGTGACCATGATTTCAAAGGAGATGTGAAAAAACAGACTTATTCCTGCCTTCTGCCTTAGGCAGCTGCCTTGGGAGTGAAGTCATTGCACTGCAGACACATAAATTCAGTGTGAGAAGAGGGATCTCCACAGAAACCTGAGTAGTGTGGCCCAAATCAGCTTCCCACCGAAGGGCTGAAGAGAGGGATTGTTGTTTCTTTGCTTCTTCGTGCTGTCTTTTCAACTGGATCCCCTTGAGTGAGGGTTTTTGTTGATCCAGGAAGTCACCTCAGCCTGGAAAGATTTTTCTTAATTTTTCTTCATTATTCGTTATTAAAGGTTATTCTTTATTTCCACCCCGTGTCTTTGTGTCATGGTTGTCTTGCCTTTCTCAACCTGCAGCCTATCTCTTTCTTAGGGAAGTCAACGTTTCTTACCAAGAAAGAAACAATCAGGGATGACATTTCTACTGACCCTAAACCCCTTTTTTCAGGATCTGAGAGTCCCAGGATGGGTCAGGTTGGAAGGAACCACAGTGGGTCACTGGTCCAACCTTTTACATCCAGACAGTTCTGGAATATCCCCAGCAAGGGAGACTCCACACCCTCAAAGTTGACTTTTTGTCTCTGTATTTGATAATTCCCCCTTTGTGTAGTTTAGTCACTCCTGCTGTAGAATTGCCAGGTGTTTGATTAACTTCATAGTGAAGTTCTGTTTCTGCTGGAAAATGTGTTGTGCCTGCAAGTCACTTCAGGTTTTTTATTAGTGAAACAAATTGGTTCAGCAGCACCAGGCTGTCTCATTTATTTAAAGAGATCTCAAAGCTACTGATGTGTAATAAAATTAAGGTAGTTGTTCACTCCACACTGGACTTGTTACTGAGAGTGAGTAATGTCACCAGGAATTAGTGACCTCAGCTCCAAATGTGGTATCTGCTGAAAAATAGATGTCACTTCTCTAGGTTGGTGAACATGGGAGGTGGAGAATCAAGTGTTGTTTCAACACCCACATTCTTCTGGCTGAATCACAGCCCTGGACCCTTTCTGCTGAGCCAAGATGACAATGGTGTATTTACACCACCACAGACCAGCTAAAAGTCAGTGTCAGCCTTGATACTGATTGGTTTTGTTGTTTTTTTTTTAATCATCTTTGACATAAAAAATGTAATTTGTTGTAATGAATGATCACAGCCTCCAACTTTCAGGACGTGCTGAAGTACCTGCAATAGAGCCAGTGTGCTTCAAAAAGAAGAGTGATGTTTAAATATTTGATTCTCCTGGGGTAAGACATAATCTGCCTGAATAACAAAACCATTTTTTCCCTGTCTGTGAACAGTAATTTCTGGAAAGGGACAAAAATTAATCTTTTTGCTGTTGATTTACAGTGCCTGAATTCTATTCTGTGACCAAGTGCCACATGAGAATGTGTTACAGTTCTGCTTGATTAACTAGAATCCAAAATATAGCCCAAGAGCTCCAGTACAGCCTTTCCCTGGCCCCTCAGGTAAATCAGTAAAACCAGACCTTGCAGAATGGTACAGGAAAACTTCCCAGAGCTTCTGCTGGGTTTTTGCACACAGTAATTTTGGGAGAAATTCAGCCCTGGGTGCCATGGCCAGTGCATCCCTCCTGTCTTTGTGCCAGGGAGGGATGGGCAAATGCTGGAAACTGAAGGAGGAATTACTGCTTTTCCTTCTCTGATATGAACTCATTTGGGTATCAGAGCTTCCCTTTGCTACAGGACATTCAAATTTAACCATTGTCTAGTTAGTTCTACCTAAAAGTTGTTGGGGTTTTTAAAGTGCCTCACATTCTTTTCTTCTTGTATATGAAAAATGTAACAGCGTCTCACAGAGTTGTTAAAAACGTTCTTTTCAGATTCCAAAGATGTCAGAGAGGATTCTTCTGTTTTGGAGGTGTGGAAATCTTCAGTGAAATAATGTATTTATTACTTCATTTCCTGAGATATTTCAGGTGCAAACTTGAAACTGTTCAAGTGTACATAAAGCCCTGGCAGGCAGCCCTGCCTGTGGCAGCTCCTGCTGAGGGACTGAGCTCATCCTCTGCTCAGGTGAAGCTTCAACCCTGGAAAAAAACAGTGTTTGGGTCCTGTGCCCTCCCTGGCACTGATGCAGCAGTCACAGCTCAGGTGAGACCCCACCTGCAGAGCTGCCCCAGCACAGCACAGCAAGGAGCTGGAGCTGCTGGAAGAGCCCAGAGGAGGCTCCAGGATGAGCAGAGGGATGGAGCAGCTCTGCTGGGAGAGCTGGGATTGTTCACCTGCAGGGGAGAAGCTTTGGGGTGACACAATTGTGACCTCAGTGCCTGAAGGAGCTGCAGGAAAAATGGAGAGAGAATTTTACCAGGGCTTGGAGAGACACAATACTGGGAATGGCTTCAGATTGACAGAGAGCAGAGTTCGATGGGATATTAGGGAAAAATTCTTCCCTGTGGTGGTGGTGAGGTGTTTGGAGCCACCTGGGCATTTTTATCAATCCAAGAGTTGCAAGGACACGGCAAAAAAACTTTCTCACCTTCCTGGTGGGAATGTCAGCAAAGTGGTAACACAGAATCCCAGAGGTGAGCAGGGGTCATTCCTGACTGGGTTCTAAGTGAGAATTCACTAATCCTTGTGTGATTGAGCCAGGTCTGGGGCAGAACTGCCAGCTCCAGCTTGGACACTTGGACAGGGCTTGGAGCCACCTGGGCTAGTGGGAAGTGTCCCTGCCCATGGCAGGGTTTGGAATGAGCTGCTCTTTAAAGTCCCTTCCAACCCAAACCACTGTGTGATTCTGTGATGTGCTCTGTCTGAAATAAATATCTGAGTAGCAGCAGCCCTTCTTAGTGCAGGTACAGCTTTTGAAACCCTTCTGACACTTACTGGCACTTGGAATCTGCCACCCCTTTGCTTGGCTCCTTTGAGCCTAGATGTCACCTCTCTCTTTCCAAGAGGGCTGTGACATCCTGTCCATCAGAGAGCTGCAGTTCTGGCCCAGATCTGGCTCAATCACACAAAGATTTGTGAATTCTCTGTTAGAACACAGGAATGATCCCTGCTCATCTCTGGGATGCTGTTTTACCAGTTTGCTGACATTCCCACCAGGAAGGTGAGGAAGTTTTTTTTGCCGTAAAAAAAGTATTGTAGCATTCCCTCATGTTATGACTGTTGGTTCCTGACATTGCCAAAAGGGCTTTTTTTATTTCTTTGTTTGCAACCCTGCTCCCCATTGAAAGAAAAGACACTATGGATGTGTCAGGAAATTCTTTTGTTATACTGATGACAGCCTAATTCTATCTTTAGCCTCATATTCTGGAATTGCAAGGCCCAGCCTTCCCTTTCTGAGAACACGTATGACCTGGAGGAAGAACTTTCCTAGCAGCAAGTTTGTTGTTTCCACTCTGAAAGGATCTTAATTGATCAACTCAAGATACAACTTAGCCTTACAAGTCTCGCCTTTCTGAGGGGAGGAAGAAACTTGCCAACAGCTAAATATAAACAATGTGCAGTGGAAAATGCACATGTGCCTGCCCTGGGAGTGTGGAGTGATGCCTCCCTTCCTAAAGCAGAGTGAGCTGCAGGTTAAGGGAGTTCACTGAGCAGCTGTAAATCTATAGCCTGGTTTCTCCTGGTCACTCATGGTGACTCCCAGACTCTGCCAGTGGATGCCCAGGGTGGCACAAGGTGTCTGTGAGCAGCTGTAAATCTATACCCTGGTTTCTCCTGGTCACAGATGACTCCCAGGCTGTGCCAGTGCATGCCCAGGGTGGCACAAGGTGTCTGTGAGCAGCTGTAAATCTACACCTGGTTTCTCCTGGTCACTCATGGTGACTCCCAGACTCTGCCAGTGGATGCCCAGGGTGGCACAGGGTGTCTGTGAGCAGCTGTAAATCTACACCTGGTTTCTCCTGGTCACTCATGGTGACTCCCAGACTGTGCCAGTGGATGCCCAGGGTGGCACAAGGTGTCTGTGAGCAGCTGTAAATCCACACCCTGGTTTCTCCTGGTCACAGATGACTCCCAGACTCTGCCAGTGGATGCCCAGGATGGCACAAGGTGTCTGTGAGCCCCTCTGCACACCCAGCCTCCCTGCAGCATTACTAATGCCTTCCACTGCTTTGAGTACAGCAAGGAGCTCTTGCAACAGAGCACAAGGTTCCTGTCTGTTCCCAGGGTACAAATACTCCTCTAAGTGACCAATGCCTCAGGAACCTGGAGGCTTGTTGGAATTTTTACTGCTGGTGCTTGCAGGAAGGTCTGACCTGAGGGCAAGTAAAACCTGTTCCCCTTTGCCATGCACACAGCTCCACTGCCTCCTCCCTCCTGCATTACAAATCATCTCTGCTGGCTAATCCTCATTCTTTGCTCTTCCCAGGACAGTGTAAGTGCTCTCCTGGGATTGCTTGCAGTTCTGGGAGGTAGGCAAGGAGCCAGTGGCAAAAGGAGAAAGGTTTTTCATGTCAAGGCAGATTTTTAACCCTTAGGTCTGATAGGAGATGCCACAAATCTCTCATTTCTTGGGGCTTAGGGTCTCCTGTTACAACAACTCTTGTCAGCTTCACAGATTTGTTTGTTTGTTTGATTTACTTATTTTTATAATTATATGTAATTAGTGAAGCCTTCTTTGGGCTTCTGTCCTCACTGCTAGCATTTGATCTCTCTGGTGTCTCACAAAAATACTTTTCAAGCTGTCATGAATCCTTCACATTTCATATCTTCTTCTGACTGGGAGTTTAAGTAGAGTGAAGAATGTGGCTCTTTGTCCTGGCCATGCCACCTCCATCATTCTCCTCAAACTTTGATGTCATTTGGGCTTCTCCCTTGCCCAGGTAAACCCCACTGCTGTTTCCACTGACAGGGGTCAGACTGAGGAAATTGTATCAATGAGCCCTGAGGACTGTTGTTCTTTTCCAGCCTTTGAACCCTCCTAGCTCAGAACGTGTCTTTTCCAAGCAATTGATTGTTCTGCCAGGAGACTTGCACATAGCCAGTGCCTTTTCTTCTGGGCTGGTGATCATTAGGATTTACTGGTATCACACATCACTGTGCAAAATCCAGCTAGCAGTGTTTGCTTCTTATCCCAAACTTGTCTTTTTTGATTGTTGTGATCATTTCAGCATCCTTGTGCAAGCTTTAATACGCCTCCCTTCCCTTCTGCTTGGGTCAGGTTCTGGATGTCATCCTTCAAGCTTCTGCTTTCATCCATAAAACCTTAACTGAGCACTTTTTGTAGTGTCTCTGCCTAATCCAAGCTTACTTAGGCCATGGAAAAGTTAACTTTTGGTGTTGGGTGTTACTTATGTGATGAAATGACAATCTGAGAGGAGAGAACTCTGCCTCCTATGACATCAGCTTTGCAATGAGTTGTTTAAAAAGCTGGATTTTTTTTTTCCTTTAATGCTGTGATGGGCCATCATTTCAATACTAGTAAATATTTCTGATGATGAGAACAAACTTCCTTTTATAGTATCCACACGCTGCAGATTTTACTGATTCCAGCCTGGAGCTGTTTCCTATTTCTGAGTGTTGGCTCACACTCAGCAGCTCCTGGTGCTCACGTGCTCTGTGTGTCTCTGTTTCTCTCTCAGCTTTTTTAGCCCTGTTGATCTATTATTGTGACTTTGGCCAGACGACGCCAGCTTGCAGCATTTAATGGGCTGGGAGAGCAGCAGCTTCCTCTGCCTGTGAGACCATGATGTCATCAGCTACTTTGGGTTCTCTCACCATCCTGATGCTTCAGTGGACCTGGAAAGAATGCAAACAGCACTTTCCAGATGTTCCCAGGGCAGCTGGAAAACCATACATGGATTGTTTGTTGGGGAATATTGCTGGTGTGTTCAGCAAGAAGGGTTATGAAAACACAGCTCCTGTGCAGCAGTGCTGTCAGGTGCCTCACAGAGGGTTCTTGGGGTGCTGAGTGATGGCACAGCTAATTCAGAGCTCGAGCTGGGCAGCTGAAATATCTTCCTACCTGCTCTCCATTCCCTTTCCTTCTTTCCTCCAGCTTCAACTCCTGAGTGAAGCACAGTATCCTGATCTCGTGCAAGGCAAATGCTGTTCTGTTCCTGCAGTTCCTCAGGGTTATCTCAGCAGCTGAAGACTCAAGAAAAGAACAATAATCTAGTTTTTAAACTCCCAGAAAACTATCTGATGTAGTAGGAGCTACTGAATAAACACAGGGGTGTTTCATCTTGCAGTGTAGACTGGGAATTTGGAAGCCTTCTCCAGGGCTGGAAAAAGCATCAGCTCTCACCCCTTGTGGCATATCCAAAAAAGTCTATTTTGAGGGAGAACCAGTCACTTCCTTCTTTTGGATGGGTGGGTGGGGGGGTGTTTTTAATGCATTAATTAATTTTTATTGAGTGATGGAAAAACTGATGTCAGAGCTGCTCTGTGGTTGGGCGTGCAGGGACACAAGGTGGTAGGAAATAATCCAGCTAACACATGAGGGCAGGGAGAGTTTAACCATGGGCAGTTTAAAATAGCAAAGCTGAGCCCTATGGATATTAAAAGCTATGACTGAATCAAAACAACAGTCTAATATTAAACTGGATTTTGCTGGGGGAGGAACAAACCTGTCGGGTTAATTTCTGTTGTTGTATCCAATGTCCAAGGGATTTTTTTGTTTCAACACCTGGATTTCTGACTTAGGGGTTGTCTATTTCTGGCTTTGCAGGATACAAATGACAAAGGGCAATATAGGTTGTGTTTCACTGGGGGTTTTTTGCCACATATCTTTATTCAGGAGTCTGTAGAGTGTCCTTTTCTTTTTTACAGTGGTCTATAAACTTGTCCAGCGTGACTTCTTGTCTGGCTGCTCTCACAGTTCAGATTGCACAGATCCACAACAGGGAGGTGGAGGGAAGTGCTTTGGAAATGGGAGCCAAGACAGAGCACAGTTACATAACTGTACAAAAGAAAAGGGTTTTTTTGTTTTGTTTTTCCTTCCCATATCCTTCTGCCTACTGAAAAAAATGTTGTTGGAAAGCTGGATGGAAAAAACTTCAGCATCATCCATCCCTGTGGGGGCATGAAATGTATTGAAATGTTCCACCTGTTTTATGGCTGGTGCTTTTCCTCTTTCAGGTTTGACATCTACAGGAAGGTGCCAAAAGACCTTACACAGCCAACCTACACAGGGGCCATTAGTAAGTAACTTCTTTTTGATGTCCTTGCATAGCCCTGGTCTAAAATTAAAGATTGTTTGGCCTCTCTGTCTGCATGGAATTTTTTTCAAGGGATGTTAAGCGTTGGAAAGGTGTCCTTTGTTGCTGAGACAGCTTGTTCTGCCCATCAAACAGTGGAATAGCTTGTATGAATTCAGAATTGTGGAATGGTTTGGGTTGGAAGGGGCCCTGAAGAGCCTCCAGTCCCAAGCAGTGATAGAGATCCACTCTCACTCCCATGTATCAATACCCAGGTTTTGGCTGATACACATCTCTTGCCTTGGGCCCCTTTTCCTTCCTTCCTGCTCCTGAGGGAGGCTGGAGGCTGAGTAATGCAATTCCACACAGTGATGTGCAGCAAACTGGCTGGGCAGAGGGCTTGGTAAACATTGATCAGGCTGATCCTGCCAGGCCTGTCATTCCCCTCCTCGTGCAGCCTTCCTGTCCCACTGAGCAGGACTGGCTTTGATCAGGGAGCTGTGCCCCATCCAGCCATGCTGGGAGATGGGTCAGTAGTCCTGTGTGTCACTGCTGACGTGAGTGATGTCACATCCCTTGGTGACAGCACGCAGGACTGAGTCAGTGCCGTGAATCAGGACACAAAGGAAAGCTCTCTGTGGGCTGCAGGAGCTCCTGGCTGTGAGCAGGGTCCAGGAACAGGCTGGTGTGGAGTCTCTGTCCTTGGGGATGCTCCAAACAACCAGAGCTGGCCCTGAGCAACCTGCTCAGAGCAGGGGAGTTGGATGGGATGATCTCCAGAGAGGTCCCTGCCCACTTTGACTGTTCTGTGCTTCTGTGAAGATAACATTTCCCTAAATATTTACTCTCAGAGTCCTTGTCCCCTGAGTTCTCCTGGCCACTGAATTACTTGTATCCCAACTCCCATTTGGGTTTGCTGAAGTCGTGAACAAAGAGCTTGACTCAAACTGTTTGGGAATTCAGAGGTGGATGAGATTTAGTGTTTTGAAAGAACACTTTGAACTGGTGAGTGATCCTGTCTTCTCTTCTGTTTTGGAAACATCGCCACTGGGCTCCCTTTGAGAATTTGTCTTGTTATGAATCACCTGCAAAAGAGTATTTCAGAAGCAAAAAAAAACCATCAAAGGCCATCCAGTTTAGGCTTTCAGATCTGCAGTAAACAGCTCGAGTGATAAGTCTGTTGTGGGAAGGCTTGAAGGTTGTGACTCTTACTTACAATTATTAGCTGACTTCTTTCTCTCTATTGTTATTTACAGCTTCTCAGGCTTTGATTTTCTTCTCTAACTGGTTCTCCTTCTTTTTCTCAGGGTGTTTTTAGGCAGCCTGATAGAAGCTTCTGAACCACACAGGCAGCCAACAAACTGGTGGCTTTGCCTGTGAGGATCTTGGGAGCAGCTTTTCTAATGGGCTTTTCTGTCTGACCAGGCTTGTAATTTGAAAGCCACTAATCTTAGGTGTTGTAAGAGGCCATGGATGAGCCCAGCCCATTGCCAGGCCAGTTGGAAGCCTGGGAAGGTTGCATGACCTGGTGATAAAATGCTTTAGGGAAGTCAGCTTGTGTTAACACTGAGGGTTTGAGTGCAGGGAAAGGTTCTGCCTTTCAAAAAATCTTTTAGGCTTTAGTAATCATATGGAATTACTATGACTGCAACTTTATTTTGGCTTTCTTTAAGTCCTACAAGTTTTACAGAGCAGATATAAAATAGTCTATAATATCCAACTATTAATTTAGGTCTTGTCCATATAATTTCTGCTGAAACCTTAGTTCAGGTGCTGAAGCCTTTCTGGAATAGGACTGGACTTACTGCAGAGTTTCAACAGTGGATTTTGGATTGTGAGAAGGTCTGCTTAAAGAAAAAAGGCTTGAGGTTTATTAAGAAAGAAGGCACAGGTCAGATTACAGAAGAAAAGAGATGGAAAAGTGCAGCTCTGCTCCTGACACCAGGGCTGAGGGGCCCAAGGCTTTTAGGGAAGAAGCAGCTAAGGGAGAGTAAGTGTTGGGGGATTTTGGGGGAGGAGAATAGGTGATCCTGAACATGAGCAAATTCAGAAGCCAACTGGAGTATTATTTGGGCTTTATCAGGTATGGCTTTTAAATTCTCAAATTTGCAGTGAACCCTGCATAGAAGATATTTCAGATCTATGTGGCAACCACTCAGCTACAAACAATTTTTTTAGGAATGAAGGAACCAAGAACAACCCACTGCTGTTTACTTGGAGTGAGGTTTGTCCAAAACAACACAGCCACTGCTGTGGACTTTTTTGGGAAGTATGTAGAAATCACTCATTCCTTTTCCTCCATAAAAATCCCTTCTTCAGGCAGCATCCCTGTCGTGCTGTTGTCTCTCCCACCAGTTTTTGCAGGTGTAACGTGTCTGTGGTGCCACTGTGGCACTCGTGGGGACAGCCAGGCCATGTTTGGGTACAGAGGCAGCAGCAGCAGCACTCCTGGCTGCCTGACAGCTGGCATCTGGCTGGACAGGAGCAGTGGGCTCTGGACAGGAGCCTGCAGCCCAGGCAGCTGCTGTCACCATCCTGCTCCCCAGCCATCGCTGTGGATGCATAGTTTGCATGCACATGTTGTATGCAGACATGGAAATGTTATCCAGAAATACTCTGGTGCTGTTTGGGGGCTGGAGTTTTAAATACACATCAGGAAATATCGAAGTTATGATTCACATGGCGCCTGTAACAGGACCTGTTCCTTGTGCTTCGTAACAGTTTGCTCCACTGGATAATAAATACTACTAATTTTATGCCTTAATATAGACATGGCTCCACGTTCTCAGTCTGTGTGATGTGTTAAACACTTTGCCTTTCTCTCATTTCTCATGGGGTGGGGAGACAGAGCCAGGAATATACGTAGATGGGATATGTAGTAGAAGGGACAAGTAGAAAAAGGTTAGTGCAGGAATAAAAAACCTTGGCAGAGTTTCCCATCCTTTTGGGATTGCAGATTAGCCAACAGCAGCGTGTCTACACCAGCAACCTTTGATATATTGATCATGTTATCATATTAGAGCTTTAAAAAACCTGTCTCAGAGTTGTAGGAGCTCTGTGGGAACGTCGCGGTGCCCTTGCAGTTAAGCGAAGCTTTATGCATGAATTGTTTGATTCTGTCTGATCCCAGCCTTTAATCTACTTTTCCAAATAAAATACACTTGTCAAATGTGGGTGGTAGGACTGCACATTTGCATGGAAGCAAGTAAAAGGCTTCAGTGTGAGAGAAGCAGCTGAAGCACCCCGTGCATAAATTCCTGTGCTGGGAACGTCGTCTGTGCCTGCAGCTCCACGCTGAGAGAGGAGCTCCTGTTCTGCAGCTGAGGAAATGCTGCCTCTGCAGAGAGTAACTGATAATGCTGTCACATGAGTCTCATGCCAAAAACTCCCCCTGCCCTGGCAATGTGTGTGTAGGAAGAGTTTAGCAGGCAGTGCAAGTGTCCTCTGTCCCAGAGTGTCCACAGCAGATCCCTGAGAAGGAGCAGGAGGGGCAGGTTAAACATTTCTCCAGGCTTTGCTCAGTTGGCTCCTGAGTTTCCTAAGCTGGAGTTGGTTCCTTGGTCTTTAGTATCCCTCAGTGGATTTCTTCCTCAGGGCATGTATGATTCCTTTTTGTTATCTAACAGGTTTTATTTCTTAAGCATCCTCAGCGTCCGTAGTCAAGAATCTTCAGAATTTAGTTGTGTTAAGAAAAACCTTCTCTTGTTTTTAACATTCCCTTTCCCTGTTTTCCCATACTGGAAGAGACAGTGAGTGGTTGTTCCCACTCACCTCCTTCAGGCTGATTTTATATCCCCCTCTCATGTCCACCCTCAGTAATCTTTTTTACAGCTTCAGAACTGACTCTGTGGTTTGAAGACTGGGAAAAGCATTGAGGAGCTTTGAAAGTCAGCTCCTGCCAGGCACTTCAGGGCATTCTTGCAGGGTTTTTTAGATATAGGTTAGTGGAATTTTACTGTGCTGTATTTGGTAAGTATTGTCACGAGCCTTCACTGCAGGAGCTGAACTGAAGATGGACTTGAGGGAGCAAGTACTGGAAAAGAAGATATTTTGATGATATAAGTGGCAGAGAAGGAAGTTTGGAAGAGAATTGGAAGAGAGAGGAAGCTCTGGGAGAGAATTTAGTTAAGGGAGTTAGTAGTAGCAGGCTTTCCTAGAAGTGCTTGAGAGCAGAGAGGTCTGGCTGATGCTGTGGAAAGCCTTTATGGGATTATAACAAGCAGCAAGGAATATGGGAAGCAATTAAAGAAAAAAGAGCTGTCTACGTCAAACAGTCTCCCCTGCAACTGCTGGGGATCAGAGATCTCGAGTCTCTGTCAGTGAGCAGCAGTACAAACACTAGACCTGCTCATGTCCTGCCTTGGTTTCTTTTTTTGGGCTCCTGTGTAGGTGTGGATGTTCTCACAAGAATTTGTGTGCTTCAAGCAGACCTTTCTCCTCCCCAGGGGCTCAGCTGGGTCCCAGCCCTGGTGACCTTCTGTGTCCTGGCAGCCAAGGCTTGGGAGCAACTGTGTGGCCATCTGAGGTTCCTCTTTAGGATTTAATATCCCTTCTTGCTTTCTGTTTTCCTACTGGTCTTCAGGATTTTTTCCCCTCTCTTTCCTCACCCGAGCTAGTGGATTTTTTGGCATCTCTGTTAATCTCTTGTGCTTTAGAGTGTGTCAATAAATGAACCCACAGTTGAAATTATTCTGATGAGGAAGGGGAAACAATGCATTTCTCTTTCCTCAGAGCTGGAAGAAAGAGGCACCAGGCTTTAGGTCACTCAAGGCTCTGTCTCAGTGGTTCCCTCAGCACCTCTTCCCTTCCCTTCCCTTCCCTTCCCTTCCCTTCCCTTCCCTTCCCTTGCCTCTCACATTCTGTGCCAAGGGAATTTGGGCCGGGGCTCTTGTGTGATAAAATTGTTCCCAGCCTGTTGTTACTTGAGCTTCCCAAAGGAATGGGCAGTCAGGCTGTACAAGTCATGTGGAATAAAGTTGAGGAACAGGGCTGTCTTTTTTTTTTTTTTTTTTTTTTTTAGTGTATTTCTCAACCCTAATTAGTGGCAAAATGGTCATTTCACAGAGAGCTGTGCTGGGATGGAGGGGCTGTGCTGGGATTGTGCTCTGGCTGTCAGAGCCCTGGAAGAGCCTGTCAGTTCCTGCCTTCCCTTCTGTGAGTGATTCATGGTGAATTTGGGTATTGTACTGAACACAGAACTGCAGCACTGTCTCCTTGAGCTGGCACATCCTTGTCTGCTCCAATCATCCCTGATCCATGGGATTTACAGCTGTGCTTCCCTCCTGTGTGTGACTGTCACTGCTGCTTGAATGGCCAGTGGTTTGAATAATTTCCTGGTGAGGAGTAAACAGTGACATTCCAGTTATTCTGGGTTCCTTCCATGCAATTCCAGATTGGAATTCTTAGGAAAGACATGGGACTTGTTGTCTGGGTACCTCACAATTCCTTCAGTGGGGATTTTCTCTGTCTGCAGAGTCAATGTGTCAGCAAATGGAGAAATTAGAGAAGTCAGGCACTGGCTGCACAATTCCAGTGTTGCCACTGTCCCAGCAGGATGTGAGGTGCCTTACACAGAGCTTTGAAACCTGACAAAGGGCCAAAATGTCTCCTCATCCCAAAAAAAACATGTTAGGGCACTGTATGCTTTCAAAGCAAGGTTCTTTATGCCTTCTGGAGGTTTTAATAGTGATAAAATTGGGAGCCAAGGCTCCAAAGAAGTGATGTTGTCAAGGAGCTGTGTCAAGAAGAGGGGGTGCTGGCACACCAGCATTGTGTGCTGAAGGTGGAGAGTGCAGGAGCTGTGGGGAGATGGAAATCATGGCAGAAAAAGTGCCCCAAAAATGGATCTTTGGATATTGGAATGGCATTGAAATCACTGCTCTGTTGGGTTCTCTGGGTCATGGACTCTAAAGATTGTTAATTCTCAATTGTGTATGGGGGGAATGATATGGCTTTGTGAAACCAGTTTTGTCTTTGTTAGATGTTCAAACCTAACCTTTTCCTCTCCTTACCTCTGTTCCAGTCTCTGTCTGCTGCTGTCTCTTCATATTGTTCCTCTTCCTGTCTGAGCTCACCGGATTCATAGCCACAGAAATGTAAGTAAAAGTCACATTTTCCCTTGTTTGTGTGGATGTGAATCTTTACAGCTTTACTGTTATCTGAGAAAAATATTCCTGTAATTTCACTAGGTCACTTAGTTGCCTAATGGGTTTGAGATTCCTTTAGGTTGAGTCCAAATTCTCAGACATCCATTCACCTTTTTAATTTGCTAAAATTAATAGGCAAACTTGGTTCTGAACTATTTTTGATAGAGGAAGCTGTTCCAGACTTGCTTTATTAGCTGCATGCTGGCTTGCATAATTAGCAGCATGGAGAAATGGATTGCATAAAATAAGAATTATTAGTTTAATATCAATAATAGCTTTTTTTTATAATGTCAGAGCTGAATCTCTGATTCATGCAGGTAGCTTTATTAATGTGTGAATTTTTTCTTCTTCTGTTGAGCCTTACTCGGAAGCCTTGTTCACAGATTTTGTGTCTGAGGACAAGTTGCCCCAGGTGGTGACAGCTTTGAGACAAATGGAAATAATTTCTAATTTTAAAAATTGCTCATTGAACAAGCATGAAGCACTTATTAACACCGAATTAATCAGATTTCTTTCCCCCCTTGTTCTCATATTCTTCCTGCCTCAAAGTAAACTTTTAGTAACTCTTAACACATCCAACTTTGTTTGGGGCTCTAGGAAACCTTCTCTATTACCCTGCTGATGTGGCAGTGAGCTCACTGAGTGTGAGGCACAGTTCCTGGATAGTTGGGAAGGGTGGAACTTCTGTCAGGCTCACATGATGCTCCTGATAGCAACAGATGTCAGTGCTGAGGAAAATGGCTCTGAAACCTTGGTTAGATTGGCCATTTTGATAACCAAGAAGCTCTTTCATTGTTTTTGTGCAGCTCTGTCATAGATCAAGAATATAATTTCAGGAATAACGTTCATGTTGACTAATGTTTAACTGAAGGCAGGAGTGTAATCGAGCTTGAGATCATTTTCTGTGCCTGTTGCACGTTTACTTCAGAGATGGTATCTCAGATTTCTTGCTTGCTCACTGTTTCTTTGACTTCAGTTCCGTGTGTTTGCTTGTGAAATCCGGGGTCACCTTATCAGCCACTTCACAGAGCTGAGTTTCCTTGGGTTTCTTGTTTGAAAAAACAGAGCAAAGCTAGACAGACTGCTTCAAGTAAAGCACTGCTCTTTCTTGCTCTCCTCTTGGATCACATTCTCTTGCCTGGTTTTCTTTTTTTCCTTTCAGTTAATGCTTTACAGGAGGAATTAGTAATATTTACCTAGTTTTGACCCAGTTATTGGAGTGCACATCCTTATGTAGGAGCAGTGTCCTGACTAGAAATTCCTTTTTGAACAGCACAGTTGCATAATTCTCTGAGGCCTCTTCCTGCTTTTTCCTTAAGAAGATGATGCATTTTCCACCAAAATATTGGGAAGTGCTGTAAGCATGCTCAGCTGGCAAGTTCCTCCTGAAAACCTCAGAGAGGTGGTGAAGTGCCTTTCCCAGCAGGAGCTGTGTGGGGAGGAGGTGTTTGCACACAATAAAGCAGTAAAATCTGAGAGAGGATGTCATGCAAGGGTCTGGGACAAATGACTGCAGGAACCTGATTCGTCATGGACCATCCAACACAAAAGCTCACACAAAAGAGTAGGAAAACTTCCTTCTGATGAGTTACAAGTCATCAGGCCCTTGCTGGGAACATTCACCCCCAGCACTTGTGAAAAAGACTCTCCAAGAACAGTGGAAATACTTCAGAAAGTCACTTCAAGTCCTGCCCAGGTCAGCGACTTTGAAAGCGGGAGTAAACTTTTATTTTCCATTTCTTACTCACTGGTTTCTCTTCTGAGAAACCCTGTACAAGTTGTTCTGAGCCTCTTGTGGTTCCCTGTCAGTCAGGTGTTACTGGCAGTGAATTGTGAAGCAGCAGAGCCTCATTATTGGGAATAAGAATTGGGAGTTTTGTGTGGTCTGGAACTTGTGAGAGCTCTGTGCTGCCATTAAACTGGTAATAGCAAACAACAGGGGAAATACTGTCTCAAAAAAGGTTTTTGAGCCTTGTTTGCCCATGATACAAATACTTACAAATATATGGAAGATTCCTTACGTGCAAACTGTTCAGTTTTCATCAACTTTTATTGCAAGCTTTATTGCAAGGGTTTTTTTGTAGTATTAAGAGTCTCCTGGAACAGATACCTCACCCCGACTGAGGTTTCCCAATGCCAGGCAGGACCTGAATGATTACAGGTGTGCAGTTACATGGGATGAACTTTCCTGCTTTGTCACTGCCAGCTGTGCTGTGAGACTGCATCACTCTTTCTCTTTTTGTGTCATATTTCCCTTAAAGCACTTGACAGAGCCAAGCTGGGTGGGGAGAGCTGCACAATTCTGATGACAACTTGGTGTTTTACATCAGAGACGTGGCAGGTTCCCTGCTGAGCACTCCTGCTTCCCTCAGAGCCCTGTAACAGCGAGTAATTTGTGGGGTGTGGGCAGGGACAGCTTCAGGGCAACCTCAGTGGTGGCCACAGGATTCCCTGTCTGACTCCCAGAGCTTCCCTTTCAAAGCAAGAGCCTTCCATTTAAAGCAACAGGGTCAGTGTGGTTTGTTGAGCTCGTGCTGCAACATGAGAAAAGAAGGTCTGCACCACACTGACCCCAAATTCTCATGGCTCCTGCACTGCTGGACTTTCTTCCACATTCACATGGATGCAGCAGCCTCAGTGCCTGGCATTACTCGAAATCTTGGTTTGGCTGCTCTTGCCCAATTTCAAAGCTGCTTTTCCTTGACCAGCCCATTGTCGTAGCATTTACAGTCTCAGCTGCTGAAGGCTTGTCTGGGTGGCAGAGAGCCAAGAAGTGACAGCCTCATGTCGAGGATCACAGTCATCGCCCTAAAGCCAAACATTACCTGTGTGGGGAGGACAGCAGCTGTGTCATAACTCGTGTGGGTATTTCTAAAGAGTGCTGGGTCTGTGCTGGCTCCACTTAGGAAGCCAAACCAAGGCACTGCAGGAAGCTCATGGAAGAGGTAACACACTCTAAAGGCACATCCTATTCTGCTGCTGACGGGTTTCCTGAGATGACCAGCCCTGAGCAGGGTACAAAACTCCCAAGTTGCTCATCTTCCAGATTTATCGTGTGACCCTAAAAGGCCTGTGAGCAGCCATGAAGGAAATCCAAGCTTGGCACTTAGGTGGGGCTGCATCCTTCCCAGGACAAGCACAGTGAAGGGCTGGTGAGGGAAAAGAGCTTTTTTCTTTTCTCAGTCACAACCCATTGTTGCCATTAAGGGGAGGGCGAGTTTAACTTTGGATGTCAAGGAACCACTTGATTTTTAGTTTTCTTTTAGTCCAGACTGAGCATGACTGAAGACCTAGTCCAAACTTCAGGCATTGGAATGTCCCCATCCCTGGAGGTGTCCAAGGAACACACCTGGACATGGCACTCAGTGCTTTGGGCTGGGTGACAAGGTGAGGATGGGTCACAGGTTGGACTCGATGGCCTTGGAGGTCTTCTCCAACCTAAGTGATTCCATACCAAAAATCTTAGTGAATCTCCCCAGTTCTGTAAAATATAAAGGAGGTCTATGCTCTACATTGGAACCTCTGAAAGATGAACAGCATCAAACACTCTTGTCCCACTGAGCCAATGACTCAAATGGCTGAAGAAATCAAGCTAAAGGTTTAAATGTGTCTGGTTTTTCCTGGGCAAGATCAACAGTTGGTTGAGTTGGGAGTAGTCTGAGGGCTAGAAATGGCTTGTCCTGCCTTTAGCAGCCTCCTCATTCCTCTGCTGCTGTGTTGCAAATCAGAAGCACAGAAATCACCCATCTCTTTTGTAATTAACTCAGCTCAACACTAGACGTTATTAGCTGGCAAGATGATAATCTCACAGTTTTATCACCCTAATTAGGTCATGAATTATGTCCTGTAAGATCAATAATAGTTTTCCAAGTATTCCATCATTAAGGATTAAAGATGTAATTAACTAATCTGGTCTGCCTTGCATTGGCAGCCAGGGGAAGGGGTAGGAGGGTGTGAATGTGGTGCTTGTGGAATGAGTGTTGCTGCTCAACACTAATTCATCTGCCACAGCACACTGTAGGAAGCAACAGACTGTTCCTGGCAGTGTTTTGCTTTTTCTTTATTTTTTTTTATGTAATAACAGACAAAAACTTGTCTGAAGTGACAAGTTTGCTAATTGGAAAGCTGAGCCCCCTGCGAGGCAATTAATTACTTCAGCAGAATATCTGCAGAAAAATTACTGCCTTTTCATGAAAGCATAAACCATGAATCATGGAATCACAGAATATCCTGGGCTGGAAGGGACCCACTAGGATGATCAAAGCCCAATTCCTGGCCTGAAACAGGATAGCCCCAAGGAGGCTGTCAGGAGTGTGGGAGGAAGCAAAACTCCAGGAGTTTCAGGGAGCAGTGTTCCTTATCCACTCTGGATTCATTTGGAGTTTCAGGGAGCAGTGTTCCTTATCCACACTGGATTCATTTGGAGTTTCAGGGAGCAGTGTTCCTTATCCACACTAGGTTAATTTGCATACCCAGGACTGATCCTGCAGAGCAGCAGGATTGTCACCAGACCTGTCTTCAGAGGCTTTTTGTCCCATGGCTCTCCAGAGTGTGTGGGGTGTGTTTTGTGGCTCTCAGCCCATGGGAATGGAACCAGCCAGCAGAGTGTGATCCTGCTGCAACAGAGCTTTCTTCTGCTGCAAACCCTAATCTGGGAGCATAATCCAAGACATGCCACAATTCCTGTGTCCTGACACTAAGCTGGAGATGCACCTCCAACCCTGCAGTGGAGCCAACAGCACGGGCAGCACATCTTTGCAGGCAGAGGGGAACGGGAGCTGTAATCCTGCTCCTGACCTTGAGGCAGACACTTCTCTGCAGAAGGCTGTAATCCTTAGCAGCCCTGAGAGAGGTGGGCAGGTAAGAAGCTTAATTGCTGTTTGTGTGGCACCCTGGGGATTAGCTAACCCGAGGTGCTGGACCTTGGTGGGGGCTGTGTGCCCTGTGTGGGCTTGCAGGAAGCGGAAGGTCGTGGCATGATGTCATTTGCAATTCCTGACTCAAGGCTACATTGACGTCTTTGGAACCCTTCTCCTTTCTTCCTGTCTCCTGGAGAGCTGTAATTCCTCCCTTTGTAGGACAGCCTGCTTGCTGTGCTCCACAGCTGATCTGGGACAAGGACCTGCAGGCTGAGGAGATGACTGGGATGCAGGAGATGACAAATCTCAGAGCAGCAGACACACAACGCAGTGGAGAGTTTGCTGACCTGCTTGTTGTTTCTTCACACAAACTGAAAAGAAGATTTTTCTAATCTCTGTATAATGCTTTCTGGTCTGGCACCACTGGAAATGTGGTGGTGCAGGAATGTCAGCATTGGAGGGTTGTGTTTCTGGAAGGTGGTTGATTAGAGCTGAAAGGGCAAGTGGAGCCAAGAGGGCTCACCTGAGAAAGTCTTTTGTGAAGCTTTGGGCTTCTTCAAGAAAGAATAATTATTTTCCCTTTTAGGCATAGGGTTCTGGAGATCAGAGGGTGCCTCCTGGGAGTTGGAGGACAAGGTAAAGTGCTGCTTTCTGCAGTAAGTGGCTGTATTTTCTCTGTGGCTGATGACTGAGGAGGAGGCTGGCTGATTGTTTACTGTAAAAAGAGGGGAAAAAGGCTAAAACCTGGAGCACAGACTTAGGACAAGGAGGAAGAGGACAAGGCAGATGTGTTTAGAGAGCACCCATGCAGTGTGTGAAGCTCTGGAAGGTGGATGCAGTGCCCACCCTCAGATCCAAAGTGCTGCAGGCTCTTCAGCTGTTGAAGTGAATTTAGTGGCCAGAGCTGCTGGGTGGGAATAAGTTCCTGGGGAAGTTTTGTTTCTGGGGAAACAAAGCTGTTGTGTCATAAATCTGAGACCTAAAGCACAGGGAGCAGGTCTGACTTAGTTTGGGTAAAAGCCTGCAGCCATGCTGTGCCCTCTGGCTGCTGTGGCCCCCTCTCCTTGGCTCCACGTGCCTTTGCCATGATCTGGCCAAAGGGCCCCTCCAGCTTTTTGCTTGGAACACTGGAAGTTTGCTGGAAGTTTGTAAGCAAGCAGGGTAAGCAGCCCAGCAGCATCACTCAGGAATGTGAAGTATTTCCAAGTGGCTCTTTCTAGAAGTGAAGCAGATTCCTGGTGTCTGGATCATGGAGAAACTTCCCTGCCTTCCCTGGGTCAGTGGTGGGAGGCTCCAGCTCTCACCTGTTGTGTTGTGCTCGTTGTACTTTCAGAGCTCTGCACCCTCACCCTCCTTTACTGTGCTGCTTTTATTCAAATACTCCTTGTAGCAGCCAGAAAAACACCAACTCCTGTGTGTTTGGAGAAGGTACACCCTGCCTTTGGAGTCACAATATGACCAATATCACTGCCTCTCTCTGCCTGGCCTCAGGTTTTATTTCCCTTGTGACCATCCTGGGACATTTTGTATTCCAGGATAGACAACTATAAATTAGAGTCAACTTATTTTCTTCCACTAGAGACCTTAGTCCTTCAGGGAGAGTAGCTAGAGGGGGTAAATAGTGCTTTTTATCCCAGAAGAGTCTGATTAAATAGTAGGAAGGCTTTGTACAATTTGGCTTTTGGCCCTGGGGAGGGGGATAGCAAGGGACATGTGAGTGCCAGCCCTTTGCCACCCAAACCTGACTGGAAGGAATAGCCTTGACCCTGGAAATTTGCATTACCTGTGAGATTTCTAGAATTCCTATACTCCAAATATTTGAGGAGATAAATGTCCAGTTTGTTGAAAACAACATTTCTTGTGAGGTTTGCTCCGACAAGTGCAGCCTCTGGTGTGCTGTCATTGTACCCCTGGTTGCCCATAGTGAGAGGGAGTATCAGTGACACACAAAGGATGCACTTTGGAGCTGGATTTGTCAGTCTGGGCCCTCAGCAAGAGCTGATCATGCCATGAGGAGGCAGTGGCTGGAGCTGGGAGGGAGAAGCAGGATCCAGCTGGATGATGCTCCATGAAAGGTTGAAATGAGGGGAAGGAAAGGAGGGATCCACTGTCATGAGCTGTCTGATGTCTGTGGAGTGATAGATTGGGTTATAACATTTGGAACATGAGTAGGGGAGGAGCAGGGGGCTACTGAGTGAAGAGGAGGAGGAGGAGGAAGTGGCCCTGAGCCTTGCCAAGGGACAGGTTGGGAGCCACTGGTCCAGTGACTGGAGTGGGGGACAGGAAACCAGTTTCCTTTATCTGCAGCTAATGGGATGTGTGACCTGGACAAGTTGCCCTACTTCTATGTGCCTCAGTGATCCAGTGCCAAGTGACCTCAGCACTTGCTTTCCTCTGTCAGAGCCTCCACAAGCTCCCTGTGCACAGAAATTTGTCACTCTCTCATCACCAAGAGGCTCCTTCGCTGCTGGAGCCACACAAAATCTGACAGGTTCAGGGTTAGAAATGAGAGGAATGTTGGACTTGTCTTTACAAACAAGCTGTGGGTCTGCTGGTAGATAAAACCAGCACTGAGAGATAAAAGAAACAATGGGATGGATTCCAC
>JAOTQP010000680.1:1762986-1794862 GCA_026413545.1 Cichladusa arquata
ATGTCCCCTGTGTCCCTGTGTCCCTCATGTCCCTTGTGTCCTTTGTGTCCCTGTGTCCCTCATGTCCCTCATGTCCCTCATGTCCCCTGTGTCCCTTGTGTCCTTTGTGTCCCTGTGTCCCTCATGTCCCTCATGTCCCCTGTGTCCCTCATGTCCCTTGTGTCCCTTGTGTCTCTCATGTCCCTTGTGTCCTTTGTGTCCCTTGTGTCCCTCATGTCCCTCATGTCCCTTGTGTCCTTTGTGTCCCTTGTGTCCCTGTGTCCCTCATGTCCCTCGTGTCCCTCATGTCCCTCGTGTCCCTCGTGTCCCTCGTGTTCCTGTGTCCCTCATGTCCCCTGTGTCCCTCATGTCCCTTTTCTCCCTTCCTGGCTCACTGCAGGGTCCTGCTGCTGTCCCAGCTCAGGGACCTGGCTGAGCCTTCCCAGCACCTCTGGACTTTGGAGAGGGAATTTTTACCAGTGACAGGACTTCCAACCCAAACCATGCACGGTTCCATGACTTCTGGAGTGAATGTTCCTTGGAGTGCTTGTCCCTTGGCTTTATCTCTGTCCAGGGCTGAGGAAGTGAAACAGAGAATTGCCCAGCAGCGCCTGGGTGGGCTCTTTTCCTCACCTTTCCCAGAGCAGTTTGCTAAGCCAGCTGTGTGATAGTGTTAGAAGGAGAGGGAGAGTTCTGGAGCTGTTGGATTGCTCTGCATTCCAGCAGCTGGTCCAAGCTGTGGTGAAATGCCCATCAATGTAAATTGGTCACCCTGTGACCCCTCTCCATCGACTCTCACTCGTGTCCTCCCCACCCAGGAGCTGCTCATGCATCACTCGTGTTACAAATTTCCCTGCACTGCCTCTGGATCTCCTTAGGACGTGATTAATGATTTCCAGGAGCCCATTGATTAGCTGTTAGGGCAGCTGAAAAATTCCTCTGCCAGAACCAAAGTGGGGAGAGCTGTGGCCATCCTGGAAATCCTGCTGCTGTGCTGCTGGGGAGTGAGCAAACATGCCCAAACCCTGCATTCCAAGGAGGAGAAGGATGCTGAGCTTTGGGGAGGGTTCCTAGAGCACCTGAGGGACTCTCCCAGCCTGGGTCTGAGCAGGGAACAGACCCAGCACTGCCCTCCTGCCTTCAGGCCATGGCCAGGGCCTCAAAGTCAAGTTTAGAGAAAAAAAAAAACAAACCAAACCTCTCTGCATATTTTGGAGGAGACTCATTTCAGGACTTCAGATTGAATTTCCATCAAACTGAATCAGAGTGTATTTTTACAGCAGAATTAAATCAGGCTGAAATAGAACCCAGTGGAACATGCTGATTTTGACTGAATTTTGCACTTTGAAAATTTTCAAAGCCAAAAACTCTGAGCAAAGCTTGAGTGAGGAAAGACCACACCAGCAGAGAGCTTGGGAAGGTGTTTGTGCTCCTGCAGAGGGAATGTCACTGGATTTCTCTCAGCTCAGAGATTTCACTGCTGTGGGCAGGTCCAGCCCATGAAGGATCTGAGATGATCCCAAGGCTGGGAGGTGAAAATGGCTTATTGCAAATCTGCCCCTTGATGGTCCTATAAAATGGGATTTTTTGGTCACCACTTACACCAAATCCACCAGCAGGACCCATGATGGGGCATTCACAGCTGGAAGGGAATTTTCTCTCATGGTGCCATTGCCTCAGTGGTGTGGTGTGGCAGGAGAGCACAGGGGAGCACTGAAAATCTCAAACCCCCTTGTTCTAATGTGCCAAAATCAATACTGAGGAATTGGAGGAGTTACTGCTTGTTCTAAAAGTGTGCTGGCTCTGGTTTTCTTTGGTTTTCTGTCCTGACCATCAGGCAGTGCAGGGAACTGGGCCTCCAGAGGCTGCCTGGTGCTTTTTCCTTTGGTTTGATGTTGCAGCATAATTGTGGGGAAAATAAATGACCTCGTGTGGAATTGCAGAGGGAATTCTGTTTCTGAATTAATGGTCCAGCGGTGGTCAGTGGTAACATAATCTTTATGCATAAATAATGCCATTTATTCTATTATGGATGCCCTTTCTTGCTGGTGCTGAGTTTGCAGGCAGAGGAGCAGCTCTGAGGAGCTGGGGGTGGTGGCAGGAGCTGAGCTGAGCCCAGCAGAGCTGGGCAGCTCCCCCAGGGCAGGGCTGGCCCAGCTGTTGTGCAGCTGTGCTCTCTGCCTGGCTGGAGAGGCTCCATGGCAAAGCCCTGCTTGTGGCTCAGGGAAATATTTAATGTGCTTTGGTGAGCTGCAGCTGGGCTTCCCTGGGAGGTCACTGCTGCAAAAACGCTGCTGAAAACTTCTTGGAAGTCGAGTTCCTCCTGCCTCAGGGGTTTGGCTGTGACCCGTGGGATCAGTGGGGCTGGGAAAGCCCATCCAGTCCCAGCTGTGCCCCATCCCCAGCCCAGAGCACTCAGTGCCACCTCCAGGGATGGGGATCCAACCCTTCCTGGTCAGTTCCAATCCCTGACTCCCCCTTTCCATGGAGAAATTCCTGCTGCTGCCCACCCTGATCTCCCCTGCCCAGCCTGAGGCTGCTCCCTCTCCTCCTGTCCCTGTTCCCTGGAGCAGAGCCCCTCCCTGGCTGTCTCCTCCTGTCAGGGAGTTGTGCAGAGCCAGAAATTCCCCCTGAGCCTCCTTTTCTCCTTCTGAGCCCCTTCCCAGCTCCCTCAGCCCCTCCTGGTGCTGCAGCCCCTTCCCTGCTCCAGCCCCTCCCTGTCCTTCCCAAACTGAGGGAACAGGACACAGCACTCCCAGTGTGACCTCAGCAGTGCCAGCACAGGGGACAGTCCCTGCCCTGCTCCTGCTGCCACACTATTTTTGACACAAAAACATCTGAGTTATGCTCAAGACTGGCTTCATACAACCCACCTGGTGGAGAGGCAGAAGTCAAACACCACAGGAGGGGAAGAAAGTCCCAGGGTGCCAACAGGGAGTGTGATACACCACAACGTGCCCTAAAACTGTTACAGCCATGCTCTCATTACACAGCTCTAATTTCCTACCTCCCACATTTTTAACTGTGATGCTCTTTTAATTTGGGGTTTTACACTGTGTAGGATGAGCTGGTTCTGAGAATAACAACACCAGGTTGTGAGAAGGGGAACAAGATATGGAGCTTATCTCCTGACAAAGGAAAAAGGGGATTTGTTATGAGCTAGGAGCTGAAGGAGAGAGTAATCCCAAAGCAGTGAGCCACTGTAGCAGGGAAATATTTTGTATTGTTGTCTTCTCCAGCCTAAACAATTCTGTGATGCTGTTTCCACAAAGGCTCTGATTTGACAGAGTACACTGAATATTTCTGTGTTTTTGTAGCACTTGAGAAGTGAAGTAGGCTAATCAGAAGATTAAGTTTTTCCCTTACCTTGTTCTTAGAAGTAATTTTGTGTTTTAATTCAACCCAAGATCCACATCTTGTGTGGAAAAGTCTGTCCCACAAAGAGTTAAGTTGGCTGCTGTCAGCAGCCCTTGTCATGGAAAGTGTTAGGCAGAGCTGTGCTGTCTCTGGGAGCTGGGTTTCTCTGGTACTCACTGCCCTTCACGTGCTCTTCCAGTGTCTTTTGCCTGTTTGTAAATGATTATCTTGTGAAATGGGGAAAAGACTCCAAGACTGTGGTGTTTCTAACAGAAAACAGCAGTAGGAAGATGTGAGCAACACAGAGCTTCTAGAAAGCTGAGTTAGGTGGAGTTTAGCCCAGAAAGGAGCAGTGTTTGTGCTTGGGAGCTGGGATTTGTGCTGGGCTCAGGCTGTGAGGAGTTCAGCACTAATTTATTCCACTCTAGGGAATGGTTTTTGTGAATGATCATCATGTAATTCCATCCCCAGTGCTCTTGCCCAGTTCTTACTGTGCTTCCAGAAAATAGCCCAGCAGCAGGATCCCTCCCTCCAGCTTCAGCTGTGTAAAAGTTTCCCTCATTGATGACAAACGTGTCTCCTCTCTCTGTAATTCCAGATATGTGCCATCATTGGAGGAACATTTACTGTAGCTGGGATCCTGGACTCCTGCATTTTCACAGCATCAGAGGCCTGGAAGAAGATCCAGCTGGGCAAAATGCAGTAGCAGTGAAACTCTCCCCTCGACTCCAAGGACAGGAGCAAAGATTGACAAATCTACCACTACCTGTTTTTGTCTTTATTTTCTATTTGATTGAATCAGTATGTTTTTCTCTAATCAGGCAGTTCAGTGAAGACGTCTTCAACAAATCAAAGAAATCTCCATGCATTTCAGAGCTCTGAGAGGGAAAAATCAGTGGAATCAGGGTGTGGATTTTGATTCCCTCCCCCCAGAAAGAGAGGTTGAAATGCCATGTCAGATGTAAGTAAGGATGGCAGTGTGTCCTCTGGGAGGTTCCTATGGCAGTGTACAAGCTAGGGAGTAGATGGCAAAGAGCTGAACTGTCTTGTGGCACTTTTTGGAGTTCTGTAGGATTTGCATGATCAGACAATCGACTTTTGTATAGGGCAAAATTACACATGAGGAAGAAATTCCACCCGTGGTGCCAAAAAGGTGATGTATCTGTTGGTGAGGAATGGAAAGTGTTAGTCCCCACAGCAAACCTAAGAGACAGAGGGCAGAAATAACATGTCAAGAAAAGTTTTGTGCTTCTGTTGAAAGCTCAGTTGTTCAGATACAACCTTTCTAAAGAAGTGAAAAAAGGAGAAGAGGAAGCCTTCCCCAGCTACCTTTACCTGGGCAATCTGTGAGCCCAGCAGTGGAGGGCATTTCTTTTACTCTGGATGTTAAAGTGGTTTCATTTCTTCCCACTAACTGAATATCCAGTCTTTTGTTTACAGGTGGCATGAAGTAAAAACCAAACTGAGCAACACAGTTTTATGTGGCCTTTGCTTTGAAAGGGAATAGTTGTTCTTTACAGCATTAGCTTTTGTTTCTTCTGTTTCTAAACACAGACCACCCAAAAGTCTGGATTCTGCACTTCTGCTTTATTGTTACTGTTGTTTTTTCTTTGAAAAGAGGTTTTATATTCTCTGTGCTCAGAAAAATGGTGCAGCCTTCTGGGTGGATGAGCACAGCTTCCTCTCTTGCTTTGTGTGTGTATATTCAATACACCTGTCAAACACAGGAATTCTGACTTTTCAGGATTTAAGGTGCCTCCCTTTTCCTTTAAAACTCAGTCAGGCATCTTTTCTGAGCCCTGGACTGACACTGTTCTCCCACAGGTACACAGGGCAGCATTCCCATGGGCTGACCCTTGCTGGGGGTTTTGTTTGATCCCTTAAAATGGTACCTGAGCTTCCCTGCCCATTCCTTCAAGCCTTGCCTTCTGGAGCCTCCAAAAAAATGGAGGTGTGAGGGGAAAACTCCTGCCAGGGGTGTCTTGCATGTCATGGTGTCATGAAATGAGACCAAATGTCCATCAGTGCATTTTCCAGAGCCTCATCAACTGTTCCTCGAGTAGTGACAGTCTCCACATGCCTTGTGAATGCCTGAACTGAGGATACACAAATTTTAAGTCTTTCAGGATGGATTAAAAAAAAAAAATTATAAAATTCTTGAACTCAGTGCTGTAAATTCTAAGATGGGTGCAGGGTTTCTCATGGATGATATCCATTGCCTTTTCCTGGAGGCAAAATATCCAAACTTTATGCTGTGATGATATGAATAGTTGAATATTCAGTGTTATTGTTAGAGTCAGATGCATTTCAAAAGAATTTCTGATTGTCTGTTGAAATTGTCCCATTGCTTTGGAAGCAGGGAAAGTGTAGCCAGTTTTATCCACCCACCAAAAAGCAGCAGCCAGCTGCTCTCCCCCTGCCATGCTCTGCCCTGTAGTGATTTGGGACAGCTTTGGAATTTTCCCCTGTTCTTACTCTGGACTGATTGCTCTTAATTTTAGGTGTAAACTGGATTGTGTAACTTCCTGTACCCATTCATGTATGGATAGATTTTTTTTTACTTGATTTTTTCCCCCATTTTACAAAAATGAACTTGAAAATGGGATGCTTGTGTTCATTTGGGGTGTGTGTCTGTGCCTGTGAGTGGATCCCTCTGATGTGGGATTTTCCACAGCAATTGCTTCTCCTGCTGGCTGAAGGATTTCCTCTAATCCACTGTGAAATTCACAGCTAAAATATCCTCATTTTTCCTTTTGCATTTGGTGAGTCTTTGCTGACAGCTTGGGAGCAGTGGATTACTACAATGAGATTTTTAATATTTTAGCATCTTCCTTAAACTGAGATTTATTTAGTGCATCCTTCTCCTGAGCTGAGCAAGGGGAGATCTTTGCAGTACAGTTCATTTTCTGAAATGTCTCCTCTGGTACAATTTCTTTGGCACAAACAAAGGTGGTTGCAGATTCTTTGTGTCCCCTGGTGTGTTATTCCCATCCTTCTGCCCATTCCCTGTCTGTATGAAACTGCCTCCTATGCAGTCCAGGCCAGTTCTCTAAACCACACCAGAAATTGGTTTGTTTGGGTTGTTTGTTTTTGTTTTTGTTTGTTTTTTTTTTTGAGATAACACTCTTCAGTGTGCCTGTTCTCTCTGCCAAAATGTCCCTTGCAATAAGGTAATAAATCACTTTTTTTTTCTTCTTTTTTTTTTTTTTTTCCGTTTTTTTGCAAGATGTGGAAACCAAGTTGCACTCAAGTTCTGGCAGGAGAAACAGTCTGTACCTTGGTTCTCTAAACCATTCTAAGCCTTTGAGTGCTGCCCAGCCAAGGCCACTTTCTGGGGTGTTGGAAGTTGTGCTGAGCTTGTTCTTTTGTCCTTCAGGCATGGAAATGTCCTTCACCATGGAAATGCTTTGTGTGTTTGCAGAAGAATCTGCTCTTCATCTCTCCAGATGTGAAAGCAAGGCAGTTACTGCCTCTGCACCCATGAGATTTCACTTTTATTCTTAATTTTCCAAAGACAAAATGAGCTTAGTCGTGCTTTCAAACATCCTTGCAAACAAAAAGATTTCGAGTCAGAGCAGAAGGAAACCCTCGGTTTTAGGGTTCTGACTTTGCCCTTTCAAGTCAGTGTTTTGATAGAAGTTTCCAAGAAGGACATCCCTGTAGGAAATATTTGAAACTCCCATTTAAAATTATTCCCTGTAACTCCAGATTCCACCCTACAGTGAGAATCTGAGGCATAGGATGCTTTGCAATAGTGGAGTTAAAAACTTCTAGCTGTAGGGAAAGTTATTAGCTGTATTCTAGGCAGTATCTGGACTGCTGAAGAAGATTTTTAAAAGAAAACAAAATGGAAATGGGGTACAAACATCCAGGAGAGATGCATCTGTGAATGTTTGATCTGATCTCTCAAATACTTGCATTTATGTGCGCTGTAAAAAACGAGATCTGCAGTGTAGGTGGCCCTGTCTGCCACCAATTCCTGCATATTTCTCATGTAATGTTCTTTCTCTGTGTGACACACGGGCCGTTGGGGCTGGGAATGGTGGGATGAGTCTCTGCTTTCCAAGAGTTGTTGGAATTTGCAGTTAGGGATGTCAGAGAGGGGCAGGGAGGAGGAGCAGCCCTGCTGTGTCTGGTACAGCAATGTTTAAAGCACAAGTCTTTTACATTTCTACAGTGGAGACTGTTAAAGGAGTTCTGGCATTTGTCTTTTTTAATTTGCAACCTTATGTTAATAAACTATTAGCCTTTTTAGTTCCATAATTAAAAATAAAACTCTTACGTGTTTCGATTGGTTTCCTGCTGTGCTCCGGTTGCAAAATCAATCTAAAGGGGCTTTTGTTCTTTGGTTTTTAATTGTGATTTCAGTGAGCTGAGTGTTATCACACAGTGAAATCACTGGGAGCCAGGTCACTGTGGTGAAAGTTAGCACGAGGCTCTTTTGTAATCAGCCCTGAGTCATGTCTGGACATTGAGTGCTCGGTTTTGTACAGCACCAAGTGTCCCACCCTCCCTTTTTGTAAGGAAAGGTGAGTGGATTGTGCTTGGGACTTGCTGGGTTTGGCTTTCATTGTGCTCCTTGGTGTATGAAATAATCCCATTTTTGCCCCCCTCCTCCTTTAATGTCCACTTAGCCTTGCTTCATAACTATTCAGAAATAAGTGTCTGAGGCAATTATTAAACAGTAAAGGGTTACACCACAGTGAGTTTCAGCTCAAGATATCTGCACCATCTTCAGAAACCAATTCCCTTTTGTTGGTGTGGGCTGTACAAGATCTTTGTGCAGGAAGAGATCTGCCTGTTCCAGTGGTTGGAACTCACATTTCCACCACTGATGGGGTGCTGCTGAAAGTCCCTTACTCAATAAATGATAAATAAAAGCTCTGGGGAAGGCGTTTGTCCAAATCCCAGCCTGCTGCAACTCAGTCCCAAACTTTCCCAGCCTATCTTTATAAAAAACCCAACCCAAACCCAACCAAGCTGTCTCTCAGCCAATTAATTAATTTCTGCCAATTTTCATTGAGAATAAATTAATCTGGGTCCTGAAAATATCTATTAGGGCAACATCTACCTGAAATGGAAGTGGTTTGTACAGGTGAGCTGGGTTATGGGGGCAGGGATGCAGGTGACAGTGACACAGGAGCAGGGACATGGGAGCCCTTGGGTGTCCCCTGGGGCTGAGGGACATGGGACTGGTGTCACTGGTGTCCCTTGGGAGCGGTGTCCCAGGTCCATCCCTGCTCTGTCCCTGCTCTGTCCCGGGTCTATCCCGCTCTGTCCCGGGTCTATCCCCGCTCCATCCCCGCTCTGTCCCGGGTCTATCCCCGCTCCATCCCCGCTCTGTCCAGGGTCTATCCCCGCTCTGTCCCTGCTCTATCCCGCTCTATCCCCGCTCTATCCCGCTCTGTCCCGGGTCTATCCCGCCCTGTCCCCGCTCTATCCCGCTCTGTCCCGCCCTGTCCCGGGTCTATCCCGCTCTGTCCCGCCCTGTTCCCGCTCTATCCCCGCTCTGTCCCGGGTCTATCCCGCTCTATCCCGGGTCTATCCCCGCTCTATCCCGCTCTGTCCCGGGTCTATCCCCGCTCTGTCCCGGGTCTATCCCGCTCTATCCCGCTCTGTCCCGGGTCTATCCCGCTCTATCCCGCTCTGTCCCGGGTCTATCCCGCTCCATCCCGCTCTATCCCGCTCTATCCCCGCTCTGTCCCGGGTCTATCCCGCTCTATCCTGGGTCTATCCCCGCTCTATCCCGCTCTGTCCCGGGTCTATCCCCGCTCTATCCCGCCCTCTCCCGGGTCTATCCCCGCTCTGTCCCGGGTCTATCCCGCTCCATCCCGCTCTGTCCCGCCCTGTCCCCGCTCTGTCCCGCTCTGTCCCCGCTGCAGCGCTGCCCTCCGCCCGCCAGGGGGCGCGGCTCTGCCGAAGCGGCGGTGCAGCCGGAAGCGGAAGCAGAAACGCTGCTGGCTCCTCTTCCGGGCGGGCGGCGCAGTGGCGGCAGCGGGTGAGGCACCGGGAGCCGCCATCCGGGGCCATCCGGGGCCATCCGGGGCATCTCCGGCCGGCGGGGGCTCCGCGAGGCAGCGGGAGGGGCTCGGGTGGCCGGGGACCCGCCCGGAGCTGCGGGACGGGGAGAGCTCGGGCCGCGGGGGGAGCTCGGCCTCCTGCAGTCTGTGCTTTCCCGAAGCGGTATTGACTTAACGCAGCCCAGCCCGCGTGGAAGGCGCCAGTGTGTGCACTTTAAAGTCGGGGAGTTGAGCAAAAACAGCCTTTAATTTGATTTATGCTTGGTTTAATTCATTCTTTGCTATCAGCATCAGTGGTGCCCTGACAGGCAGTTATTAAAATTTAGGAGAGGCCAGAAGTATCTTGGATTTGCAGATGTGCTATCTATACGCTGTGGTGAGGAGTGTTATTGGAGGTGCTGGTGCGGTGCGACTTCTCTCTGCCAGCCCAAAATAGGCATTTTTATAAATGGATATAAATGAGAGCAGCGTGACTGCGGGGCAGGATCCGAGTGTCCTGAGTGCGGAGAACGGGCAGCTTTGGGTTGGAAGAATGGTCTGATGTGTGTCAATCACAGGGTCACTGCCGGTCAGGGAAGAGGTTTCAGCCTTCCTTGGTGCAGGGATATCACGGTTTGTTGATTAAAAAAAGTTGAAATTGCTTTTTTGCCGCGGCAGACTCTGTGGGCGTGGGTGATGAAGTGTGCTGTGAGCACCTCTCCAGCTTGTTGGATTTTTTTTTTTGTGCAGCCAAAATGAAGTTCAACCCCTTTGTGACATCGGACCGCAGCAAGAACCGCAAAAGGCATTTCAATGCCCCCTCCCACATCCGCAGGAAAATCATGTCCTCGCCCCTGTCCAAGGAGCTGCGGCAGAAGTACAACGTGCGCTCCATGCCCATCCGCAAGGACGACGAGGTGCAGGTACTGCCCTGGTTCTGTGCTGCTCTGCCACACCTCAGCTTCTCCCGGGGCAGCTTCCAGCAGGAATTTCTCCATGGAAGGGCACTGGAACTGCCCTGGGAGGTTTGGAGTGCCCATCCCTGGAGGTGTCCCAGCAATGATTGGATGTGGCACTCAGTGCTCTGGGGTGGGTCATAATTTGGGTTTGATGATCTTGGAAGTGTTTTCCCAGCCAGCTGGTTCTGGGATGCTGTTTTCATCCCTTTGCAGCCTGTGCAAAAGGGAAGGATGAGACAAGCTCATCTTGGTGCTGGTGCTTTGCCCTCAGCATGGCAGAAATAATCTAAGTTAATCAAGTCATGCCTTGGGATGTTAAGTGTTCCTTAAATTTACTTCAGTGACAGGGATAACATGAGGAACACAAGTGTGCTGGCAATTTTGCTGCACTTCATTGATAATTGTTCTGAATTACAAACTTTAAACAATAAAGCACAAAGCAAATAACCATTCCTTTTTTATAGACTGCTACCTGTGGTATTTGAAAGATTGGCTTAGAAATGAGCCCAAGCTAAGTGACTTTTTTATATAAAACACAACGATTGGTGAAAAATTAGGGTAAAAACTTAAAAATTGAAACTTGACTGCAAAGCTACAGAGCTCCATTGTACGTTCCATGTTATTCATGCTGAAATTGTCAGGTCACTGGTGGCTTTGTGGGCTGTGTGTGCAAGGAGCAGAGCTGGGGTTTCATCCTGGGGAATTCACTGATGGTTGGTAGGATGGGGTGGCTGCTCAGGGGTGCTCTGGGGGCGTGGCTCAGTGTGCTGGCTCTGTGCAGGTGGTGCGAGGACACTACAAGGGGCAGCAGATCGGGAAGGTGGTGCAGGTGTACAGGAAGAAATACGTGATCTACATCGAGCGCGTGCAGCGGGAGAAGGCCAACGGCACCACCGTGCACGTGGGCATCCACCCCAGCAAGGTACAGGGGCACCTGGGGGCTGGCAGCTGCCAGCAGAGCTGGGGGGCACTCTGGGATTGGGTAGAGCTTGTTACCAAGTGGTGGGAATGCACCTGGATGAGAACAACCCCGGGATCAGCAGATGGAGCAGCCCTGGGAGAAGGATCTGGGGGTGCTGGTGGCCAAGAGCTGCACCTGCCTTGGCCCCCAGGAGCCCCCCATGCCCATGGCTGATCCCCAGTGGGCAGCAGGAAAGGGGTTGGGGTTCTGACCCTGTGTCCCCTCAGGTGAGACCCTACCTGCAGAGCTGCCCCAGCACAGCACAGCAAGGAGCTGGAGCTGCTGGAGAGAGCCCAGAGGAGGCTCCAGGATGAGCAGAGGGATGGAGCAGCTCTGCTGGGAGAGCTGGGATTGTTCTCCTGGAGAGGAGAAGCTTTGGGGTGACATAATTGTGGCCTCAGTGGCTGAAGGAGCTGCAGGAAAAATAGAGAGAGAATTTTACAAGGAATGGAGTGACAGAACACAGGGAATGGCTTCACACTGATAGAGGGCAGGGTTGGATGGGATGTTGGGAAGGAATTGTTCCCTGGCACAGGTGCCCAGAGAAGCTGTGGCTGCCCCTGGATCCCTGGAAGTGCCCAAGGCCAGGTTGGACAGGGCTTGGAGCCACCTGGGATAGTGAAAGCTGTCCTTGCCCAGAACAAGATGATCTTTAGGTTCCCTCTAACCCAAAGCACTGTGTGAATAAGGAATGGAGATGCTGCCTCAGGGAAATGTTAGGGTGTTACAAGCAGAGATGCGAGTTGAAACCAAGAACTCCTCGCTGTTTCTAGGAGTAGAAAGCCACTAGAGGCTTTGGAATCTTCCTAAAATACTTCTTTGAAGAGATGGATGTTTTCAGAGCACAAAACGGATCACTTAAAACAATCCTTCATCTTTGCTGTGTGGCCCTTGCACTGGATGAGAAGGATGGATGTTGGAGAGGTTTAAATAGATGCTCAGAATTGTGATTGTTCTTGCAGGCAGTTGTGACATGGATACTTCTGAATCTGGGTTTAGCCTGAGGTATTTAGAGCTGGTATTTAGGCAAACCCTGTTTAGATCATAACAGGAAACATTTCAAACTAAACACAAGAACTTGCCAAAACCTGGTTTGAAGCAGATGAATTCAGTCTGCTTCAGCCTTGCCATGTGGGCACCAAGATGGAAGTGTTGGTGGAAAAAATCCAGTTGTAACAGGTTTTCTGGTGTAAATGGTTGGTGTGTTCAGCAGAGGGAGGGCAGAATTATTCCAAAACATCATGACTTGTGTGCAGCAACATCATCTGACTGACAAGGTGACATTGTGGTGGAGCCAGTGCATGTATCTGTGTGCTGAACAGCAGGGAGAGAAACTGAATTTTCTGCTGGTTCTTTACTCTGAAAATTTTCATTCATTGGAAACTAGAATAAAGCTTTGCATAAAGATTCTGGTATTAATGCAGAGAGCAGAGGAATGTTTTGTTACAGACTTGGAACAGTTTGTACCTCGCCTGGGCAAAGAGGTGGGAATTACAGTTAAGAGAGACCTAAATGCACAAGGAATTAAGGAGAAAGTGTGCTTAGAAGGGATTTCTAGGATTTGATTGTTACCTTTATTTTCCAAGTAGTGCTTTCAGTAGTACCAACACAGCAATTTCTTTGCCAGTTTGAGGAGGCAGGAACAGAAATTGTTGGATAAATTCTTCCCTGGGAGGGTGGTGAGGCAAAAGGTGCTGGAGAAGCTGTGGCTGCCCCATCCCTGGGGGTGTCCAAGGCCAGCTTTGGTGGTGGGATCAGCTCTGTGCTGTGCTTCAGGTGGGTTTGGCATTGCTTGCTGCCCTTCCCTCTGGCCAGGGAGCCTGAAGTCCTTGTGCTCTCCCAGGTGGTGATCACCAGGCTAAAGCTGGACAAGGACCGCAAGAAGATCTTGGAGCGTAAGGCCAAGTCCCGCCAGGTGGGCAAGGAGAAGGGCAAGTACAAGGAGGAGACAATCGAGAAGATGCAAGAATAGATGCTTTCCTGATTGACACCATTAAAAAACTGCCAAAATTCAACCTGTTGTGTGTCTTCTTTCAAAAATATGGATGTGTCCTGCTCAGCATTTAAATATTCCTTCTTGTGTTTTGGCTTTGTAAAAGATACACTTAATTAAAAACTGGTTTTAATATATATTTTTTACCTATTTGTACTGTTAAGAAAAAGTTTTTTTCCTGTAAAGAATTGTTTCAACCAACCTAAAAGAGCAGTGCAATCCTGAAACATTCATCTTAATAGTCATTGTATTTGTCTCTTCACTAGATAGTCCTTTTTTTTTTTAATATTAACGTGTTAATTCTGTGCACTGTATATATAATTAATTCAGGTCTTATACTAATGGTAGAGCTTGAGGACAGAGGGGTGCTCATGAGGCAGAGCTGACTGGTTTGGGAAGGGATGGGGTGAAGCAGTCTCTGCTGTTGGTGGTGCTATTTTGGATGAATTTTCTCTCAGAGGAAATCTTCCCTGGCATTTTGTACCTCCATAATTGAGAGCTGCTGCAGCGTGTTGAAAACAGCCCTGCAGTTAAATGACTTTACTGGCTCAGTGAATGGAGCTCTAATTGCTGGTACAGAGGGAAAGAAATTCATCTGCCTGAGCAACAATGGAATAAAAAGAAGAGGATGCTGGCAATCAATTTAAATTGCATTTTAGAAGCCATTCATGGGCCTGACAGTGAAGCTGTGTTTGGTGAGTGGGTTTCTCTCATGAAGGCTCAGAGGTTTTTGTCCCTCCAGCTTGCACTGCTTAATGTGAAATTTCTTCACCTTGAGTGGGTGTTTGAGGAATTTCGTGAGGTTTGTTCATTACTGGGACTTTTCCAGGCACGGAGCTGCTCTGTGGGATCGTGTCCTGCATCCCCAATTCCCTGGGGCTCAGAGCCAGCTCTTACCGGCAGGAGCTTCGTGTCCTCTTACCGGGCAGTCTTTATGGGATGGGGATGAGAGCCGGGCAGGGCCGGCGATCCCATCCCGGTCCCGATCCCATCCCGGTCCCGATCCCATCCCGGTCCCGATCCCATCCCATGGCACCCCCCATCCCATCCCGGCCCGATCCCATTTCACGTGCCTCGCGCGCTCCCGCGGCCCCGTAGCTCCCGCCCCGCTCGCTCCCGCCGGCCCCGGTGACGTGGCGGGCGCTGATTGGCGGGCGCCGGGCGTAGCGTGGAGGGAGGCACCGCCCCCGCGCCCCTCAGAGCGCGGCCATGGCGTACGGCGGCCTGGCGGTGCCCATCATCGTCATGAGCGTGTTCTGGGGGGTGGTCGGCGGCGTCCTGCCCTGGCTCGTACCCAAGGGGCCGAACCGCGGGTGAGTGACCGGGGGGCGGCGGGCAGCGCGCACCTTCCCTTCCGTCCCCGCGGCTGTGGGGGGAGGCCCCGGCGGAGGCGGCCTGGAGCCCTGAGGCGCCCCGAGGTTCCCGGGCCTGGGGCCGCCGCGGCCCCGCGGGCTCCCGGGGCGGCCTGGGCCGGGCCGACTGCAGCGAGTAACCGCCCCTGGGGCTGCCAGAGCCGGGCAGTGCCCCTGGAGCCCCTCTCGGGTTTGGGGTTCCCCTGAGGCCCTGGCACAGGCTGCCCAGAGAAGCTGTGGCTCCCTGGAAGTGTCCAATGCCAGGCTGGACGGGGCTTGGAGCAGCCTGGGACAGTGGAAGGTGTCCCTGCCCTGGCAGGGGGTGGAACGAGATGAGGTTTAAGGTCTTTTCCAACCGAAACCTCTGCAGACAGAACGTCCTGTGCCAAGGTGGTTCATTGTCAGGCGGTATTTGAGCAACAACTTCCTCTTTCTTTCCTTACTTGACCTTTCCTAACTCACTCCCCTGTCCCCTGGTTTCACACTGGGTGAGACTGGAAGGCTGCAGTAGTGGGTTGCAGTTTTGGGTTAAATGTGTGCTGGTGCCCTTGTAGCTGAGGTTTTGCCTGCAGTAGTTGTGGCTGCTCAGATTAAAAAGCAGACAGGTTTTTGTCTTTCTCTTTTCTCTAGGAGATAATGGCTTCTTAATCTCCCTTCCTCTCTCTGACACTCCCTCTGCTCCACAGGTACCAACTGTCTTTTCTCTCAGTTCTTTATCCAAACCCTCAATATTCCTCAGTCTTTTATTTCCTGCCTCACTTTCAAGCCTGGTGTGTGTTTTATGCCTGTCCTCAGAAATACCTTGGAAAAATGGCTTCCAGGCATGGAAGTGTGGAATTCTGTGCCTCACTAGCAGAAATTACTGACCTACCATGAGGTTTTGTTACTCAGTAGGGGGGGGGGGAAATACATAGATGGAAATGCCTTTTTATACTTTAGAAAAAAAAACCCACTCCACTTTGCCACTGAGTTCCATGAGCTGCAGAGATCACTGTTAGAAATTTTTTCCTCTCCTCCCATTTCAAACCCATCTGTGTGTGTGTAGCTGCAGTTTTGCCATTTGCAGTTTCAAGAGCTTGGTTCTTCCTTCTTTTCAGCTTTCCAGTGATTTCTGACACAGCTGTGTTTCACCAAGAAGGGACAATTTTCCACTACAGCTTTGAGGGTTTATTTTGTATTCAGTTTGTAAACCCCTCATTCATTCTACAAAATTAAAAATGACGATTTGACACTAAAATTTTCTTGAAGTAGAATTCTACAAATGGAGAAATCATTTATTGTGACAATCCAGCCTCAGTGGTTCACTGATGTGAAGGACACTGCATCAGATTTTGCTGCTGTTCACAATGATTCTGTCAAATCCAGCTGTAAATGTTGGGCAGAGCTGTGTCAGTCCTGCAGATCTGAGCCTCTGCAGTTTCCTCAGCTGGAAGGAGCCAGAACATTCACGTTGAGTCATCTTTCATATGATCAGAGTTAAACTTGTCCTTGTTTGCTGTGGGCTTTTTTCTGTGGATCTTGTGGTCAGTCACAACACCACAGCTGATCACATTTCTCCTTCCTCTTGCAGGGTTATCAACACCATGCTGGTGACCTGTGCTGTTTGCTGCTACCTGTTGTAAGTACAAATAATGTCCTGCCTCTTGAGCAAGGCCCACTCCTGTTGTCATCACAAGTTCCTTTTTTGTAGCCTCAGAGCAGTTAGAAGCTTTTTGAATGTGTCACAGAGATTTAGACATGTCCTTTGATAGCTCTTGGAATTCTGAGTTCTAAAGACCTTCAGTGAAGAAATTTTCCAATTGGAAAATGGTGAAATAAAAGGAACCTGAATTCCTCTTGTTGTCCTCTGACACATAATTGTGAGCTGTCCTCTGCATGGACTTGCTGTTCCTCCTCTCCAGTTCACTGCCTCATTTTCTCAAAATATAATGATATTTGGTCAATTCAAAGGTTTTCCTGATTCTTAGGGTTTTTCTTTTCCTTTTTCCTTTCCACTTTATATTTAATTCTGAGGTAATACTAATTCAAACCCACTGAACAATTTTGCTTTTAAATTCCTTGAATATATTCTCAAAATCTGTTTGAGTAGTGGGTGGAAAAGCTGCTGCATGGTGGTTTTTTTAGTGAGACTTTGATATATTAAGACCATTTCTGTTTAAATGCACAGTGTGTTTTGAGGCTGCCTCCTTTCTGTAGGAGATTTGGTAGCAATAACAAAGTGACTTGTTGAGAGCTCTTCATATAATGTTTTTTTTAAATCAAGACTTAAGCCAGCTGTAGCTGAAAGCTGCAAGACAAAGCTTGGTTGTGTTTTTTCCTCTCTCTTTTTAAAGACTGTAGAGACTGATCTTGTGAAAAAAAAAGAAATCTCCTGTGAAAAAATAACTGAAAGAATTTTTTATGGAGAGTAAAGTGGTAAAAGTCTGGTTTTGATCTTAAGGGTTAACTTGTTATAAAAAATATTACTTGGAGTTCCATTCAAACCTGAGTAGTATTTGTACTTTCTTGAACTATTTAGGCATTATTTTTGCTACTCAGAGGAATTTAATATGAATGTTTACAGAAATGCAGCTCAGTGTTGACATGTTCTAGGGGAGGCCTGTTGGGTTAGACTGTAGTACAACTTACACAGGTTTGGTTGTGATATTCAGGATTAATATCAATTTATACCCTAGAAAATTTATTTCTATTCAGATTATTTGATATGTGAACTCCTAGGATCTTGCTTAACTGTGAAACTCCAGTAAACTTGGGTCTGTTTTGAATCCATGGAAGTTTTTAAATTAAGTTTTGCTGAGTGGATATGGAAATTTGAGAATTTGTGCAAGCAGCTTGAATTTGAGAATCTCAGTGCTATGAAGGTCTCCTTGCCCTGCACATGAAGTTTGTAGCAGCCCAGTCTCATAACAAGTCCCAAATGTTTGGCTAAGAAAGGGCAATTTTTTCGGGTGATTTTTACTGGGTTGCTGCATTTATGTTACAGTAAGTTGGGTGGTTTTTAGGAGGAAGGTTGAGCTTTGTTTTGGTTTTGTTTAAATTTAGTTCTCACTTGTTTTTTTTCTACAGAAATAATGTCTCACTCTTCTAAAACCCTTGAGGCTTAGGGTTTGGTGTCTTTATTACGTGAAGGAGAGTTTTCCTTGAAGTAGAGACTTTGTGACATCTGCAGCATCCCCTGCATTGTGATGTGAATTATATTTGTTGTAGAATTTCTTAACTTTTGGCTGAATTCTATAAACCCTTCAAATGTACAGTGGTACTTGACATGTAGGTTTAGTTGATTATTTTATCTAAACAGACCCATTATAAAGCCTACTGTCATTAACATGTTTTACAAACTGTTCTTGCATGTCCAGGGTTCTTTGGTAATTTTGTGGGCTCTAATGAGCTCTAACTTGTTTTCTGAATTTCCTTTGGCTTTCTCCAGTTATACTTTGGGGGGGAAAAAAAAAAAAAAAAGGCAGCAGCAAAATCTTAGGATGTTTTCAACCCTCAGTAGTTGTACCCAACCACAGAAATTGCATTTGTAGTGTCTGCTTGCCAGAATGCAACAAAAAGCAGATTTTCCTCCTCATCTTCCAAGAACTTGCCTCATCACACAGTCTTTCTTTTGTTATTTGCTCATTTATTCTGTATAAAATTGTGGAACAGCCCTGGTTGGAAAGGACCTGAAAAGATCTGGTCCAACTTTTTTCCCTCTGTTTTATCCAAACACATTGAAGTTTATTGTTCTTGTATCCTTTTCCTTTTGGGGGAGGAGGAGGCACTGAAAACATTTAAGACCTTAATTTTAGGTGATTAAAGAAAGAGATTAATGTTTCATACCAGTATTGAAGGAAGCCCAAAGAATTGTTTCTGAGGGTTCTTCACTGGGTATGTTAGGGTTGAAATAATTTCTGCTGTCCCAGGTGTTTGTGTGTCCTTAGCAGGTGGATGGTTCTGTTCTGTGCTCCTCTGCACAGCTGCTTAATCTCTACCAGACCTGCTTTTATACTTTTGAGTTACCTTTCCAGTTAAAAATAGGGAAAAAACAATTTCCTGTCTTCATTAAACACCACTTGACTGACAAATTGATTTTCACTGAACTGAATTTGAAGTCCATCACATTTCAACTTAAAGCCATTTTTTCTGTATTTAGATTTAACCCTAGTAATTTTGAATAACCATATTGATTACATGGGATTCATTTGGTTGTTCTGTGGAAGATATTTGCATCTAATTTGTGTACAGATCCTGTAGCCAGCAGCCTTTTGAATAATAAACCATTCCCAGGAACCTCATAAAATCTAAAGCAAAGTCTAAGAAGTTCCTGCTGCAGAAATTAGAGGTTACACCATATTGTGAGGTACTGTCAGGGTCTAAATCTATTTTGCTGTGCACAAAGCAGTTCCTGAACAGTGTCATCATGTCCTAAGAGAGGACAGGGTGCCTGGAAAATTGTATTATTTGCTACTGATTTTAATAGGATTAAAATATGGATGCCCAATTTGACATTTAAACAGAGATAGCAGGACCTTAATTTGTAACACGAGCACAGACAGATGGCAGTTGTGGTGGGAAGACCTTTTAAAAAATCTCTCTGGTACAACAGAAGGGACTTTAATTTCCTTGTCTGAGCTGGATAATTAACAGTAGCTGTTCTAAGTGGGATCTGGTAGAATTTAAGGACCTGTGGGTGGCTCGAATGCCATACCTGCTTTTAGCAGCTCTGGAACATTGCATCTTGGATCCAGAGGTTTGTTTTACTCTGAGTGCTGCATTTTGTTGGGTGTTGGATTATTGTATAAAGCAGCAGCACTTAAGCAAAACACGGGAAAAGCTTTTTCATGACTTACCTTGAATGCAAGGCAGTTGCAGCCTAACAACTGCTTTAAATTCCTCAGCCCTGGCAGAGCAGGGAGCAGGAATGTGCTGCTGCCCTGGTGCCACCCTGCCTCAGAGCTCAGTATCCAACAAACACCTTCTGGAGCCTCCAGGCTGCTTTTCCCAAAGCCTGGGTGCACAGGTTGGGGTTCTGAATGTGCTCCCAGCTCCTTTCATTCACAGCCATGCTGAGCCTGAGCTCGGGGAGCAGCGAGAGGTGAGAGATTCCTGCATGGAGTTCCTTCCTGCTCTGCAGTGACAAAGAGAATAATGTGCTTTAACAGGCTTTTAGTGTTCTACCCTCCTCCCACTTGTGTTACTTCAGGATGCTGGAGGCAGATGGCACAGTGCTCTTTGGATCTGTCTGTTGGATCTGAAAAACTAACCCTCACAAAAGAAATTCCGTGATAATTTGAAGAGCTAATTTGTTTTTCTCTGAAGTAAATTTAACACCATGGTCTCAAAATGCATTGTTGTCACTGCTTTGGACAGCAAAGTAGAAACGTGTCACCCTAAAGGTTTTTGGCTGCTCTCAGTGGTGTCTTGCTGATGTTTTAATTCCTTTGTAGAGCCTGCTACATGTTCCAAGGCTTGTGTGACTGATGGGCTGCTGCAGGCTCAGCTCCTTGTTTTAGCTGGAGTTCTACCCCGTGCAAAACTGACAGGGGCATTGCAAAGAAATATTGGTAAATGTGAAGAGGATTGATGTGTTTTCTTTAAGTCTGACCCACATCTCTTGCCCGTGGCTGTTGCAGGCGTTTTGCAGCCGACCTGCACTTGGTTTGCTGGTCAGAGCATCAAGGTTTGTGTGGAATTTTCCATGACTGCCTAAGCACTCTGATACATTTGTGGCAGCTCCCATTACAAAGCTGCTCTGCTTTTTCTCCTCCTTACAAAGCATTCTAGAAATAGCAGACAGATGAGCCAGTGTGTTCACTAAATGTGTTTATATAGTTAGTATTTAACATAGATTTAAATCCATGGAAGCATCCATTGCTTTTTCTGACTCTTGTAACGTTTACAAAGCAAATATATCTTTTAACAGTGGAATATTTATTTCTGTTTAGCTTTCCTGGATATTTTCCACAAACTACATTCCTCTTGTTCTCAGTTCTGGCCATGGCTTCTGCAGTGTTAGTTCGTGCCCTGCTCCAGTGCAAGGCTGCTGTGCTGATAATCTGGGGTTTGTGTCATATTGGGGTTGTTTTTGGTCTTTTTTGTGTTCTTTTGTACCCTTTTGCTTCAGGTCCCTATTTCTTGACCTCTGTCCCAGGTTTAAATTTACTTTTGTTCAGTCTCTGAAAAATAGACCATGTCTGCAGGGGCAGGTTGTTGTGCATTGAGAAGCAAATGAGAGAGAGGATGTTTCTCAGAGGTTGTTGTTTAAGGGATGCTTCAAAGGCACTGCAAAAAGGTCTGTCTCTTATGTTTCCATCTTCTGAGCCCCCAAATACCTGATTTTCATGTGTCTCAAAACACTTTCCTGTCAAAAGAGAGGGCAGTGCTATCAGGTGGTTTTGTGTTGCTTTCAGTTGAACAGGACAATCTATTTTGGTTGCAGAATGATTTTGTGCCAAACTTCATTGCTGGTGTCTGGTCCTTGTGTATGAGCTTGAGTAGAATTTTTACTTGAACCTAGACCTTCCTGAAATACCCTTTTATTCTCTGGTGGTTCTCATATTTAGATAACTTTTCCATTGTCACAAGCTGTCATTTGGCTGATTTGTCTCTGTTGGGTTGGGGGGTTGTCTTGCAGTTGGCTGATTGCAATTCTGGCTCAGCTGAACCCTCTCTTTGGGCCACAGTTAAGCAATGAAACAATCTGGTATCTTAGATATCACTGGCCTTAAGGATGTCTGTGCTGTGCTGCAGCTCATTGGCAGGTGAGTATGATCAGATCTATTGATATATTTGGTTGTTAAAGCTTCAGGAGACATTGAATAGTAATGGGAGCAGTGTGCTCAAACTGCTGTAGCACCTTTGGAGGAGAAATCTGTCTGTAGGCTGCAACAAAACATTTTGGATGTTAGTCTTGATTGGATACGTGGAAAGCTTGAACTGAATTATTGACAATTATTTTTCTTTCTGTCCTGTTGTGTGGTGCTGTGTTCAGGGGTTTGTAAGGAGAATAAAACATTACTTCTAAAAATATAATTGGACCAGGGTGTTTTTTAATAGCTAGCATAAGTGGATTTCCTAATCTTTAGCAATTGTTAAACCTCTCCTCAAGCCTGCTACCATTTCATCTAAGACCTGTCCTGATTTCCAAGGCAACACAGCATTGCCCTCATTCATCTGGGAAGTTGGACTGGGAGCTGCCATTAGAATGTTCTTTATCTCCTGAGCTCACAGCTTGATGGTTTATTTTGTTTTTAATGACAGCCTGTGTGCAGCTTTAATCCTGGGTGAGCCTGGTGGTTGCTATCTGGGCAGTGCTGCTGGAATGTGGTTCTTACAGCTCCTGGGCTTTCTGACAGGGCCAGCAAAAATAAAGTGTTGTACTAAAAGTATCTTGATGCTCCTGGGCTTCTTCAGGAGGGCAGCATTTGGAATTGAAGGTTCAAGTGAAGGAAATGTGGAAACAAGCAGCCATGATTATAGTTTTAAAGCTGATAACTGAATAATTAAACACATTTTTTTTTGTCCTTGTACAACAGTCTCAGTTCAGTGCAGCAGGCAGTGACAGTTGATGTTATAGCTCTGTTAAATGCCTTCTGTGAAGTGTCCTGGACATTTGCTCCCCTTCAGAGGTTTCCTGTGGACTGGGATGTTGTCAGACTGGGCCTGTGTGTGTGTCTGCAGCTCCTTTTAAGCACCAAGCAGAAGCTAAAGGTAGACTTGGCCCTGCTTCAATTCCAGGCCTGTAATTAGCTAAGTCAGTCAAGCAGAATTTCCTAGGAGCATTTTCACTGCTTGGGTGCTAACATATAATTAGTTAGCTAAAACAGAGAACAGTGTGTTTTGGTAATGGGCACAAAGATCCCTGAATCCCATAGGATGAATCAGTTGCCTGGGATCTGAACAGTCGAAACCAGCAAGGACAGGCAGGAGGTGAGACACAACCTCTGGACTCCTGCTAACAGAATCAGGCCTTTCCCTCCATTTCAGTGAAGGATTTTCCAGAGAACTGGAGTTAAATTTGTACCAAGGAAGAGAGGGAACTTGTGTGTTTGAAGATGACTGCAGAGTTTCAGTGGAGCTGTCATTTTTAAACTTATTCATGGAGCATTTCAGCCCTGCATAGCACATGCAGGAGTTTGTTTTAACCTTTCATCTGATTGTATTGGCTTGATTTTTAAATTAAGGTTGTTGTCTGTGAAAAAAAAAAAGGTTTAGAAAAATAGAAGCATATAATAATCCTCAAATATTTGTTCTTTGTTGCTTGAAATGTGCTGTCACACCACTACAGTGTTTGAGTGCTGCTGCAGGGCTGAGGTGCTCCACGTCCTGTCCTTGCTCATGTGGAGTTTGTGCCTAGTCAGGAGCTGGGAGTGGGCATTGATTTTATATTGTCTGTCAGAGAATGTGCTTCAGCAGATCAGTCAAGTTTGGAGTTTTCAAACATGCTTCATCCAAAGGGAAAATCAACAGCCTGTCAGAAATTTCACATGTCTCCAGCTCCTCCTTCCCTTTGGATGAAATACAAGCTGAAGGAACAGAGAAATTTTGACATTTGCAAGAGCTGGGGCTGAATAGCTGAAAACAGTGTTAATGTAATTCCATGGTAATGAGGTACTTGGAGCCAGCCTCGTGCTCATTGAGCCAGCAAAGCAGGATTAGCTCATTCCCTAATGGAATCACAGGATGGTTTGGGACATTAAAGATGTCCCAGATCCTGCCATGGGACACCTTCACTATCCCAGGGTGATCCAACCTGCCCTTGGACACTTCCAGGGATCCAGGGCAGCCACAGCTGCTCTGGGAAAACTTAAATTGACTTCCAGCATTTCACTGAGGGAGGATTGAGCCTCCCCATGCTGCTGAGCACTGTTACTCTGATCCTGTCACAGGGATTGGTGATGCCATGGGAGTTTTCAGTGATTTCTTTATTCCTTGGGAGCAGAACAGTTCAGTCAGGAGGGATCTAAAAGGATGATTTCATCCAATTTCCTGGGCAGCTCAGGGCTCACCACGTGGCCAGAGAAGTTGTGAGCAAAGCTGGAAGGGCAGAAGGGATCAATCAATTCAATCAAACCACCTCAGGTACAAAATGCCTGAAAAATACCTGAGTTCCACATTTAAGACTCACTAAGGTTGGAAAACCCTTTAAGATCACCAAGTCCAACCAATAACCAGCACTGCCAAGGCCACCACACATCCCCAAGTGCCACCAGAATCATCAAACACTTTAAATCTCCATCACAAGCTGAGATTCTGCCATGCAGGAGCTGGTGCTGTTCAACAGCTCCTTTGCTATTGAGGAATGAATTTGCAGCAGTAGTTAAACTTGCTTTAATAGCCCCAACTTTCATTTCAAATATAGGAAATAATATTCTGACATGGTTAAAAAAAAAAAAATCTGTAGAGCAACAGAAGAGCTCCCACGGCAGAACCAGAAAAACATCTTTGATTTTTGTGGTGGAACAAAAGGGAAAAAGAGCTTGACAAATTCTGAATTTGTAATCTGTCTATGGAAGCTGTTCAAAAAATACTTCAGTGAGGGTTTTCCCTGAATGGGGGAAATCCAAGCATGAAAACACAGTGTGGTTTAATTCCACTTTATGGTACTATTACCTTAAAATTTTTATACAATGCCTGTGGTTGCTTTCATCAAGCTTTATGAATTTTTGATTGAAGGCAGGAGAGCTGCTGCTTGATGAGAACAAAAAAAGGTGATTCCTGTATTTAAGATTTGCTGTTAAAAGCAAAGATCTAAAGCCTGGAATGATGGTGCCTTTTGGACCCCACATCCCCCATGGAGCCAATGAAAGGAAAGATTAATAATTTAATTTTTTTGTCATTATTGTATTTTACACCAGTGAGGTGGTGTTTAGCTCAAGGGTTTTTGGGAAAAGCCTTTGGTAGTGAGCTGGGATTCTCTTGGAGTTGTGGGAACTCTCAGCTTTGTGTTTTACCTGGATTGTTCTTGCAGGGTTTTTTTTCTTTAAAACCTTTAGTGCAGTTTAAAATGTTGTGATCTGGGGAAACTCAGAGCATGGAGGTGAATTCCTGTCTCCCCCATAGATGCAAAAAGAGAAAGAAGGGAGATTTTCCAAGTGTTTAATTTTCATTTATGATAATCTGAACTGTTTAATTCAACTGTTCCCCTCTTTTCATTTTCCTGAGCTGAGCTACAAATAATGGGTTTGAAGTTCCTTCAACACTAAGCTGTATTTTTTAATTCTGCTGAATTCCTAAATATTCCAGTGCAGGACCCTCATTTATTCCCATTTTATTGGGATTATTTGGTTCAGACACATCAGATGTGGCTCCACAAACACTTGCAGGGTTTTCATGGGCACGTGGCAAAAGGAAAGTCCTGGCAGAACCTTGGGAAAAGCCTTTTAGGGGGTGTGAGCCCATAGAAAAACAAGTTTTTCAAGCATCAGGCCATGACACAAAATAACTTTTTGGTGGGATATTCCTGAGGGATTTAACTCTAAATTCTGTTGACTTTTAGAGATCTGCAGAATAGGCATAAATACATTTTGCAGGCCAGAAGTTGGCCTTTAGTTTGGTTATATTGGGTCCTGGGAATCTTGAATTTCAGACAGCTCAGCAGGAATTGCACTTTGTGGAATATCACTGAAAAGCACTTCCATAGTTCCTTTCCTTTGGTAACTTCCAAACTTTTCAGAGACAAAATTCACTCACACCTAAGTGTGAAATTGCTCTGTCTGTGGAAATCCTGCTGCTGGAACTGCCAGGGAAGGAGCTGTGGGTGAAGTGTGGAGTTGAATTGTCCTGAATTCTGTGCAGATTTGGAATAAATGGGGGAAAACTGAAAGTCTTCCATTCCCACTGTTATTAATTAAGCTCCATGTTTCCTATTTTGTTGCAATTGTCTTTTTACACATTTACAGGATTTATTCTGGAGGTGTGACAGGTCTGTGACAGCTCCACGAGTCCTTCTGGAGCCTGAGAGGGACAACTCTGCTCCTGCTGGGGTGGTTTAATCAAATTTAATCAAATTTAATCAAATTTACTAGGGTGGCAAAGAGGGCTGGAGCCCCTCTGCTCTCAGGCTGGCAGAGCTGGGAATGTTCCCCTGGAGAGCTCAGAGCCCCTTGCAGGGCTAAAGGGGCTCCAGGAGAGCTGGAGAGGGATTTGGGACAAATGGAGGGACAGCATCTCTTTTATTTTTATTTTTTTATTATGGTTTATGAACCAATCCTTGCAATAATAATTCAAAAGGATGGAGTGGTGGTGCCTGAGATGCCAAATGATGTCAGAATGCTTTGGAACACAAACCCACTGTGGTTTTTTAGGGTTTTTTTGGGCTGATTTATTGAAGGATGAAAAGGATGGAGAGAAGGATGTGCACCAGCAGTGCTGTGCATGCTGGAAAATGTGATGGTGATCAGGTTCTTTGTGGCTTTAATAATTTTTGGTGACTTTTAACAAACTCATTGTCTCTGGAGTAACAGTGAGACAGCTTTTCAAAGTGAGAAAAAAAAATTAAAGCTCAACACACCCTGTAAGGTGCAATAATGCTGCTAAATAAGTGCAGCTGCCTCAAAAGTTCCTTGGTTTTGGGAAACCCAAGTTTGATATTTTTTTACCTGAGCCAGGGAATTCATTCAGGGGATACAAGACAGAATTATTCCTTATACAGAGAAAAACTGGAGACCTTGTACAAATAACAGTAATTACAACAAGAAGGGGGAAATGTTGACAAGTGTCATTTTCTAGCAGAGGAAATCCTGGGGGATTTTGGAGGCAAATGAGTGACAGCCTGGTCTGGTGGATGGCCAGAAACTCAGAACTGCTACACAGAGCAGAAAAATTTATATACTCCAAAGCTTTATGATCTTACAGGGAGGAAATAAAACCATCCCCTCGTGCTGCATCTTTGCAAAAGGTGGAGGCAAGTCTGGAATCTGGAATAATTCTTCATTTTGTTCCTTGGGGTTGTGCAGTTTGTCGCTGAGACAATCATTCCTCTTGATGCACCCAGGCTGAGGGATGGGAGGGAGAATTGGTTTTGTGGTGCACCCTGACAGGCAGGCTGGACCTGCAGCACAGTCATTAATCTGGTGAGAAAAATGGTTGATAAAAATGAATAAAAGTTGATTAATTGCAGGGAATCCTTCCATTGCTGGTTGCTGTTTTATCTTGCCATTGGGATTTTGATGTCTCACCTTTGCTGGCTCCTGATGGTTTCAGGCAGTTATTCCAAGTTCTTCATGGCACTGAGTGTTTGGAGTAGAATAGAAATATAGAATTATGGAATTTTGGAATGGTTTGGGTTGGAGGGACATTAAAATTCATCAGTGCCACTGTCCCAGGCTGCTCCCAGCCCCATCCAGCCTGACCTTGGACATTCCAGGGATCCAGGAACAGCCACAACCTCTCCATGTTTTCTGCTTCCAGGTCAATCTTTCCTCTGTGCAAAAAGTGCCAAACTTTTTCCTTTTCTGATAGAAAAGTTCATCCAAGTTCCCCTCCTCTGCCTTGTCCCCACTGCTGACCCCATCACCTTCATTCCACAAAAAAACCCCTTTTCCCATCTGCCATCTGCATCCCTTGGGAGCCTCCTAGGGAACATTTTTGCCACCTCTTCCCTGTTAAAAAAAACCCCAACAAATAGAAGTTGTCAAGGATGAAGAACTATTGTTGCAGTGAGCAGAATGAGTGCTTATTATCAGTTATGGACACGCCCAGGTCAAGAGTGAAGTGTTTTTTTCTGTTTAGTTTGCTGAAAAGCTGGGATGGGTATAATTGCTGGTTGTCAATTGTAATGGAGTAGATGCAGTATTAGAATTATTCAGATAATTTGTTGTAATTACCCTCCATCAGGAGCTTTACAATGCTCAAAATACAATCTTTGAAGCAATGGAACTGCATCCTTTGAATGGAAGGCAGCAGCCCTCGAGAGCACAATATAATTTATAGATGTCAATCAGCTCAGTGAGGTAAACAAAACAAAGGTGCTGGGCTCTTCCATAAATTCTTCCAGTGCCCTAAACCTACCCAAAAATCTTGGCAGAACAAGCAAGATGCCTGGAGTGCTGATAAATCAAAACTTTTGCAGAGTTCCTCAAAGCACACAGGGTTTGAAAAGCATTGTGTGCCTTGAATAAAGCAATATCCAGAAAAACCTCCTCGTGTCACCCCCCCTGGGACTGTTATTCCTTCTGGCTCTGCTGTAGTGGGAGAGAAAAATCTCTCTGAGGTGCTGCTGCCCCTGATTCTGCGTGAGAAACGCTGGTGGGAAGTGGGAGATGGGGGCACAGGTTGCAATTTGCATTGCCCTCCTCTCCACACCCAAACCAATGCACAGATGCAAACCAAGCAGGGGAGGCTGAGCTCCCCAATTTGTATTCTCCTGGCTCCAGGCCTGAGCCTCGTCTGGCAAAGACAGAGAGAGAAGGAGTAAAAAAAACCCCAGAGCCTCATGAATGGAAGTGTGACCTCTACCTACTGTGATAATTCTGATGTAGAACAACCAAATTCCTGGAGATGTTTAATCAGCAAAGTTGAATTTTGCTGAAAGCACGTGTCCCAGTGCCATTACTGCTGCAGGAATTAATTTACAGCAATGTTCTAACATGCTGGGGATTAACAGGGTGAACTGTCACCTTTACAAATTCCTCCCAAAGTTTCATTTAACATGGAAAAAATGTCACTGGCACCCAAATCCCCCTGAGTGCTGGGCTGATCCCACAGCAGGGGAGGGGGATTCTGTCCTTTTGTCCCCTCAGGTGAGACCTCACCTGCAGAGCTGCCCTGGGGACAGCAGCAGCACCTGGAGCTGCTGGAGCAAATCCAGAGGAATCCAGGGATCCAGGCTGGGAGAGCTGGGAATTGGCAGCCTGGAGAAGGGAAGGATCCAGGGAGAGCTTCCAGCACATTGCAGGGGCTGGAGGGGCTGCAGGAGAGCTGGAGAGGGACTGGGGACAAGGGATGGAGGGACAGGACACAGGGAATTGGGAAAGGGGAGATTGGGGAAGGAATTGCTGGCTGGGCTGGAATTGTCAGAGATTCCCTGGATCCCTGCAATGTGCAAGGCTAGGCTGGACAGGGCTTGGAGCAGCTGGGACAGTGGAAATTGTTCCTGCCATGACTTGGAAAGGTCCCTCCACCCCAAACTATTCAATAATTCCATGATGAATGACCCAGCATTAGGACATCACATTCCACACCCACTCAGAGATGGAATTTATTTGGGTAACAAAACATCAAATGAAAGCTGAATTAAGGCACTGTGTGTATATTCTGTATTTTTAGCCTAGATTTTGGATGGGGAGGTGTAAATTGATTATGTTTTTGTTTGTCTCCAGGGAAGCACATGCCCATGTGTAATCTCATAATGAGAATGACATCACTGCAAATTCCCTAAAATCATGACCCAGAATGTCCTTTAACCCAGGCATTTAAAGAACACTCATTCCTCTAATTTAATGTATTTTAGGGAAAAAAAAAAAAAAAAAAAAGAGATGAAAAGTCCAGTGCTGTGACTACACTGACATTTTTCTACTTTCAAACAGTAGTTGAAATAAAATCTCAGAATTCTTTCCAATTCCCAAAGCTCAGGTAGATCCTGTTGGGGGCTTGGCTTTACCTTCAGGTGTTGGATTCCAAAGGCAACTTAAAATATGTTGTTTTCCTCTCCTTTTCATACAAATCCAGTTGGGATAACTGGGAGTGACAGTGAATTTTTCTGGAGTTTAATGAGCATAAACCTGTCTGTGGCTGTAATCAGCCTCAGGAAGGAGGAGCAGAGCTCAGGGGATGATCCCTGTCCCTGTGTCCCTGTCCCTCACAGGCACTTCCAAAGAGTTCCCCAGGTTTGCTGGCAACTCCCAGCAGCTCCACATGGAAAAAAAAAAAAAAGTCAAATTGTCAAAAGTCATTAGTGGCTGTCACTTCATGAACCTTCACACTGGAGTTCCCCCTTTGGAGTTTCACTGGAGTGATTTTATTTTTCCTCTCCTTCAAATAAGTGGGACAATGTTGGACAAAACTGCTGGAATTTAACCCTTTGGTGGTTTTTTTGTTATGGCTGTTTTTGAGTTATAGTGGTGAATTTAGGGGTTTGAGGCTCAGTTCTGTGCTCTGCCAGGAACTTTTCTCCTCCTAATTATTTTGTTTAGACTCAAATTCCCCAACTCCTCTGCTCCAGGTCCATGTTGAAGCTATGCCACAATAAATCTCTGATCCCAACTCCTCCAGGACATCCCTGCTCCAAAAAAACCACTGAAGCAGAACTCTGAGAGGGAGGTTCTTTAAATAAATCCCTTTTCTGTCCCTCTGACTATGAGAAGTGGATTTTGGGAGCCTTATTTACACTTTTTTCCCCCCAGATTCTCAAAGTGCTGCTGCTGCCCAAGGCTGCTGAGCCTGTGCTTCGTGGGAAGTTCTTCTCACAGATTCATTTTCTGCACTAAGTCATCCCAAAATAGAAAAGGTTTTGCTTTCGTTTATATGCTTTGAATTCCCAAATTTTAAAGCATACATTAGTAATGCTTTGGTTTCCTAATTAAATACCTAATTATATTTAGCAGTTTTAGGGGTTTTTTTGCTGCTTTCTGGTGGCTTTTGCTGCTCTGATCTTTGCTGTTTGTGACATTTCCAACATATGTTTGAATTCTTCCATCTCCTGTGCCTTGTCATTTCGTTGCTCTTTTTTTTAAAGCACTGATGTGTAACTTTTGCAAAATAATTGCACAATAACAACTCCAGTGTTAATTTATTTTTTTTTAAAGCTACAGGAGCTGTAGGTATTCCCTCAGAGATGGAATGGAGCTGTGGGGAACAGAAACCCAGCTGGTGCTGGGAGTAGCAGAGTAGTTGGGGAAGTGTAAAAAAAGAGTTTAATGCGTATTTTTGCCGTGATTTGTGTAAAATTCCCTTTTGGGAGCAAAAGAAAAGCAAAACAAGAGCATACAAGTCACCTTAAACGTGGCCTGGAGGTGCTTTTTACAGTAAATCTTTTGACATTTTTGATATAAAGCTGGGGGGGGAAATTCCCACCTCGTGTGACAAGTGACCCCAGAGAGGGCAGGGGTGTCACAGGCCATCAATGTCCATCCTCCCACAGCTCAGCCTGGCTTTTCCTTTGTTCTTGGAGCCCAGGGGTGGCCAAGGGGGTGGAAGGAGGGAGGTTCCAGGCTCCAGGGCTGTCTGTCTGTCTGTCTGTCTGTCTGTGGGTGACTCCAGTGTCACTCTGGGTTTAGCAGGGAGTGTTGGTTTATGGAGGGAGACAGAGCCTGGGTGCCTCAGGGTGGGTGGATTTGGGGTTGGGATGGAGATGTGGGCATGGCATCCTCAGGTCACTGCAGCAGCAAAGCTCCCCTGGGGATGGATGGGCAGCTGGAGAATCCTCAGCTGGAAAATCAATCACTGCCTGTGCTTCAGCTTGCCTGCTTTGGGGGTTTTCCTCTCTGTTGAGCTGTTTGCTGTGGAACAAAAAGCACAGCAAAATGGTGCCCCCCACTTTTCACACATCACTGTCCTTTTTTTTTGGTTGTATTTCTGTGCAAAATTCTCTCATTTGCACTGAGGATGCTGTGAAGGTTTGGGGGCACAACATAAGCGTTGCATTTTAAGGCTGTAAGAGCAGCAGAAAGGGTAATGCAACATGTAATGGAGAAGCAAGAGAGAAAAGAGCTTTATTTAAAGAAACACTACACATGTATATAGGGTAGTTTGTGCAAAACAGAATAGAAAAGACTCATTGGTCAAAGCAGGCAACACCTCTTTGAAAACATGCTTTATGCAAAACAGCACATCTCTCACACACCCTGCAGGTGTTTAATCATTGTTAGAATTTGTTGGCCTTGTAAAGGCCTGAGAAAGGCAAGGCCTCAAGGCTGCTTTTCCCCTGGTTCCCAGCAGCATCCAACAACACGTGAGGTTTATCAGATTCTGTTCATTCTAATGGAAATCACTGCAGTAACTCAGCACTGGTCTGTTTTTATGGAATTCAGAGCAGAGTGAATTAAAAAGGTGGATATTCACTGGTTATTTATTGGGAGGTGCTGAGCTGTGTTGGTGGGAGAGAAAAATCAGCTTTTTCCTGCAATCACAGAATCCCAGAATGGCTGAGTTGGAAGGGACTTAAAGCTCATCCCATTCCATGGGGGGATGAGCCATGGCAGGGACACCTCCCACTGTCCCAGCTGCTCCAACCCCAGTGTCCAGCCTGGCCTTGGACATTGCAGGGATCCAGGAATTCTCTGGCAATTCCAGCCCAGCCAGCAATTCCTGCCCCAGTCTCCCCTTTCCCAATTCCCTGTGTCCTGTCCCTC
>JAOTQP010000680.1:1800966-1839435 GCA_026413545.1 Cichladusa arquata
GGGTTTGTTTACATGTCGCCTCACCCTAGCTTGAAAGGGCCGCTGGGCGGGTGAGCGGCGGCCGCGGCGGCCAATGGGAACGCGCGCGGAGGAGCAGCCGGCCAATGGGCGGGCGCGGAGGGCGGGGCGGCGGCGGCTGGGGTAGGCTGCGCCGGGCGGAGGGGCGGCCATGTTGGCCGGAGGTGTGTTAGTGGGTCAGGGCCGGGCCGGGGGACGCAGGGCGGACACTGGGGGAACGCACGGGCCCCGCGCGGGCCGTGGCTGCGGGACCCACACCGGTGCCCGTCCCTCCGCAGCGCTCTGCCTCGGGGGGCTGTCCCACCCGAGCGGCGGGGCCGGCCCGGGGCGGTGCCCGCTCAGGGGCTCCCGTTCCCCGCGCTGAGGGGAGCACGGGCCGCCTTCCCGTGTCCTGCTCCTGGCCCGTCCCTCAGGTTTGGGTTCTAAAACACCCCTGAGTTTCCCGAGCCGCCCGCGGGTCTCGGCGTGTCCCCACGCGGGTGTCCAGCACCTCTCCGTGTCTGCTCTAGGCTCACGCAGGGAGCCGGGAGCACCTTGATGAAAGCCCCTCGTGTCACCGAGGACTCAAACCCCATCTTTATTATTTCCCTTTTATCCCCCGGCTCCCCACCCTGCGCCTTATTCCCCAGCCGCGGCATCGCTGCCGTGCCCTCCCCTCGTCCCCGCAGCCCACGGCATTTCTGGGGGCACCGCTGGATGGGATCCGGTGTCCGGGATAATTCCTATAATTCGCTATAAAACACGCGGCTTTATTCAGCAACAGGCTGAGCGCTGCCAGCTCCAATGTGCGATTCTCACTTAAAGCGATCGTGATCTTTCTGCTGCTGCCACTCGAGGGGTAACTTGTTGAAATCATGCTCCACGTAACAGGCAGAACAGAATCAGTCTCATATTGCCTTTTGAACACTTGTAAATGTTTTAAAGATTGTGTTTAAAATGCCTCTAATGTAGCTTCTGAGCATCCTTGTGGGGAAGGTTAATTATAATTATTATTGAATGTGTTTTCATGGTAAAAATTACAGAGGGGCAGATGTAGGTGCTTTAGAAATATGATCGATTTTTGTTGTTGGCTCTTGAAATGAGAAGTCAGAATTTCTGTGGAAAATAAATCCTGGAATCCCAGAATGGTTTATGTTGGAAAGGACATTAAAGATTGTTGAATTTCAACCCCCTGCCATGGGCAGGGACACCCTCCACTATCCCAGGCTACTCCAAGCCATATCCAGCCTGGCTTTTGACACTTCCAGGGATCCAGGGGAAGCCACAGCTTCTCTGGCTGTGATATTCTGCAAGAAACCTTGCCTGCTAAAATAATCTCAGTGAAATTCCTTTTGAAATGTGTAAATAACAGCAGCTCAGAGACCTCAGACATGCCCACAGCCAGGAGTTCACCAGAAGGAATTATTCTGTGTTTGATGGGAATATTCCCTGATAAAAACAATCTGCAGCAGAGGCATCAGGCCCCTGAGCATCCTCAGGTGGTTTTTAAATAATGAGAGGCAAACAGCCTTGTGAAGGACAGAGATTGAAGTCAGCATTAGCAGGAATTAATTTGGAACAGACAGAAACTTCTGTCCCACTAATGGAATGATAGTGTGGGATAAATAAGGGAATCCACAGGTTTAGATTCCATGGCCTGCATGTCCATGCTGTGATTTGGGAAGTTTAATTGAATGTTTTAACATCAGACCTTGATAAGCAGATTTGGCACTGCATAAGAAGTGCTTGAGAGTCAACATTGGCATGAGAGTTAAACCAAAAGTTTTGTGAAAATTGTAAACTTAAGGTTTAGACCTTGCTATAATAATTTCCTTTTTTTTTTTTAAATCCTTCTGGTTTTAAACTCTTAAGCCGATTTTTTTTTTACTTTTTGGACAATTTTGAGTGATGCATTTTTCAAATTTGCTGCTGGCTTTGAAGTATTTGGTACAGATGCTCCATTTCTAACAAGAGTATAACAATTGTAATTTCACAGTATGAAGACTAGACCAGACTGTACCCTTCATCATAAGACTTGGGTTGTTTTTTGTTTTTTTCTGGAAACTACAGAATTAATTTTTCTCTTAGTCTGAAAGACTCTGCCAGAAAAAAATATAGGAATAGCCATCCTGTCAGGATGTAGAATATTGCTGGAGATTGGAAACTGAATTGTTACTTAGCTTTGCTTTTGTTTTGTGCCATTGCTTTCACCCCACGCTGCTTCAGGGGAAATCTACAGCTTAAAAAAAATGTAAATGTTAGTTTTACTACCAATTCTCGTGTGCAAATAACTCTCCTAACTCTGCAGTGTTATTTTAATAAAGGTTTATGCTATGAATATTTTAAATGTAACCATTTTTTAAAATTAATTAGAGTCTGTTAATATAGTTCTAATAAGTTTAACATGCTGCACATCCCACTCTTAGCACTAAAATAAGAATAAAATCTCAGTCTTTGTTCCAGAACATACAGAAGAGTGCTTCTGGTAGGAATATATTAATCTGGGCATAGTTGATACAAAATATGTTGATGCAGAATGTTTGTTAGATTAATAAGTAATCACTTTTTTTTTTGCTTCTGGCTGTTGCATGATGGTCAATATCAGTGCAGGCTGGGATATAAACACAGGCTGGGGATGCAGATGGAGCAGCCCTGGGAGAAGGATCTGGGGGTGCTGGTGGCCAAGAGCTGCACCTGCCTTGGCCCCCAGGAGCCCCCCATGCCCATGGCTGATCCCCAGTGGGCAGCAGGAAAGGGGTTGGGGTTCTGACCCTGTGTCCCCTCAGGTGAGACCCTACCTGCAGAGCTGCCCCAGCACAGCACAGCAAGGAGCTGGAGCTGCTGGAGAGAGCCCAGAGGAGGCTCCAGGATGGGCAGAGAGATGGAGCAGCTCTGCTGGGAGAGCTGGGATTGTTCACCTGCAGGGGAGAAGCTTTGGGGTGACATAATTGTGGCCTCAGTGCCTGAAGGAGCTGCAGGAAATATGGAGAGAGAATTTTACAAGGAATGGAGTGACAGAACACAAGGAATGGCTTCACACTGATAGAGGGCAGGGCTGGATGGGATGTTGGGAAGGAATTGTTCCCTGTGAGGGTGCTGAGGCCCTGGCACAGGTGCCCAGAGAAGCTGTGGCTGGCCCTGGATCCCTGGAAATGTCCAAGGCCAGGTTGGACAGGGTTGGAGCCACCTGGGACAGTGGAAGGTGTCCCTGCCCCTGGCAGGGGAGTGGAACCAGATGATCTTTAAGCTTCTGTCCAGCCAAACCATTCTGTGACTCTGTGATTCCATCAGTTTCTGGGATCTGTTTGCTGACACAGCTGGAGCACCCCCAGAACTGGGAATTGGTGTTGGTATGGGGGGTCCATCCATGAGTTCTGGGTTTTGTGGTGGCTCCTGGGCTCTGCTGCCTGAGGTGGTGTGAGTGTGATTGCACACCAGAGCTTCTCTTCAGAGGTATCACTTCCAGGTCTTGAAGTCTGTCTGCTGTGGGCAAGTAGGATTGGAAAAATAACACTGGAGGGGGAAGGGATGGTCAGTAGAGGAACAGGAACAGAGACAGTCAAGTAAGTTTCCCTCTCCTGGAGGGAAGAGGCTTAGAAGAAGTGAAACACTCTGTGTATCTTTAGATCTTTTAAGTGGCAGTGCTCCATCAGACTCAGGGTCTGGGGGTTTTAAGCAGATGTTGTTTTCTCTCCAGGACAGAAAAAGCAAAGAGCATAATGCCTGGCATTTTAATAGAAATCCTTCACCAACAAGATAGAGGGACTTGGCTGCTTTTGTGAGTCCAAGAATGAGACTGTGGTGGGAGGAAATGCAGGAAGACATTTAAAAGAGTGTCTTTGCTCACTGCCATGAAATAATAATAGTACTAATAAACTTAGCATCTTTGTGGTGGGGGAGAAAAGTAAAAGAGTTTTTTTTAAGTCTGGATAATTACTGAAGAATCATGTAGACAGAAAAAAAAAAAAAACCAACAAAACATTTTTTCAGAAACAAAAGTAAGAAATGTACGCATTCATTGATGTTGGAAAAGTCCTCCAAAGCCATTGAGTCCAGGCTGTGAGTGATTCCCACCTTCTGAACCAGCCCAGAGCCCGGGGTGCCATGTCCAGACATCCCCTGGACACCTCCAGGGATGGACTCCACCCCAGGCAGTCTGCACGTTCCCAGCTTGAAAACCGCCCTGAGCAGAGGCTGTTCTGTAACAGAAAACAAGTTGGCACAAACTGTGGAAGGAAAAGATGTTTTTAAGAGAGTGCAGGAGAACAACTTGCATCTCTAACTCCAGTATTTCATAGAATGTCCAGATACAGCAAACAGTGCATGGTACATCATGATTCTTTCCAAGCACATGGCGTCGTTTTTGTGCTTTCTCTGAAATTCAGAGTTGGCCATGAATGTTTTAGCCTGAGCTTTTAGATTTAGTTCTGGCATGCTCTTGTGAGCTATTTTTTTATACCTGCATCAAAATTGTGACTTTGACAAGCTGTGCTGTGTGATGCAGTCACCATCACGAAAGTAATTGTTCCTGTAATGCACTTACAGCAGGCATTTAGCTGCTGGGATAATAAGCACTGTGCAGCCAACAGAACAGCACAGCCACACTCCGTGTGCCTTTCCAGAGGTACAAAATACTCAGCTGAACTGGGCCAGGAATAGCAACTTTCCTTACAGCCATGGTACAAGTGATTCACACAGGTGACCAAGAGACTTTCAGAGGTGCTAAGCTAAAAGCTGAATTTTTGGGTTTTCTCTCTAGGGGCTTCTCTGGAGGTGCTGTGTTGTGGCAGGAGGGTGCTTTAGTGGCCCAAGAGGCAGCACGTGCACAGGAGCTGCACTGTGTGTCCTAAATGCTGCATGTTTGGAGTTTAGCTCCTGTTGTGGGCTGGGGTAGACCAATAATCCCAGGTAATGCACCTGCTGCTCCCCTGGGTGAGATTCAGTCTTCTGGGCATCTTGGAACCACTGTTCTTCTTTAGAAAGTAAATATTAAATACAGGGGATCCTTTTTATTTAGGGTTTGTCATTACATTAATTAGGTGTTAACTCCACGGAGCAGGCTTTGGTTCCTTGTTGATGACTGCTGGGATTTTAAGCAATGTACATGTGCATGCCTCCATCAGTAACCCAAATTCTTAAATGTTAGATGGACACTGCTGTTCCTGAGATCACAGAATCATGGAATGGTTCAGGCTGGATGGGACCTTAAAGATTATTTCATTTTAACCCCCTGCCATGGGCAGGGACACCTTCCACTATCCCAGGGTGCTCCAAGTCCCATCCAACCTGGTCTGGAGCACTTTCAGGGATCCAGGGGCAGCCACAGCTTCTCTGGACACTCTGTGCCAGGGCATCACCACCCTCACAGGGAGGAATTCCTTCCCAATATCCCACCTAACCCAACTCTGTGTCAGTGTGAAGCCATTCCCTTGTCCTGTCACTCCATCCCTTGTACAGAGTCCCTCCCCATGTGTGTTGCAGGCTCTTCTCAGGTGTGCTGCCCTTCCTCAGGTCCCAGGGAAGGAAGGAGCCTCCTCCCCGGAGCAGAGGGCCCTGATGTGACTCCAGACCTGCAGACACAGAGCCAGCTCCGGGCCTGGCTCCTTAATCACCTTAATCTGATTTCCCTGCAGGCTGTTGCCAGAGGAGCCAGCACCCTGCCTGCTCTGGGCTCTGTATTCCACCTGTGTCTCTGCATTTGGGGAGGGCTGATGGGAGGCATTGATGGAAATTGTCCTGAAGCAGAAATTTCTGCTATATTTATCTTCAGTAATTCTTAGTGCTGCTGTACTTGAGCTCTGCCACAGCTCTTTGAGTTCATTCAGAGCTGCATTCATTATAGATAACACAACAGCTGGACTATTCTTTTCTAACTCAGTCTTGGGCTGAAAGTGCCAGTAATGATAAATTCTGTAAAAATGGGACTTTAACTGCAGTCTACAAATTACTTTCCTTCACAGCAAGTTCTGATTTTACACCTGTGCTTCCATATGTGTCACTGACTTGTGCCATACATCTTTATTTACTGGTTCATGGAGAAACACTGGTAGTTGAGTACAAACAGCAGGAGGCTTTTAATGGTGACCTTGATCTTTCTGGGAAATTTGGAAAGCAGTTGGAAGTGGGGCTGCTTTGTTGGGAGCATGAAGGATATCTGGATTGTGCAGCTCCCTGAGGCAATGCCTTTATTTTTATGGCCTCACTGTGTTTTCCCCCTCTACAGAGCTACAAAGAAAAATCTTACATTGTAGAATAGTCAGCTAGATCCTACTGGGATTCAAGTTACATTTAAATATGAAGATTATAAAATGTCAGGAATGAAATATAAAGAGAATTTCGGGAATAATTGGGTTAGCTGATACACTGCTTTGACCTGAGAGGACATGCACTGACATTCTTAAACAGTGCAAGAAGTTTATCACTCCAGTCTTGACGATGGCAGAGGTATTTTGAGCCTTTAATGTTTGTTTTGAGGATTTGGAAGTGATCCAAAAGCTGACACCTGGAAGTGTTGGTTGGTTGTTACTGAAATCAGTGTCAGTAGAGATGAAGTTTCACCCCCCTTTGCTGTGTGTGGAACAGCTTGGGGCCCATGCTCTAACAAAAAACACAACAAAGAGCAACCAGTGAAGAAGCAGCAAATGTTTCCTTTCTTTCCCCTTTGTATCCTGGAGAACTCTGGCAGTGTCCTTGTGAATGCAGTCTGGTGATGATGTCAAAGTATTCATCTGATGTGCTGGTGAAAAAGGCATCAATGTGCATGGAGAGAAAGTGTTTGGGTGTTTAGGACCATGACCCTTTGTGTCTGAGAGCACCCTGTGTTTGTTTTAGAGGACAGGCCCTCTCTCCTAGGCCAGGTGAGGCTGAGCAGTGCCTCAGTCACTGCTGGGAAGGACCAGTCCTGCTGAGGTGTGCCCTTTGCTGGCTGAAGGGAGATGGGGCTTGCTGAGGCACAAACTTCACTTTAAATGTTGCTTTTCTATAAATAAAGGGTTCCCTGGAGGTTTTGGAGCAGAAAGGAGCTTTTTCTCACAAGGAACTGGCTCGTTCATCACAGGGCCTGTGAGGAGCGGCCACTCTGGCAGGGGTGGCAAGGGTTCAACTGAGAACTCCTGTGTAACTGGACCTGTAACTGTTGTTCTTTCTATTCCAGCTGCTCTTTGCAAAGCAGCCTGTTTTGATAAGTAAAGGCTTCTTTGCATAGTGTCTGTTTTTACCACAGTCTGATGGTCCATATGCTAAAGAGGACAAACTAGCTGAGATACCATCTGAAAGTGGGAATAATCACGGGGATGCTGTCATGTGCTGCTGGGGGAGGGTTCTGAGCTGTGGGGGAACACTTAGAGTTTACTATTTGTTTTTCAAAAGAGGAGAATAAACACAGCCTGAGCAGATTGCACCAAAGCCTGACTTAGAGCAATGCTGAGTGAGGAATTTCCTTACACTGTTCAAAATGCTGCATTAAGCTCAGAAGAGTCATTGGACAAACATCTGAAGCAGAGCAGGTCTATAGAAACTCCTAAACTGGTGAAACTACCAGTAGATAAATTGGTCCAATTTCAACATATGCCTTACTTGAATTAATAGAGAAGATATTTTATTAGCCAGCTGTGCATTTGGCAGGTTTTAATTTGTTCTCTTGGGGAAATCTATCTCTCCTGCTCTGCTGCTGGATGGTTTCTGTGATCCTCTACCACTAGATGTTGCTGTGTGAGTGATTGATGGAATCTTATCTGATGCTGGATGGATTCATCCCTGAAGAAAAGGAGGAGATACCACTGAAACAGCATTTCTGCCTGCTCTGAAATTTGTATTCTGGGACTTTAGCCTGAGACATTTTTAGAGTTTATTGGCTCTGTTACATTAGTCATAAAGGTTGTGTCTCTCTTGAATACCCAGCAGTGTGCTGATTATTGTTCCCAGTTTGGCAGGGTTTTCTCTTCAGGTGTGTCTGTAGAGCTGCTGGTCTCAGCAGAGAGGAAAAAAGGCAACAAAATATAACTTGGCCAAAAATGGTTTTGCAGCAACTCTGTTCTGTAACATCTGTGGCTTTTCATTCAATGAAAGATAGCAGGGGAAGAAAATTTCTATACATTGGAGCATGAGGAAAAATCAATTTTCAGGGGAAATTCTTGCCTTTGGCTGTTTTTTAAGCGTTCACCTTGTTGCTGAAGGATTACTCACCTCCTTGGGGCTTTGCTGTGTTTATTCTGCACAGAAGTCAACAAATAGAAAAGCTCCATCAGGGTGAACTGAAGTTATCCTAAGGAAAAATTTCATTGCATGGATAGTGTAAACTCCCTGAGACTGAAGTAAAGCTGGAAAGGAATCTACAAGTGAATAAAACAAGAAGTTTGGAATTGGATTTGGGGAATCTGGGCTTGGAAATGCCTCAGGTAAGTCTGCTAGGATTTTATTTGCTTCTGTAAATAATTTTGCCTCTGTTTAAGAACAAATTTGACCAGCACTGGGAAGGAAGATGTGTAAGAAATTAAAGGCTATCCATTTTGTAGGGTCCCTGTAGTGGCTGTGGTGGAAGCTGTGGTGCTGCTCTTGCTCCTGTGTTTGTTCAAGCTTCAGCCACGTTGTCTCTTGGTGAGGGAGGGTGCCTGGAGAGCAGAACAGCCTTTTATTACTGCAGTGATTCACACTCAGCACACTGAATGACTTTCAGCAGCACAGTGTTTCTCCCTTCCCAGCCCTCAGGGTGAGAGTGTCTAGAAGAGAAATTGAGGTCTGGAATTAAATGTAGCAGAAGGCCTTGCTGCCCATTCCCTGCATGCCCAGTCATCCTGCATAATGCTTTTTTTTTCCAAATTTCACTTCGTTCTTGAGAGAGAGGTAACAGTCTTGATTTAGTTGTCATAAATTTTGCTTTCCTTACAATTTCATATGGAAGTTTTATGAGTTCTGATGGCTCTACACACAGTCAACACTGCTGTAGTACAAAATTATTTGTATTAAGGGACTCCCAGATCTTGCCAGGACTGGCCCTCATCCTCTAAAATGCCAACATATCCCAAAACTTGGCAAACACAAGACTTTCAAACCAACAGGGAAGAATGAAGGAGCAGTGAATGCTTTTTCAGCTCTGTGGTGGATAAAAACGTGTCCTTTGATTGCTCCTGCATGATGTCAGCTGCTCTTGAAGCATTCTCTGGCTCTGGGGAATGATGTGCTTATCTGTGGAGACTAGGAGGAAATGGTGATCCTCTTTCTGTTTGTGGAAGATGAAAATGTTCCTTTTTATATCATGTTTGAAATGTCTGTTGTGTTGTAGCCCAGTGTGAGTGGAATGGACCCTCCTTTTGGGGATGCCTTTCGGAGCCACCTGTTTTCAGAGCAGACTCTGATGAGCACGGATGTCCTGGCGAGCAGCTCGGATCCAGACTTCATGTATGAACTGGTAGGTCACCTGTGTGTGCCCAGAATTTCATCTCCTTGACTGACACTAGTTCCTGTAGGAATAAAGAGGTGTTGGTTCAAGAATGCAGGAAAATTATTCATTATTCTGGCGGCTGATTAGGGAAGAGCTGGACTGCTTGTCCAGCAAATGTCATGCTTCCTCAGCAGGCACTTCTTCAAGCTTGTCATTGGGACAGGCTCAAATCCACCCTCCACTAGCCCAGGGTGCTCCAAGCCCTGTCCAGCCTGACCTTGGACACTTCAGGGATGAGGCAGCCACAGCTTCTCTGTGCCAGGGCATCACCACCCCCACAGGGAAGAATTTCCCTCTGCTATGTTCTACTTCACCCAAGTTGTGAATGCAGGGGAAGGAAAATAAAAGTTGACTCACAAGCTACTTACATGGGCAGTCCCTTTTTCATTTTCTCCCTGCATCAAAGGAGAAAGGTCACTCGTGGTCATTAATTGGTTGTGTTAGAATGAGGTTTTCCAGAAGCTGGTAAACTCAAGCATGTTCTGTTAAGCACACAGGAAAGATTGACCTAGATTACAGAGATGCCTGTGATGTCTTTCATATTTTAAATACGTGGATTAAGTGGTACTGGTTAAGTTCCTGATGAGCAGATAGATTTGCAATAGCAGGAAAATACAGTGTTACAGGAAGAGCAGTGTCTTAGAAAGATCTGTTGCTGAAGCACAGGAGCTGAACTTCATTGTGACCTTCAAAAGAAGCTTTTAGTTGAAAGTCAAGGTCTCTTCCTATGTCACCACTCTCTCATACTTCACTGGAATTGAGCTCTCCTTACCAGATTAAGTAGAGGAAAGAGGTGATGGATACTTTTTTTATATTAACTTTTATCTTACTGTGCACAGGACAGAGAAATGGACTATCAGCAAAGCTCCAGGGACAACTTGCTTTTCATGGAGGACTGCAAAGACCTTGAGAACCTGGAGTCTTTTACGGACATCCTGGACACAGAAGCTGCTTTCACCTCCAAGTGGGAGCAGTGGGATACCTACTGTGAAGACCTAACTAAGTACACTAAATTAACCAGCTGTGACATCTGGGGGACAAAAGAGGTGGATTACCTGGGCCTTGATGACTTTTCAAGCCCGTACCAGGATGAAGAGGTGATAAGCAAAACGCCCACGCTGGCTCAGCTGAACAGCGAGGACTCCCAGCCTGTCTCAGATTCACTCTATTACCCTGATTTGCTCTTTAGTGTAAAACAAAACCCTTTAAACCCTTTGTTACCTGGCAAAAAGCTGGCGAGCAGGGCGGCAGCACCCGTCTGCTCCTCCAAGAACGTGCAGGCCGAGGCGGCGCTGTCGGACTGTGCCCAGAAGGCCAGCAAAGCTGGCAGCCAGCCTGCCTCCAGCACCCAGGTCATGGCCAAGAGCAACGTGTGCAGCAGTGAGAAGGTGAACATCCCCGTGGAATGTAAGGACTATGTGAAAAAGGCAAAAGTAAAGATCAACCCCGCGCCGCAGAGCAGGCCGGTGCTGAGCCAGGCGCACGCCGACACGGCCAAGGAGAACACCTGCTACTGTGGGGCTGCGGCAAAGAGGCAGGAGAGAAAAGGACTCGAGTCCCCCCATGGGCACAGTACAACTCCTGGGCTGCCTTTTAAAGAGACTCAAGAGCTGCTGCTCAGCCCTCCCCAGGAGAGCCCGGGGCTGGCCGCGGGGGAGAGCAGCCTTTCCGCCAGCGCCTCCGTCTCGGACTCCTCGCAGAAGAAAGAAGAGCACAATTACTCTCTTTTTGTAACAGACCCTTTGGGTGAGCAGTCAGCCAAAGCAGACCCTGAGGAAGAGGAGGAGGACGAGGATGATATTGAAGATGAGGACCACGATGAAGGATTTGGCAGTGAGCACGAGCTGTCTGAAAACGACGATGAGGAGGAGGATTACGAGGACGATAAGGACGACGACATCAGCGACACCTTCTCAGAACCAGGTACCAGCATGGTTGGGTTCATGGTTTGTCGTGGGTTTGTCCTCTGAGTGGGAAGGAAAGCTTTTGAACTCCTGGTAGTTACAGATGAGCAGCACTGATCTTAAGTTGTGAACTCTCCTCCCACATTTTCTAAGTGCTTCGCAAAATGCAATTTATTCAAAGTATGCAAAGTCTCTGTTGCCCTATTTCATGAAAAACTGTGGTCATGCAACAAAAATAATAATAGAGAATACAGGAAGCCCAGCTGTAGCCTGAGGTTAAAGCAGCTGCCTGCAAATGTGGCCTTTTTTTTTTTTTTTTGTAGCTCTCTGGTAGGATGTGCAGAGTTTTCTAGCACTTCTTGTAGTTGTGAATTTATCCAGAGTTGGATCTGTCAGGATGAAATCACATCCTGAGTGAAATCAATTCATAAGTGCTAAAGTCCTACTTTCAGGTGGAGTTTTTCCACAGAATCCAAAGAATGACTGAAATTAATAGAATAATTTCTTGGTGGTTTTCAGCAGTAACTCTTAGTGGGGCTTCAGAAGATACTGAATTCCTCTCTCCTGCCTGTAGAAATGGAGTTCTAACAGCAGGAATAAGAACTAACCTTCACCTAGAAGGTAACAAAACAGTAACCTTGTAGAAAAATAAAATCCGCAGGGGAAGCAGACTGTAACCAAGTATTAATTTCATTTCAGAAAGTATTACAATATTCACATCTTAAAAATGCCCTGTAGTAGAGTGTAAGAATTAAAGTATTCAGGCATTTGGCAGTATGTAACTTCGAGGGGGGTAAAGCAGCTGTAATTTTTCCTTGTTGAGAACAGCAGCTTCCCTAAAGCTTGTCAGTGTTTGTCATAATGAACTCTCAGATGAAATTATTTTCTAATTCGATTTCCTGTGTTGGCATTAAACTCATTAAGCATTCTGCCCTTTATGCTACTTTCACATGCACACAACACATTTTTATTAACATTTTGAAGCCTCTTCCTCCCTTCTGGAGTGAACTCCCTCTGCTTTTTGTTCCAGCTTTGCTGCCCAGGTTATGTTAAATGCTGTGGGTGGAATTAATGAACTTCATTAACTATTTTACTGACCAGCAATCCACATTCTGCAGCATTAGCTGAGGATCTGAACTTATCCAAGCTTGCCAAACCCTTCCATGAGTGAAGCCTAAAACCCATTCACTTCGTATGTGGTGCTATTAAAAATTCTATCATATATTTCATCTATTATAGAAAATAACATCTCCAGGTATTCTAATTATGTCACTCTTGTACTTAGTGTTGCTTTTTTACCTTTAAAGGTAAATACTGTGGGTAAAGTATCTAAAAATAGGCACAGCACAGGAAAGTTTAACCTTCCACAGCTCTGAAAGCAAAATCACTTGGTATTTTGAGTGAGGATGTAATTTACTGAAAGGACAAAAATCTACTAGTTATTGCTGGCCCTCTGATTTTTTTTTTTATATGTAATTTGCTTTTGGTTATTCTTCACATATGCTTTTAGAGTGAATGAAATGCTTTCTTCAAGTGTTATCTGAGGAAATATTTAGATATAGTGAAGGAGAAATAGCTAAAAATGTGACTGGCTCTCAGGCAAGTTTGGACAACAGTGTTTTTATTATCACCATGACACAGATTTAGCAGTTTTGGTCCCCTGCAAAAGTCGTTTATTATGGGAATTACCAGCCCAGGCCTTTTCTAGCATTTAAACGTGGTGGTTTTGTCATTACTGAGTATATTTCTCCTATCTCATTTAGCAGAAAGACTTTTAAATGACTGTTCCTGCCATCCAGTAGTCAGGAGATTCCAGAAATGGGAAATGCAGCAATTCATTCAGTTGTCAGTAGCACTGGAGAAGAAAGAAATGAAAAAGTGCTCCTGGAGACACAGAGATTGTTTTAATCTCTGCATTAGATGAGTCTGAGCACCTGGACCATCAGCTGGGGGAGAAGAAAACCTCTGGGAATGATTTGTGGTGAAGTGGTGAGGAGGTGAAGAGGAGGAGTTCTCTGGGGTTGTTTCATGGGCTATTTTTGGGTTTCACCTGGTGAGATGCAGAAGTCACGTGCACACTGTTCTCTGTTCTGCTTCGTTTAACCCTGGTGAATTTAAACCTGAAACCACAGGGAGGGATGTGAAGAATGACTTCTAGGAGAGGTTTGTGAAGGGCTTCAGAGTTAAATACAGGAACCCTTTCAGATTCCTTAGAAGCCTGCCCTGCTGTGTGATCTTTGCCAAGAGCAGGAATAAGTACAGTGCAGAGCAGCTAAATGAGTTTGTGTGTTAGGTTAGGACACTGCACTGGGCTCTTTTCTGTAACTTTATAATGGCAGCAGCTCAGTGTTGGGCTTGCAAGGCACGATGTAGTAAGTCAATGTAATTGAAGTTGCTAACTTAATTACAGTTTGAATAAGCAAACAGGAAGTTCTGATTTTAACCTTGTTGTACATTTGTGCACTTCAGCTCTTACAGAGATTTGTTTTCATTGCTTGGATTAATTCTGTGTTATCATGAAGATGGGCTCAATTTATATATTTCTGTATAATGAATTATGTAGCTTTATTTTTAGGTGGAAGGTTAGTGGGCTTTTTGAGTGTATTTTGATACTTACATCAAGCACCATTTGAGTAAAATGGAACTACAGATACAAATATTTATGGTATTTGAAACTGTATTTAATGTAAATTGTCAATAATTTTGGCTATACAACACAAATGTTTTATAAAGCATGTTTCATTGTTTGGTTTGCCTTTAAAATCCTGCCTTTCCAATAAACCAGAGAATCCAAGCAAATGAGTTGATGAAATGATGAGAAACAGAACTTCAGGATGGATTTCATCCTTCTGCATACCTGACTTCTATTCGTGCTTTGGGTTATGGTGTGAGAGACCAAAGCAAGAAAGTTTGTTTATCCTCTTTCAACTGGTTTTTCAAGTGCAAACAGACTAATTGAATGGACTGTTTTAAAAAGAAGAAAGTGTTCTTTGTGCTGGTGGAAGATGAAGCAGAGCTGAAGCATATGGGGTCAAGGCTTGCTAAGCCTGCACTCCATGCATGGTAGCTTTTCCTTCAGCTCCATCAGATTATGTGATGTTTACAAATGCTCCTTTTTTAAGTAAATGTAAACTATTACTTAGCATTTTAGCACAAAAGGCCATGCAGTGGTTTGAGATTGTTATTTTAGCTTTAGTATAGCTTATCTTTCTTTTCTGAAGTATATCTGGGGTTTGAAAACCTGTGGTTTGTGTTTGCATAGTTATGGTAAAATATTTCTGTGATGTGGAGAGTGGCATTACAGTTTCCAGGTCCTTCATGAGCAGTTCATGATACCAAGTGCATTATAATTCACCTCTAAAATATTGTACAGCCTTACTGAGGATCATTTCTTCTCATCCCACTAAAGAGGAGGAAGAGGTTGAGCAGTGGGTCCAGATCCCTTCAGCTTAGATGATCCTTTGGTCACTGTCCTGATCACAGAGCTCCTTTCTCCAGCCTAGGAGGAATCAGTGCTTGGATTTATTCCCTGCAGGTCTTTGGACTCAAGGAGCAGCAGGAGTTGGACTCCATCCTGTGGGACTCAGAGTGTTCTATAATTGAATAATCTTTTCTTTATTGTCTTTTGCTACTCTGTCTTTATTATCTGCTTCTCTTTCCATGCTTTTGTCAAATGTGGAGGTGAGTTAGGATTGTGTTCCTGCCAATTCATGGAGAAAATTGTCAGGGTGGGAGAACATGGTCCAACATCTGTCTGTACTTGGCACTGCTGGGATTGTGGGGCACTACAGCTTAGGGGGTCAGAGAACACAAAGGGATTTTAAATGCATAAATTATGTGGGCTTTTTCAACTAATGAGGCCCCATCAGTGGCTCAGGGTCTGTCCTGGATTTAAGGCAAGTACCCAGGAGCAGTTGATGCTGGAAACCAAGTCTGTCAGATAATGCAAAACAGATCTGTCTGTGGTTTTGCTCTTAACTTGAATCCTCAGTCTGCTGCTAAAGGGCTACAAACAATTCTGTCACCAGCATATAAACAGCCCCCTGCATCCTTTTCAGGGTATGAGAACGATTCTGTGGAGGATTTAAAAGAAATGACTGCAATCTCCTCTCGGAAGAGAGGCAAGAGGAGATATTTCTGGGAGTACAGCGAGCAGCTGACGCCGTCCCAGCAGGAGAGGATGCTGCGGCCGTCCGAGTGGAGCCGGGACACCCTGCCCAGCAACATGTACCAGAAAAATGGGCTCCACCATGGTAAGAAATCCTCATCCAGCTCCCAAATGACTGGCTTCTCCTTGTGACACCTCCAGCAGCCAAATTCCCCTCCGTGCAAGTGCTGAGAAGTTGTGTTTTGGCCATGAAAGTTCAAGTGCTTTGTTTCTCAGTTAGCAGAGCTCTGCAGTGCCCAGGGAAGCACAGTGAACACACAGTAGGGACTTTCAGTGTGGTTTCTTGCAGAGGAGTGTGGATGAATTGAGAATTGTGACTTCCAAGGGCTCTCAGTGGAAACCCCAGGAGTTCAAAGCTTTCTCAGTGTGATACTGTAAATATTGGATGGGAGGTTTGCTGCTCGTGCCTGTTGCTGTCAGTGCTGCCTGTGTTAGCAGGAGGCTGGGAGGGCTCTGGGTGCCAAGTGCAGGGGGCTGTGCTATGAACTGAGGACAAGCACTAAGGCACAACTGTCTCTCTGCTCCTCCCTCCTTGTTTCCCCCCTGTGAATGCAGCACAGTGAAGCAGTTACTCCTCTGGGAATAAACTATTTCCTTAAGATGCCCTCTTAGAAACTTAAACCAGTTGCTCTAATAACTGTGATTTATTCCCAGTGAGCAATTACTGTACCACAAACATGATTAACATCACCCAAAACAAACCACTCTAAGGGGTATTTTTGTTTTCTTGTCACAGGACCTCTTTTAGGCTCCTCTATTTGATTTTGGCTTTAAAGGAGCAAATTAAACCAACTTCCCTGGTTGTAAGGTTAATGTTCCCTTAGAGTTGAAAATTACTGCTTTTAACATGGCAATTGGCCTTCTCTTAAATCAAAAGATTTTGTTGTTGTTGCTGCTGTTACCTGTAGCTTTATTCAGGGAAGAGAGCATTTTTTCTTTAAATCTCCTTAGTTTTTAAAAGCTTCTTTATCCTGTAGTGACATATCAGTACCTAAAGTCCCTATCACTGCTCTTTCTCGTGATGGAGCTTTGAGCAACCTGGTCTAGTGGAAGCTGCCCTTGCCCATGGCAAGGGGGAGAAAAAGATGAGTTTAAGGTCCCTTCTAACCCAAACCATTGAGTGATTTCATTATTTTATATTTGTTATTAAATAACCAAATATGCATTGAGGACTCACTCCCAACAGACACTTGGACACTTAACTTTTAAGTCAAGTGCAAAACCAGGCCTTAAAGAGCTTCAAATACACATAATAAAAGGAATCAGCTGGCCTTTATGTGGATCATTTCATCTCAGCACCACTGAACATTGTTTCAGCACCAAGCCTCAGCACTCTTTCTTAGTACAGAACTTCAGCAATAAGATTATTTAGGAATTTAATCCACTGGAGTGTGCAGGAGGATATTTTGGCAGAATAGGAGTTAACAAGTTTACAGCTGGAGCAAAACAACAGCGTTTGAACTTGTGACATACATTTTTCAGCAGAGTTGTGTGTATGCTCTCTGTCACATCCAGTGGCCTGGCCAGCAGTATTTGCTCTTATCTGATCTGGATAGAATATGAATTGTACAAAGCTCTTTGTCTGGAAATGCTCTTTCTATTATGAGAGGCCACGAGGATCACCTGATTCCTGCCCATTCTCCTGCAGTGAACAAAGGAACTTCAACTGCACCCAAAAAATGCTATTTTAGAGTTTTCTCACAGATTTGTGTATGTATTGTGTCACTTCCCTACCCATTTTTCTGCACATTTAAAACAGGAAAATATGCAGCAAAGAAGTCACGGAGGACTGATGTAGAAGACCTGACTCCCAACCCCAGAAAACTCCTCCAGATTGGTAATGAGCTGAGGAAGCTGAATAAGGTCATCAGTGACCTGACACCCGTCAGTGAACTTCCCTTAACTGCCAGACCCAGGTCAAGGAAAGAAAAGAACAAGTTGGCCTCCAGGTATGCATTGGGTAAAGCTGCAGGGATGAGAAGATTTGGATTGTTACAAGTGAATGATAAAGATCTAAATAATTTTTGCCTGAAGAAATCCTGCTTCGTGTGGCAGCTCCTGCAGTGGCATTTACCAGTTTATCAAATTACAATTACCAGTTTATCAAAAAGCTGAGCAGCTGGCACCTTGGGAACTGTGGTTTGGCTGTCCCCTAGATGGGGATGTGTTTCCCCTGAATTGGCTTCCTCAGCTGTGGGGCAAACAGTGGGACAGTGGTAAATTCCCCAAGTGTCAGATGAGAGCAGATGCAGGTAGCAGAGTGTTTGCAGTGAAGGTGAGGATGGATGAGTTGGTGCAGCACAGATCTGGGAGGGTTGGTGGATGAGTTTGTGGCTCTTACTGCTCTGGAATTTCGGTAGTGTTCTAATTCTTCCCCTCTTCTTGCCATAGGGCTTGTAGACTAAAAAAGAAAGCCCAGTATGAAGCCAATAAAGTAAAACTCTGGGGTCTCAACACGGAATATGGTAAATACAACTCTTCACATGTTAATTTTTCTTTTGTTTGGGCAAGTCTGTGTTTTGCACCAGTGATGTAACCTGGCTCATAAAGAGTTGGTACAAACCCAGCAATTCTGTTGGTACAAAACCAGCCCATTGAATAAAGTGAATGGAAATTGGGTTACCTGCAATGTTGAGCTATTTTGCAAGATGTAAATTATGTAAATGTTTGCGTGTGCTGTAAATATTATTGAAAATATTGGTAATGTTTGATGTAAACTATTGCCTTTAATTCTACATTAAGCATGATGTGACACCTTTGACACAGATAGCTGTGTGTGGATAACTGTGAATCCCTTCCAGGGGAATGTGATGTAAAGCTAGTCTTCTTTTTTTTCTTTGCAGATAATTTACTCTTTGTCATCAACTCCATTAAACAAGAAATAGTTAATCGGGTGCAGGTACCTAAAGATGACAGAGGAATCAACATGGAACAAAAGTTGAACATACTTATTAAAGACACTCTTGGTAAGCAGTGAACTTTGTGTATTTAACTGGATACAAAGACAGAGAATCATAAATGCCCTGAGTTGGAAGGAACCCCAAAGCTCATCCCATTCCACCAGGGACACCTTCCACTGTCCCAGGTTGATCCAAGCCCCAATGTCCAGCCTGGCCTTGGGCACTTGCAGGGATCCAGAGGCAGCCACAGCCAGGGCCTCAGCACCCTCACAAGGAATGATTCCTTCCCAAAATCCCATCTAACCCTGCCCTCTGGCAGTGTGAACCCATTCCCCCTTGTCCTGTCACTCCAGGCCTTGTAAAAATTCTCTTTCCATCTTGTTGTCTTATTCAGGCACTGGAAGGGCACAGTGAGGTCACCCCAAAGCTTCTCCTCTCCAGGCTGAACAACCCCAATTCTCCCAGCAGAGCTGCTCCATCCCTCTGACCTCACTGCACTCAATCACAAACCATTTCTGAAATACAGGATGAGCCCACTTGTGTCCCCGTAGGAATGAGGCATGAGCAGTGACTGAGAGCAGCTCTCTCCCCTCCTTTCAGGGCTCCCTGTGGCTGGGCAGACGTCGGAGTTTGTGAACCAGGTGCTGGAGAAGACGGCGGAGGGCGACGCCACGGGCGGCCTGGTGGGGCTGAGGATCCCCACGGCCAAGGTTTAGCTCAGGACTCACCTGGCCCAGGTGCTGCCCCTGCTGTCCAGTTCCTGGGTGTAAATGGCAATTCTGCTCTGCATGTCAGCTTAGCATTCTGTGAACACTCACCTCTAGGTTCCATTGGTTTCAAGTAACAGTGTAGGAAAACAAATCACGACGTGGTAGAAAATGCTGCAGAGCATTTTTGGACCATAAACCAGATCGTTTCAAAGCTGCTTTTAAGCTCAAGGGCAGAAATGAGAGTTCTCTTTCAAATGATCTAGGACCAGAATATATTTGTTTTAGAAGCAAAAACATGGGTTTGCTAGTGCAAATTTTTAGCATTTGCCAGACATTGTGACAGGTTTATGGTCCAAGTGAAGTAAGAGGAAGCATTTTTATGGTGAAGCTGTCAATGTAGGGAGTTTTTTGTTCTTTTTTATTTTTAAATAATTGGATTTTCTTTTGTTGTTCTTAAAAAAATCCAGTAAGCTTTCTTTGCAACCATTAACTTGTACATAGCACACGCAGCATTAGAGCTAGTGTGCCATATAAAACTTTAATTTTCTGAGCTTAATAGAGTATTTAAATGTCTGTGCAAGCAAGAGAAAAAAAAAGTATATTCTTTGTGCCTTGTATTTTGTGGGGAGAGCTATCAGTATAAGCTGGTAAAGTTTTGTATGAAGAAAACCCTGAGGGGGCAAAACCGAGCTGTATAGATGGTGAGATTTTAGGTTTTAATGTATTTGTTCCAGCTCTTAAAAATTTTTGAATGTATATAGGAATATGTTGAAAAATGTAGATATATGCCACAGAGTCTATGTATTGTATAAAAGATGGCTCTAGAAAACTCAATTTCGGTACTTTGGCCGGAAGAAAACAAATACTTGCACATTAATGCGATTGTTTATTTTTGTACCAAAGACAAATGCAACTGATATGGCAAACTGCCAGTCTAAGTAAAGTTTTGCACAGCTTATATGATACTGTACTGAATGTAAAAACAAAAGAAAAAAAGAAAAAAAATTAAAGGTCAGGGTTAGGGATCTTACTGAACTGTGAATTTTTTTGTTTGGGTCCAATTATCTACAGAAGGAGCATTCATACATAACAATATTATTTTGCTGTTCTTGTAGTTCGCTTCCATGGTAGATAAGTTGGTGGCCGTCTTGGAGTCTTTAAATCTTTTTTCTCTGCACTTACTGTAGGAGATTTTAATATATTTGGATTTTAGTAAGCTATTGGTAAAATAGTTTTCGACTTTGAGAATTTAAAAAAAAAAAAAAGTATTTAGCTTGTTGTAGTATACTTCCACCAAACAACCAAAATAAAATTATTTTTATTGTAACGTGTATATATGTAAAGAGGAAAAAAAAAGAGCTACAAATATCTAATTCCTTAGTTGCCACTTTTCCAGTTGATGTATTATTATTATGCATGTGATGTTTCCAAGGATCAACACAGGCTTCAAACAAAACAAACAAAAAAAAATTTATAGACTTTTATATTTTTGTACAGGTATTTCGAAACTAGCTTCTTCAGACTTATATGTGACTTATTCTTGTTAATTCAGTAGTTTCTATGATTGAAGAATATTAACACAAAGTTCTTATTTGCTCTTCTGCTAATAAGAGTTGGCTTTGTAGTCAGTGTTAACGTACAGATTAAAAGCTTTAGCCTTTGATGAGAAAGTCCTTTATCTCAAGGCAAGATCATTCTCTGGTTTCATGGACCCCCCCTCCTTTTCCTCCCTGTTCTTTCTCTCCCTATTTAAAGATGACAAAACACTGTTTACTGAAAATAGAAATACCAAATATTTTCAAATGTAGCTGCTGAAAAAAAAATGCAAAAGTCCATGAAGGCTTTCTCCCCACTCCCTTTGGGGAATTTCTCCACTTCGTTTCTAGTTTGTCTAAGTTTGTTTGTACTGTGATTCCTTTTTGTTTATGAGTAGATTATTTTTATATCCAAGCTTGTACTATAAGAGAAAAAAGCCTGAATTGGTAACAGTGCAGGAAGAGTGGCCCGTGAAGGTGGTGGCCCTGCCACACTCACAGCTTCCTTTGTACCTAATATTTTGGAAGACTCAAAAGGGAGGAGGAGGCCAAAATACCACTACTGAGCTGTACAGAAAGTCTTTCCTACAAAAGACTGAACAAATACCCAGGGCAATTTAGGCAAAACTTTGTAAATCCACTTAAAGCTTGCAAAATCAGAGTGGAATGTGGGTGTTTTCCTTTGAGGGTTTGTGGTGGTGTTGTTTGGGTGAGGTGAGAATTGGCTGCTGCTTTCCACGGTGGGTCTGGTGTATTCCTCTTGTTCTTGTGGAGCTGCCCTGGACCCCAAAAACCCCGACAGAGAATGTGTCCTGTGAGCTGCAGGCTGTGCCCGGGCAGGGCTGGCACACAGAGCTTGTCCCTGTGCTCCATCCCAGCCCTGCAGACGAGCCAGCATCTCTGAACATTGAGAGAGAGCAGTCTGAAATCAGGTGAAAACTTCTGTGACAAATTCAACTGACAAGGTATTTAACAGCCGCCCCCCCCTTTTTTTTTTACTGCCTGGGAATCCTGGGCAACACACAACTTTATAGCTTTTTATTTTTGTCTGAAAACCAGACTATGATTTTGGTCTCGCATTTCAAAGTAGACTTTGAATCTTTAGTGAGTTCCATACCCTCGCATTTCAGTGTTTCCTATGTATTATTTTAAGTTAAAGCTTTGAAATAGTTGAGCTTTTTAATGTTGACACTTTATTTTGTAACTATTTATATGTATGTATATCTTAGAAAAGCACTTTGTTTAAAAAAAAAAAAAAGGAGGAAAAAGAAAAAAAAAAAAGAAACTGCGTTTTATATGATTCCTGCCACTTGCTGCTAACTCTGGGCTGGTCAGAATGCTGCAGCGATACTTGAGATAAATAAAACCTGGCAGTAAAATGTAGAGTAAAGATAAGACCTTTTGCTGGTTTAACTTTATCATAAAGGTGACATAGGCAAGCTGTGCAGCTTTACATTTTAACCAGGGGACTCTGTGGCATTTAAACCGTCTAGAAATGGTTGTACTTTAATGCCAGTAACAATCTGCTTCCTCTAGTGTCATTAAAATATATACATTTAGTGTATACTTATCACAAACAAAAATCTTATAAGGGTTTAGAAACCAACAAATGTACATGTTCTGTTCTTTGGCAATTGTGGCATGCGTTTTGGGGTGATCTTTAGAGAAGAACATTTTCTAAAGATTTTCAGTGTTCATACATAGTATGTGGATCTTAACCAAGTCCTGCGTTTTATTTTTTTGTTTGTTTGTTTTTGAGTGTAGGCATTGTGAATATTCACTTTTAATCCTATATCCAAAAACAATGATCTATTTTTTGATTTAATACAACCAGAAGCTCTTCCTTTTTCTGATACACTGGATTCTCTAGGATTTGTTTCCATATTAAAAGCATGCTGTCATAACTGCTCTTGTCGAGATCTCGTCAGTCTGAACGTAGGTGCCACACTTGGAATCGATGGGCTGCTTGTTCTGCTGTACCATGTATGACCCTCGTCCTCCCCCCTCCCTTCATGACAGATGATGATGTGGCTTTATATTGTGCCTTACTTGTACATCTAGAACTAAATGTTTTTCATTCCCTCTGAACTCGTCAAAGCTTCTGAGGTGGAATCAGAGCTGCTGAAGGCGTGCTGGAGCGAGTGCGGATAGGGCTGATTGCAGTTTCTCTCAGTAGTCCTTTTGTATTCCTATGGAAGACCAGTTTTTGAATGGCCTTGCAAAACGTGGGGGTGCTCCTGAAGGGTGTTTTTAAAGCCCAAACCCCTTTTGCTAACGCTTCCTCTTATGGTTTATTGAACACATTTACTGATACTTGGTGAGTACTTTTTGTTTTTTGGGATGAGAGAGACTTACTACTAAAGCTATGTTTACGTGTGGATGGGCTGGATTTTCTTATCATACCAGTTGAAATCATTGTGATTTAATAAAGTTGCATTGCTGTAAAGTTGATGTGAGAGTCAGGCTCAGCTGTGTTCAGTTCTTAATTTATAGACTGACTGTTTTCCATACTAAGAGGGCCAGGGAAAAGTTGGGTTTTTTAAAAAAGCAAACAAACAAAAAACCAACCTAAAATGAATGAAGGGTCTTGTAACTAACCTAAAAGCAAACAGACACTTTGGAAATATAGAAGTGTCAGTTTAAAATTTATTTTTAAAACACACCCTCCCCCAATATTTATCTAATATTTGCCTTCATTAATGAAACAGCTTATTCACAGCTATAATGACTGGATGTGCTTTTCCATAAATCATTTAAACATAGCTTTTTTTTTTCTTTTTCTTTTTTTTTTTTTTTTTGAAAGCTCTAAAAGGTTTTATCAGGAGAATTTCCAAGGGTTGTATCCAATCTGCCTCCAGCAGAAATAGCAAATGCAGTTCTGTTCCTCAAACGTGCTTGCTCGTCTTCCTGAAATTCTGCTGAGGCACAACCCAGTTCTGGAGGAATGTCAGGATCTGTATTTGGCCTTGAGACCCGAGTTTCAAGAGTGCATCTAATCATGATCTGAATTTCTTTTGGAGGCTTCAGTTGGAATCACCTAGTGGAGTGTGCTGCTAGATGTGGTCTTGGCTTGTTGACACAGCCTTGCACACAGCTGAGGTTTATTTTGTTTACCCCAGGGATCGTGTGAAGTACATTTCAAACAGTTGCTGCCTCAGTGACTGATCCTTCTTGTAACTGTATTAAGGGCATTAGTCTGTTGAGAAAACACCACTCTTGAATATCTCCCAATGGAAATTGGGATTCTTCAATGTCATTAATCAAAGATGGCACTTTCAGGCTGTATCTTCTTTGCAGCAAACAAAAATCTCTGTCTTTCTACAACTTGCATTTCACAAAATGCCATGTTTTCCCTCCCGTGCTTCTAGAAGGTGTCTTTGCACTCTGAATACAATCCTCAGCCTCTTAGACATCCATGAACTTCCACAGGAGCAAATACTGACTCTGGATTTATTGTCTTTTTAACGAGCTGTGGAACTAAAAGTGGAACCAGAGCTCTTTTAAGCCACATTTGCAATTTTTTGTTTCCCTCATAAAAAAAAAGAAAACTCCAAACTTTCTAGATCATTGCTCAGAGGTTTCCTGGAGTTTAAAATATTTTGTTGTTGGATATCTTTTAAAGTAAATTTGGGTGATTTAACTAGCTCCTGTAAGGAAAACTTCTGGATTGGATTTGGTATTGGGAAAAGCACATCCCACCCTATTGAAATCTTCTGATTAGGAAACAGAACCTAGTAAGAAAACTTAATTTTAATCTCTTATAATGATGGATATTCATACATTCTGATTGGAATCATCTATCTTACCAGAATATTATATATCCAATGAAAACTTACTGCTCAGTATTTGTGGTTGGGTGAATTCTTAAGGCTGATGGCACATATAGATGCAAAAAAAAAAAAAAAAAAAAGGCATTTTAAACAAAACATGGCGTCCTGTTCCGCCTATGCTTGGGGTCATGATTGTAATGCTGTCCTTGATATTCTATAATCAACTTCCAACTGGAGCTCAGAAAAACTTACTGAAAGTCTTGTCTCTGTTAGAAAATAAATTTACCTTGTTCAAAGCATGATCTGTTAAGAGTTGCAATGTTAAATGTTGGTTAATAGTTGTGCAGTTTTATTTTTTTGAAAAGAGGCACAATTAAACTATTGACTTTGTTTACTCTGTCACCCTTGATCCCTAGCACTTCTATTCAGATACAAATTCATCAATGTATGCAACATCCTTTGTAATTTAAAATAAAAATTGTGGAGGAGATATTGTGTTGAATCGCTGTGTGTGTGGAATAATGGTGAATGGCATCTGTTGCTTTGAACTACATCCCCGGTCTCCTGGTATTTCCAGGAACTTTCCTTTGGAAGGGATGACAGCTCGGTAAGGAAATACTTGGTTTTTCCTTCCTCGTGCTCAGAGCTGCCTCACAGCCCTGCTGGGTCAGTGTGGGACCATCTGCAGAACCTGGATTAGTGCCTGGAGAACCTGGCTCCCTGCAGCTCCTCTGGAATTGTCTCCAGCTCCTTGTCCAAAAGCTCCGAGGGCAGCAGGGGAAGGACACAGCACCGGGGGGAGTTTGTGGGAAAAGCAAAGGCTCATTGCCCTGCTGCTCATTGTGGGGGCACAGAAGCGACCTCGTGTCCCCCCACCCTGCTCATGGCCAGTGCCAGCCTGGCCTGTCCCGAAACCCAAGGAGGTTTGGGATGGAAACCTGGGACTTCTCCAGGGGAATCTTCTGGCTCTGCACAACTCCCTGACAGGAGGGGACAGCCAGGTGGGCATCCAGGAGGAGAGGGAACGGCCTCAGGCTGGGCGGGGGAGCTCAGGGTGGACAGCAGCAGGAATTTCTGCACGGAAAGGTGCTCAGGGATGGAGCTGCGCGGGGAGGTTTGGATCCCCATCCCTGGAGCGTCCAAGGAAGGGCTGGAGGTGGCACTGGGGGACAGGGTGGGGATGGGGCACAGCTTGGGCGGGATCGGTTCGGAGGCATTTTTAACCTCGGCGATCCCGGAATTCTCTTGTTCATCCCCGTGCCCGTGGATCAGCACATTCCCCTCAGCCCCGGTCCCACCACGTCCCCTCAGCCCCGCCACGTCCCCTCAGCCCCGCCCGCCTCCCGCCGCCCGCAGGGGGCGCCCGCGCTCCCCGGCCCTGCCCGGCCAAGATGGCGGCGGCGGCCGCGGCCGTGCCGCTGCGGGTTTGTCACCAAGAGATCGTCAAGTTCGACCTGGAGATCAAAGCGGCCGTGCAGGTACCGCCGCCAGCCCCGGGACACCCCGGCACGGCCGCGGGGCGAGCCGGGCCCGAGCTGACCGCGCCGTTGTGTTCCAGGACATCCGGGACTGCCCGGGGCCGCTGAGCGCCCTCACGGAGCTCAATGCCGCCGTGAAGGAGAAGTTCCGGCAGCTGCGCGGCCGCATCCAGGTGAGAGCCCCTGAGGGGGCTGCTGAGGCTCCGAGCTGTGCTCCGGGCCCACCGGCTGTGCTTTGGGGTTCTGGCTGTGCTTTGCGGGGTGCCGGCCCAGAGCTGTGGGTGGAGTTTAGGGTGTTCTGAGCGCGTTTTGGCCTTGGGTTTGGGGATCCCGGCTGTGATTTGGTGAGTCGCAGCCCTGAACTGGGGGTTTATCAGATAAACCTGCTCCCAATCCGCTCCCCGGCCGGGGCTGGGCTGTGCGAGGTGCGGCTCGGTGAGGTTCTGGTGTTTGTGCTCTCCGCCAAAGGAGCTGGAGCAGATGGCCAAGGAGCAGGACAAGGAGTCGGAGAAACAAGCCTTGCTGCGGGAGGTGGAGAACCACAAGAAGCAAATGCTCAGGTGGGTCTGACAGCCAGTGCTGCTCCCTGATCCGCTGTAACCAGAGATGGGCTGACTTTGGTGCAGCGTCTCTCAGGGTCTGGTTTGGAAGGACAGACACTGACACGTGTTCTGCCCCAGACCAAGAGGTCAGGGACAGAAAGGTACAACTCCCTTCTCCTGTCCTGACTTCCTGACTCTGGTCAGTCCCTTTGAGCACTTGAGCTCAAAGGAGGTGGTTTAGGAGTCTGTTGTTTGACAGCTGGCAGAGTTTTCTTCTTCCCTTGCTTCATAAATGCTACACTGAGGAGTGGGAATGTCAGGGTAGAATTTTATTTGTTGTGGGTAGGAATTCAGGGAGAGTGAGGGGATGAGGGAACTGGAAAGGGGCTCAGCCTGGAGAAAAGGAGGCTCAGGGGGAATTTCTGGCTCTGCACAGCTCCCTGACAGGAGGGGAGAGCCGGGTGGGCATCCAGGAGGAGAGGGAACGGCCTCAGGCTGGGCAGGGGAGGCTCAGGTTGGACAGCAGCAGGAATTTCTGCATGGAAAGGGAGCTCAGGGATTGAAACTGCCCAGGGAGGTTTGGATCCCCATCCCTGGAGGTGGCACTCCTTGCTGGGGGGACAAGGTGAGGATTTGGCACAGCTTAGACTTGATGATCTTGGAAGTATTTTCCAGCCCAAATATTTCTTGAATTCTGAGAGTCCTTGCATGTACCAGCAGTGCCCAGTGGTGGTTACTTTGGGAAAATTGTCTGTGCTTGCCAGGTGTTCCCATCACATTACAACACTCTGCTCTTGTGATTTCAGCAACCAGGCAGCCTGGAGAAAGGCAAATCTGGCCTGCAAAATTGCTATTGACAACTCTGAGAAAGATCAGCTGCTGCAGGGAAGAGACGTCTTAAGACAAAGGTATTGGACTGTCCCACTGTACTGTGGGATTTAATACTCCTGTATTCACTCATTTTAAATGGAAGTGACATATTTTTAAGTTATTTAATTATACCAAGTGTAGTTTTTCTTTTTGAGTGCATTTCCCTTTTGTGGAGATTTGAGCTGTTAAGGACTGTGGTGAATTCAGGTTTTGTTGGCATTGGCAGGTCTAAGCAGAAAAGGGGATAAATTAATCTTCATAGCTTTACATATTGTCCTTTACATTAATTCCAGATAGGTTCTGAACAAAAACTGGATCATTATACAAGCTGTTTTCACTTACAGGACTGGATGTGGGTATGTGCAGGCTGTGTATTGAAAGCAACAGCTGGGATACTCAGGATAATAAAATGGGTTTGTGTTGGTGCTCCCATAGCAGCTCATGGAGTTACACAGTCCTGGGTGAACAAGTGGTGAAATACAGGCCCCTGTGGGATTCTGGGCTGTTGCTTGGGCTCAGGACTTTTGTATTTAGTGATTATTTTTGTTGTTTAGTGAAAATAATCTGAATTTCTCATGCAGTGAAAACCAGTTGTGTCTTTTATACACTGCAGAGATGTTTAGTGCCAAGTACTATTCTAATCTCCCTATCAGCAGCATTTTCCCAGAGTATCCAAAAGAATAATTTTACTCCTTCCTGCTTTTTATTTTTTTCCCTTTTCAGGAAGACCACAAAGGAAAGTCTGGCAGAGAGTGCAAGCAACATCACAGAGAGTCTGATGGGCATCAGCAGGATGATGTCCCAGCAGGTGCAGCAGAGCGAGGAGACCGTGCAGACCTTGGGTACAGCTGGGATTTGGGCAGGGATGGGGAGGTGGGAGCACCTTTGGTCAGCTCTGTCAGCAGAGTAGGAGAATCTGCTACACTGATGGTCAGCAGAACTCCTCTAACAGCTGGACATAAACAGGAAATATCAGTGTGCTTTGTGTGGGGCTTCTGTTTGTTGGAGTTTCTGTTTCATGCTCATGAGAAGGAAGAGGGGTCAGGATGAGGTTTAGTCTCTTCTAAAAGCAGTGTGAGCTCACACAGTGCCCAGAGACTGTTTGGTGTTACTCAGCAAATCCTGGCATGGATTTGGGAATGCAGAGGGACACAAGCATGGATGCAAGTCTCTGCACAGAGGAAGGAGTGTCTGGAGAGCTGCTTCCAGCCAGGCTCCAGCTGGGATGGCTGAGACACTGAGATCAAGTGCCTTGAACCCAAGGTCACTTGCTCTGTCAGCAGTGCATCAGGGACTGTGAAACCAAGATTTCACCCAGTTCCTTGGCTTTGACTCCTAAAACAATAAATCAAGTGACCTGTCAGAACTGGTGATTCATGGAGCATTTAGAAGTTGCTGCCTGGGCCTCTTCCTAGCTGTGCTTTTGGGCAGGAGGGAACTTTAAAGATGAGGATGAATAACACAAGTTTGCCCTCCTTGCTTTCTGCCCCATGTGAGGGTGGCAGCTGGGCACAGTTTGTTGCTGCAGGAGGAGCATGTTCCTTGTCCCATTGAAAGGACAGTTTGGCAGGCACTTCTTCTGTTTCTGAGTGAACAGCACTTGGAATCCATCAAGGGAAGAGCTACCAAAGGTCATTTACAAAACCCAGCTGCAAATTCTGAGTTGGTAGTGGGAATTCCTGTTTCCTGAGCATTCCCTGGGAAGCAGTGAGTGCCTGAGGCTGTGGACCAGGGAAGCTCTGCTTTGTCATTAACTCTGGGAAATAAGTTGTCTGTTTTCACTTGGATCAAAATATCTCTTGAAATGGGATGGGACAAAGTGTTTTGCAAAATAATTGCAGACCTATTTCTTCTCTGTTTTTGTGAGCCAGACAATGCTGGATTTGACCTTTCTGTGAGCAAGCAGGGCAGTGTGGGGTGATGCACTGTCCTACAGGCTGTGCTTTCTGTAAAGCAGAAAAAAGGGGATTCCAGGGCTTTTGCTTTATTTAGCAGTTTGAAAGAGGCTGAGAAGTTTGAGGCATGTGTTTGTTTTCTCACACACTTCTAGTTGACCCTTCTCATTTTTATTAGGCAAAAAATTGCTATATGTGTCAAAAATTACTATTAAAAACTGTTTCAGCTGAATAATTCTGCAAGCCCATTTGAATCACACTGATTTACTGCTGGGGCTTGGGGGAACACTCCCAGTGGTGCAATTAATATATTCCAGTATTGCCCTGTCCTGCTGCTGCTGGTGATTTCTCTCTCTAGCACCGTTCCTGTTTCACTCTGCTTCCAGCAGCACTGACAGAAAAACCTGAACTAGATTTGACCTGCTAACCCAAAAATTCAAAATTCAGGAGCTTTAGTAGGATCTCTAAGCTTTTCAGTGCTCTTATTTCACCTTGCACTTTTCCTCAGCACATCAGCACCCCTGAGCTGTGAGAGCTCTGTGTGTCTCTCACCCACAAATCAGCCTGACCCAGAAAGATCCTTCAGGCACTGTTACCAAATCTCATCCTCACACACTTTGCTGTGTGTATTTTTGAAGCACTCATTTAAATCTTTTTTCTGTTCTTCTTTAATTTCAGCCAATTCTTCCCGAACCATCCTGGAAGCAAATGAGGAATTCAAGTCCATGTCTGGGACCATCCAGCTGGGGAGGAAGCTGATCACCAAGTACAACCGCCGGGAGCTGACGGACAAGCTGCTCATCTTCCTGGCCCTCGCCCTCTTCCTGGCCACTGTGCTCTATATCCTCAAAAAGAGACTCTTCCCGTTTTTGTAAAAATCCAACAATCACTGAACTATTAAAAAAAAAATAATCAGAGATGGTTGATAACGGTGGGGCTTTGAAATGGAATAATAAAGGGATGTTGCAATAGCTGGAGGAGCGTTAGAGGAGGCAGGAATTGGAGTTTGTGAGCTGCCTCAGAAGAGATGGATGGATCATGCTGTGGAAAGAAGAAATGCCAATTTGCCTGTGGGTTTGGGGAATCAAACTCTTGGGGGACTGGGCAATCAAAGGTGCCAGTCTGAACTTTCAGCCTCTCACTGATTTTTGCCTTGAATTAAGTTTTGTCCTTGGCTTGCACTGGAAGCTGCTCTGACATCTCTGTGTAAGATGTGTAAGAGTAAGAGGAAGGATGGAAGAGAAAAACTCATACATTCCATTAATAAAATATTTATTGTATACTCATGTCAACAGTTTTGTTTAAAACAAAGTCTGATGGCTTGGAAGAGCCTTTCAGTGTAAAAATTCTGCTTTTTCTTTAGCAGCAGTGGTTGCTTGTGGTGTTTTTCTGGGACTATAAAAGCCTGGCTCTGTCCCTCTGGCCTTGGGAGCAAAAATGGCAACTCCATTTGTTACTATGAATTCACACAATAGATGAGAAAATTAGATTGGCAGTCTATTAAAAGTCTTTTTCCTCCTTTTCTTTATATAATTTCACTTCATGCTTTATCTTTGCAAGATTACTGCTAAGGTGTGGATTTGGAATTCGGTTTTACTCCTATTTTGTGGCCCTGGAACAGACTGGATGTCATTTTCCAGATTGTTCATTCCTTGTATTTCAGGGCTGTTCTTCCTCACAGCCTTTGAGATACAGAATTGCATCAAGAATTAAATAAATTGATGTGCATATTTGGGGTTTGAATGAGAGAAATTACTCAGCTTAAAAAATCTAATATTTGTAAATAAACTCTCAATTTATGGAGAGACAATTAGAGACAAAGGAGTTAGGGAAAAAATAGCAAGAAGTACTGGATTTTTTGGGAAAGGAAAAGAGGAGAAATTCCAGAATGCAACAGGTTGCTCTGCAGCACTTGGTACTTGAATCATTTCTTTCAATAGCCAGGAATCATCCAGGCTCCTGATGGGCCACAAGAAATAACCAGAGGAGTCAGGGAGATGAATGTTATTTCTCTTGGGGGTGAGAAGGGTGATTTGGTGCAGCAGGAGGTGCCCTGGGGCAGGGCACAGCTGGTGGTGATGCCCTGGTCCCTCCTGGCACCGTTGGATGCCCCAATCAGCCCTGACTGTGCCCAGCTGGGGCTGCCTGGGTGGTGCCCAAATACCTCCCTGCAGCCTCATTCTGTGTCTGCTCTGCTCCTGGCCACAGGCTCTGCTCCTGCAGCAAAGGTAGGACTTGATTTCTCTTTTTTTTGGAGAAGTGATTAGGAGCAGTGTTTTGGGAAGAGGAATTGGTTGTGTCTGACTTTTTGCTGTCTGATCCAGAGACTGTGGGAAGTTGTGCCTGGGCAGTTTTTCTGTGCCTGCAGAGGGTTTTGTATTTGCACTCAGGATGTTGTGTCTCAGGGTTTTGCTGCTGTGTAGCTGAGGTTGTGTTGTGGAGGGTGAAAAATAATGTTGTGCTGTTTTTTTGAAAGGGAGCAGCATTTTCTTGGGTGTTGGCCTTGCCCAGTGCAGCAGAGCCATCAGGGGTGGTGAGAAGGGATTTGCTTCTGCATTTTTGGTATTGGGGGTGGCTTGGGGGCCAAGGGCTGGCGCCCTTTTGAGACCAGGGACTCCAGGAGTAAAAAAAAAAAAGAACACTTGGGAAGGAAGAAAGAAAGAGTCCTCTGGAGGAATGTTCTGGTCTGTGCTGGAGGGCTCATACACAAGTGAAAGCAAACAGTTACTCCTGTTACTCTTGGGCTATTCCTCCCCAAAAAGCAGCAGGTACCAGGTGCCCTCCCTACAAGTGGAGGGTGTGATTTAGTGTCACAAAACAGTTGCACTAGAAGTATTCTTCCTTTGAGGAGCACCACTTGTTTAAAACGAGGAGTAAGGAACCACTAGGAGCTTGCTGTGGAGTTGTGGGGCTGAGACAGGCAGCTGGCAGCAATCAAGTAGCTGTGGGTTAATGAACTCCTGCTCATTAACTGCGTCCTGCAGTTAGGGGGCTGCAGCCACTGAAGGGACTGGGGGTGTTTGGCTGTGCAGCTGGAGCCACTTAGGGATGAGCACAGGGCAGCTCTGATGCCTCAGCACGTTTAGAGGTTTAGAACTTCGAGCTTTGTGGTGAATGCAAGGTCCTGCTATGGAATGCAACCCGCTGAGAGCAATTTGCTTTGTCTGAGCACCTGTGGAAGAAGGGAAAACGCCTGGAAGTTGCCCCTTGGAGTGTCAGGAGCCAGGCAGTGCTGTTGGGTGTTTGACTGTGCTGCCAGCACAGCGTTGTGGATCCATTCCTGGTCTCCAGTCCCACGTGGCCGTGGTGGGAAGCCTTGGGCAGGAGCAGGTGTCTGCCAGGTGTCCATTATACCCTGAAATCTACAGCATGAGGGTCAGTTCCAGAGCGTTCAGCCAGGTCTGTGTTTCCTTGGAAAGCTGCCTTTTAGTGGCTGCAATAAACATGAACCTGAGGAGAATTGGAAATTTAACACACACTGTAAATGTGCTGAGAGAGACTGCCTTGATTTGGCTCATTATTTTATTATTGATTGTGGTGTTAGCAAATACAGAAATATTGCAGGATAACTCTGGGAAAACAAATGAAGGGGATAATGCTACTTATTCCCTCTAAGAATCAGGGAGAAATGGAGTTTGTATTTGAAGTCGTGCTTTTTGAAATGCTTTCCACATAACTGACTTTACCAAAATGGAAAGGTGAATTCATAGCTTGGAGGTTTCTAAAAATGTCTCTGCCAAATGTGCGTGGCTGCTGTCACATGCCAAGTGGCCCAGAGCAAGCCAGGCAAGTCAGGCTGGAATCTTTGGGGGCTGAGAATATCCAGGGGACATGTGCATACTTGTCTGCAAATATGTGGGGCTCTCCTTTGGAAAAAAAGGGGATGGAAATCAGCTTTGATATTGTTCTGTTTGTAATGGTGTGATTCTTGCAGAAGAGAATCTGAAGCATATTTTTCCCTAGAGGTGTTGTCTTGGTGATTGTACATTGCTGCTCTGAGTGAGTGCTTGTTGTGTTTTCTTCCCACAAAGGTGAGAATTGTTCTCCAAACAAGCTGCAGGTGCTTTGTACCACAACCAACTGCCACATCCAGGCTCTTAAATCATCCTGCTGCTATCAAAAGCTGATTGTGGACTGGCTGAGGCTGTTGAATAAACACTACTTTATTACCTGCTAGCTTATATAAAGTAGTACAAACTCTGTGCCATGAAGGGAATGATGGTTCTGCTCAGCTGAGATTTGGTTTTCTCACAGGAGCCTGTGGTGAAGGCTCTGTGCCAGTTATTTTGGGTGATGGATTGAGAGAGGTGGTGTCTCACTGTACCTGTGCCATGAAGTTTTGATTTTTCTCCCACATAAGGAGAGCTGCAGTCTGAGAGATTGGGATCTTTATTAACTTAATTGAGTTTAGACTCCGGCCCTTCATGTGCTCAGTGAGATCTCTCTCCACTTGGGTTGGCACCTCCAGGTGTTTCCTTGGGTCCTGAAATGCTGAGTGACTCCTTGCAAAGCCACTAAAAATAATTGGGCTGGAGTTGGTTGGCTCAGCTGGTCAGAGCCTGGTGCTGATGACCGGGCAATTCACTCAAAAGTTTGGCTTGATGATCCTTGTGTGTCCTTTCCAACTCTGAGTATTCTGTGACTCGAGTTGAGAAGCAAATCTGGTGAAGGTCATGCAGCCCTGCTGGGTTCTGCGGGGCTGGCGGTGACCCTGGGGGACAATGACCCTGCTCCCGTGAATGCACAGGCTGCTGTCACACCTTGCCACGCCTCTCACCGCTTCCACTCGTGCATCCTTTTATTTTTACCCTCTCACCGTGAGGCCGATCGGGTGCCATCGCGACATCAGAGCCGCTCCCGCATCCCGCTTATCGTGCGGGGCCGGGGCTGCGCCGGGCGGGCTCTGCCCCGCTCCGGGTGTCGGGGGCGGCATGAAAGGAAAATGCCACTCGGTGCTCCGAGCCTGGCCCGGAGATAAAGCCGCGTGTGTCCCCGGGGGCCCCGATAAGCGCCCAGAGGGCAGGCGGGGAGAGCGGCTCCGCGGGCATCAGCGCACACCAGCGCCTGGAGATAGAGCCGCGTATATATAGAACCACATGAAAGCTTCGCGCTTTCCCCTTTTCAACAGCGGCAGGGCTGAGTGCCACATCCAGGGACGCTTTGGGACCTGACCCCGCCGGGGTCTGGGCTCGCTGTCCCCCCAGTTCTTCACTTCGCGTCGGCCCGAGGGGATGGGACGTGAAACCCAAACCCGCCGCAGAGCGCTGTTCTGCCGCGCTGATAAAGCCTCAAAGAGCGGGCAGGGCCGGCTCCCTGTCCCTTTATCTTCAAAATGGACAGCGGGACAAAATTTTCCTGTTGGGGTTATTGGCTTTTCGTAGGTGTCACCCAAGCACTGAGCAGTTTTTGCCGCTGCTGATGGGCGATAACTCTGTCAGAGGCATCTGGGTGCTGACATTATGGCCAGCCAGCCTGAAAGGAAGATAAGATTTTTCTATATTGAGTAAGTCTATTGATCCGGTCGGCCTCCTGTCCTGTGTCTGATGATAACTTGATGTTTCCAAGAGAAACAAGCCTCCCCCTGCTCAGTATATTCATAGAAATACAGTATATACATATTAAAAAAATGATAACTTGCTATTTCAAATAGAAGCAACCCTTCCCCTGATCTGTATGTTGATAGACATATAACACATTATATATTTATCTATATATCAGTGCAGAGTATTTTGGTTTAAATAATGAAGGATTCATTTCTCAGCCGTGTTCTTAAAAGGTGCTGCTTTTGCTGCTTCTCATTTGGATATTCCTAGCAGCATTTGCAATTTCTTCATCATATTATTTCCCTTTGTTTAAATGTCAGAGATGCTGTTTGAGAGTAACTACAGTAAAAATTAAAAGAGTTTAATGCCAGTGGCTCCTAGCGTTCACTGACTGGCTTGTGGCAGTAACCTACTTATTCAAAACCAACCCATAAGATATTTTTCTATTGAGGAAAAAACCCCAAACAACGGTTCTCTTTATCTGTAGATTTGTTTAGAATAGTTTTGTCTTTGGTAATTGCAGCCTTTGACCCAAACTTTGTTCTGATCTTTCACAGACTTAATGGGAAATAACTTTGTACGCAATAAATAAGGTGATGTTCATGCTGAGAGACAGCAGTGGGAATTTACATTCTCATTTCTGAAAGTTAATTCATTTTTGTGAAGATGTGGGTTTGCATTTAGGTTTTGCATATCTCAACAAGAGCTTCCTGGTCTTATCACCTTGTCCAAAAAAAAAGTGTCTGTCAGAGGATTCCAGAAAAGACAGTGAGGAAATGCCAGTGGAGAAAGCCTCACTCCTGCAGCAACCAACAGTAAATATAGAAGGAGAAAAACCTTTTATGCCCAGCACTAAACTGCAGATGAAACCTTTCCCTCTGGCCCTGCAAGAGGGGAATGGCAGCAGAGCTATTTTGGTGGATTAAAGCCGAGAGATAGCAGCGGCTCTCTGTGCCCTGGCCCGGGGCTGCATTCGGTGGCTTTGTCGCGATGGGCGCCCGTGTGTTGTTAATTCGCGTATCTCAGCCTCATTCCTGGGGGGTTCCTCGGCCCTGACCCCACGGGAGAAGCTCCTGTGGGTGGGCAGAGCCCAGGGGTCCCTCGGAACGTGTCCATCAGCCCCCGGCACTGCTGGTGACAAATGACATTTTCTGTGCCTTTGTACCCCGGGGCACAAGATGGGACGTTTGCATCCAAGATCAATTATTTTTAACTGAAGAATGATAGCCCTGCGTCTGAGTTATCTCAGGGCTTAATTCACATCAGTTAAAGCTTTTCAAAGGCTTATTAAAATTCCTTAAGTGTGTCCAGCTTATCAGCAGTTGAGTGTCGATGGCATTATACAAATGCTGCTATTGGAAATAACTGTGAAGTATTGTTTGGTCATATTATTCTCATATATATATTTTGTGCCTGGGACTATTAATACTACTTAGTACTTACATGATTCCTTTCATCTGGTGATCCCAGGGAGGCAAGGACTGCTCTGCCCCTTCTAAATACGGGAAAACTCTCACATCCAGCAGCTGTGCCTCAGGGTTGGGTTTAACATTTTCACTGGATCCTGTCAGGTTTTAACAGGACTTTGTTAATTTGTGCTGCCGCACCTTGTCTGGTGTGGGCAGCTCCTTTGCCAAGGCACCTGTGGTGCTGGAAAATGTGTGTGGATCAATGTGGAAAATGTGTAAATCTATTTAAAGTGGCAGGAGGAAGGAGGTGATCTGATCAGAGCAGCAACCCCTGTTATTATGGGGCAAAGGAAAGTCTGATAGGAGCGTGGAAGGGTTTTTTGGGGGGTGGAGGGTTTGTCACTCTGAGTGTCCCCATGCTGGCAGAAAATCTGAGCACAGAGCTGGATCACCACTGGGGCAGGGACAGTCTCTGAGGAGCTGAGGATATTCCTGTGCCAAACCCTGGCAGTGGTGAGGGAGCAAAAATCCTGATTGTTGTACAAATGTGATGCCTTTGCTGGCATCTGATAGAGCTGTGGGAGGATGGGATGGGTTGTTGATGTGCATGAATATCCAGTCAGAAACCCTTGGGATTAATTTGCAAATTTTTCCTTTTTTTTCCCTTCTTTTCTTTCCCCCCTCCCTACAATTTAACTCATTTCAGGCAGTGATGGAAGTTTAGACTTTATTCTCATCTGTACTTACTCCACACTGAGCTTCTGTCTGGAGAAGCAGTTTGAGGAGCTGATCATTTATTGCAGAAACCACTAGGTAGCACTGTGAAATAAAGTTCTGCACCACATTCTGCTTCCCTGAACAAAGACCTGCCAATTCCAGCGTGGCTGGGCTCCATGTGGAATAAAGACAGCTAGGGTGGGTTAAAATTTCTCCAGGCTTGGATTCAGTCAGGTGTGGGAGAAATGAAGCTGTCAAGGGAGGGTTAGACTGGATTTTAGGATAAGGTTCTTCACTCACAGTGCCTGACCACCCTCTGGGGAAGAGCCATTTCCTAAAATCCAGCCTGACCCTCCCCTGACACAGCCCAGACATTGCCTTGGGTCCTGTCTCTGCTCACCAGAGAGGAAATGCAAGGCACTGATTTTTATCTTGATTTAATATGTTAAATGGTGATTTTTCCAAAGGAATAGAATCGGGTAAAAATTTGGATTTGATCATTAACTTGTTTTCATTGAAATTACTTCAGTCTCTAGTGTATTAATCCCCCAAAATTACTCAAATGAGGTAACTTGTCAGGATGATTTTGTAATTTTTGGGCTTCAGCAAGCTAGCAGGTTGTCCCTGTGCTTTTTAACTCTGCTCCACAGTGAGTGCACAACACCCAAACTGCAGAGCAGTCTGTGCCCATTTCTGTTTCAATTCCCAGCAGCCAACGTGTGCTCCTGCAGCAGCCCCATATCGCTGCTTTTTAAAATTAGCCCTGGCTTTGGCTGCTGGAGGGAGAGGGGACATGATAAAGGGATTGAGCACCACACTCTGCCAGAGCTGCTGGGCTTAAATCATCCAGTTACAGGAACCCTGAGCTGCTCTGCTGGAAAGATCTGCCTGGTCCCTGGCTCCAGGGGTCACAGGGGGTGTGTTGGTCACTGTCAAATACTTTGGGGAACTTTAGTGCTGCCTGAGGAGCTGGAAATTCGGAGGAGGGGATTCTTTTTACCTGTCTGCTGTGGCTGTACCTGATGCAAGGGGATTTGTGTCTGCAAAATCAAGGGATTGGGTGAGATGGTCTCTGTAGGTCCCTTCCAACTGAGTTATCCCATTCTAAAATTATTCTAGAAGGACATGGAATTGTTGGAGCGAGTCCAGAGGAGGCCACGAGGTTGATAAGGGCACTGGAGCACCTTCCCTTTGGGGACAGGCTGGGAGAGCTGGGAATGTTTAGCCTGGAGAAGAGAAGGGTGTGTGCAGACCCCAGAGCTCCTTCCAGGAGCTGAAGGGGAGAGGGAGTGTCAGGACGAGGAGGAATGAGTTCAAATTGAAAGAAGGGAGGTGTAGGTCAGGTATAAGGAAGAAATTTTTCCCTGTGAGGGTGGGGAGGCCCTGGGGTGCCCAGAGAAGCTATGGCTGCCCCTGGATCCCTGGCAGTGTCCAAGGCCAGGCTGGATAGAGCTGGGAGCAGCCTGGGACAGTGGGAGGTGTCCCTGCCATGGCAGGGAGTGGAATGGGATAATCTTTCAGTTCTCTTCCAACCCAAACCATTCTGTGCTTGTGCAGAAAAGCACTTTTTGAGGTGGGTTTAATTCCCACTG
>JAOTQP010000680.1:1843655-1868424 GCA_026413545.1 Cichladusa arquata
CGGTTGGATTCCCGGCTGGATTCCCCGCTGGATTCCCGGTTGGATTCCCCGCTGGATTCTAAAATCTGAGGGAAGAGCGAGATTAAATCCAAGTGCGAATTTTATTAAAAGCTTTTTTCCCTGCGCCCCTTAGCCTGTCCCCGGGCACTGGGAGGATCTCTGATTTCGGGTTCCCTGGGGAAAGGCCAGGATCCCGCACTCCCTCTGTGCAGCCTTTCCTAAGCACAGGCTTTGGTGCTGCTCTAGGGATGGGAAACGCTCCAGGCTCAGACAGGAACGGGTCGGATTTGATACGTGCGGTTTTCCTGAGCCTTTCCGAGGGCTGGGACAGAGAAGCACAGCCCCGGTGATTTTGGAAGTCCTGGGGGGGACCTTTTAGCCCCGCCTGACCCTGTGGAGCTGCAGCTGGAAATGAGGCTGAGCTGGAGAGCAGGAATGGGAGAAATGGGGTCTGGGAGCACAGGGAGCCCCCCTTGCTGATATCCGTGTGCTGGGGGGTCATTCCTGCTGTATCTCCTTGCACTTCTCTTAATCCAGCTAATGGAAGCGCTTTAACCTGGTGCTGCTGGCGGCGCTGCCCGCCTGGCCTCAGCCAGCTGTGCCGAAATCACTTTCTGAGCCGGCTCCAAGGCTCCGGCTGCTGCTCCAGCCCCGGCTCATCCTGCCCTGCATCTGCTCGTGATGCAATTCCCGCAGGAACCGGGAAGCTTGGGGAGGAGGGGAGTGTGTGAGCAGGAGCTGTGGGACATTCATCCCCTCTGAGAATGAGCACAGGGCAGTCCTGGAAATCAGACCCACAGCAGGCACTGCAGCGAAAATCCCGCCGGACAGTCAGGTTTCTTGATAGCTGTAGGTCTGAGTAATTATGGGAGGAAAATAAACATGGTTGGAGAAAATAACGGGGTCTGAGGAAAGGAAAGGATACTGGGAGTATGTGAGATGGGTTCTATGCTGATGTGGGGAGTTACTTTTTCCTGTGGCTTTTCCTGAAGTTTCACTGCTGTCTGTCTTATTTGTCCAGTTAATGAAACTGCTCAGGGCCAGTTTCTTAAAGTTCCAGTTTTAGCTAAATCTTAATTAAATCTGTCTGCCCCCGTGTTAACTCAGGACTTCTCCTTTTTGTGAGGACTCCGTGTGTGCTCTGACCCTGGCCAAGCTCTGCAGTGGTGACAGCAGGAGTGGCGTGGCACCACTGTGACCATTTGACAGTTCAGACAAGCTATGGTTGCCCCCCACCACTCACCAGTTTAAACCCAGCTTCCTCCTGCCCCACACTACTCTCTTTTCCTGGGACACCCTTGGCTCTCTTCAGGCAGGGCATTTTTGTGTTGATCTGCTGCCTCTCTCCTATCTGGATCCTGCGTCCTCCTAACACCAAGCCCTCACATAGAGCCATGGAGATGGTTTTAAATGAGGGCAAGTGGCCTTTGGTTCTCTGTGGCCTGCTCTGTCCCCCTGCCTCAGGCTGGCAGGCTCTGGTCCCCCTTGTCGCAGACCCCATGTCCCTGTGGCTGTCTGGGGTGAGCTCCCCGAGGCAGATTCCCCTCGGGATGAGGCTGAAGGTCCCTCTTTGCCCAGCCCTGAGCCCCAGGCGGGTGTCTGCACCCCACACTGCATTAGGGGCTCTGTGGGCAGCACCCAGGGCTCCTCTTGCGTTTGCAGGGATTGGAAGGAGGTGGGAGCTCCTTATCTGTGCAATCCTACCTCGGGGGGTGTGTGGGGTTGGGAGGGAGAGGCTGCAGGCAGCTTCCATTCCCTGTCGGCCTTTCATCCTCTGTCCCAGGGCCACAGCCACCCTGTCTCCATCCCTGTTTACTGATGGGGCCGATAGGGCCGAGGCAGGAGGGGTTGCAGGTCCCCTTAATCGCCCTGTCACCGGCCGGCCAGCCTCAGACACTCTCAGAGGATGTTGTGACTGCGCTGAATTACAATGTTTGTTGTTTCTCACTCCCAATAATTGACATTTGATAGCGACTACCGTAAAAGCGGCCGAGGGGCTGGGGCTGAGGCAGAGGAGAGGCAGGAGCCGGGCGCTGGAGAGTCCTGCTCGCTGTCCCGGGGCACTTTGGGGACAATTCGGGGACCTTTGGGGACAGGATTGTGGAGGGGACGTGGAAACCTCCCGCGTATGGGCTGGGGACAGTGTGGGGGTTTTGGGTTGTGACTTGGGGTGTCCGTACCTCTCCTTGCAGTGATTAAATCAACCCCACGCTCCCGACACCAGCCCGGAAACAAGGGAAGCGGCTTTAAAACTATTTTTAAAATTCCTTAAAACACAAACACCGTTTGCAGGCGGCAAAACGGGAATGCCGAACGCACGGGAGGGCTACACAAACCCGGGGGGACCGGCAGGGAAAGGCTCCCGGAGCGGGGGGCGGCCCGGGAGAGCCCCCGGGATGCGCAAGAACGCCAGGGACGCCGAGGTTCAGCCACTCTCTTTAATGACAACTCGCTGATCTCCGTCAGCTTGTACAGCAAAGGGCAACACGTACGAAGGGGCGGACAGTGCATTTCCATACTAACTCACGTTTTAGTGCAGAACCCTATGGGATCTGGCGGGCCGGAGTGTCTGTGTCCCTCGGCCCGGCTGGGGTGGGAGTCTGTCTGTCTGTCCTCATCCCTGCCCAGGCTGGCAAAGGACACCTGGGGGTGCCGAACTGACCGAACAGCGGGGACCGTACGGGAAGTGCAAAAATTAAATGTGGATGTCAATAATTATTAGTATAGAGTAAAAGTTAAAAAAAAAAAAAAAAAAAAAAAAAAAAAGAGTTGCAGGGCTTGGCTGGGTGTTGTTGGGAACAAGTCACGCCAAATTACCGGCTGGTTTGTAGGAAGGAGGGAGGAGAATTATCAGGGTGAAGATCCGGGTGGAAAGGGAGCGAGAGGGGCCGGGAAATGCGGGTATCCCCTGCACGAAATACCAAAACCAGCCCCGTCCGTGGCCACCACACTCGTGAGATCCTCGGGGATGCTCCACTGAACCGTCCTCGAGCCCCGCAGCCTGGAACTGTCCCGAGCCCGGCTCGCAGCCCGTCCATCCCCATCCCCGGGGGTGGCGGGCTGGGCGCGGGGCTCTACCAGGCTCGGATCCCGTGCAAGCTGGAGATGCCCGCGTTGCCCTGCGGGATGGGCGTTTGCACCGAATTCAAGTCCCCCACGCTGAAGTTCATGAAGTTGTTGGCGGGCGCCGAGGGCTGCATGGGCTGCATGGAGGGGTAGCTGCAGTTGTAGTTGGCGTTGCAGGCGGGGCTGTTGTAGTTGGTGTACGCGGGGTAGGCGTTGTAGCTGTAGGGGTTGATGCTGACATTGTAGGGCGAGCTGTAGGGGGACGATTCCCCCAGGCAGGGCTTCCCATCGCGCACCAGCACGGGCACGGCGATCCGCCGCGGGGGAGGGATCCCCACCATTTCCAGCGTCTGGTCCTGTCTCTGCCTTTTGCATTTGTACCTTCGATTCTGGAACCAAATTTTCACCTGCGTGGAGGTGAGCTTTAGGACGTTGGCTAGATGGTCCCTCTCCGGGGCCGAGAGGTATTTCTGCTGCTTGAACCTTCTCTCCAGTTCGTACACTTGGGCTTGAGAAAAGAGGACGCGAGGTTTCCTCCTTTTCCTCTGTCTGGGGCGCTCGGGATCTTCCAGGTCTCTTTTCTCCTGCTCCAGGCTCTTGTGTAGGGAACACAGCTCTGCAGCAAAATAAACGGGCGTAGGGAAAAAAAGGAGAGGGGAAAATGGTGCAAAAAATTTTAAAATCAGTATTTATAAATAAAGAGGGTGCAACAAGAGTGAGCGAACCCTGGCTCTTTCTCAGCCTCGCAGGCCGCTCCTGCAGGAACAAGCCCGGCCCAGCCCCGTTCTTTAGGTACCTCTGCAACAAAATTTCCGTCCTTTTTTTGTTTGAAAACAGCGGTGCCCCGTGCACTGATGTGAGTCTCACCCGCCTGTACCCCAGCCTGGATTTATCGCACGTAGCTTTGTGCTGAAACCCACCCCGACCCCGAGCGGGTCAGGAGTCGCATTTGTCACCCGGTTCTTGTCCCCAAACTCGGGGTCTCGCGTGTCACCCTGCAGCTCTGTCCGTCCCCTTGGCAGGGGCACAGCCCTGGGGGGATCTCCGGGCCGGGCTCAGCGGGACCCTCGGTGGGGTCAGCCCCGCCAGAGGATGAAGATGCTGCGGCTCAGCGAGCCCCAAAACCGAGCGCTGTCCCCGTTCCCCGCAGCCCTGGGGACCCGAGCGCTCGGGGATCACCATCCCCCTGCCCTCCCTTTTTTCTCCGAGCCCCCGCAGCAGCGCTTGGCTTTACCTTTCTTGTCTGCCTTGGCCTCCTTGGCCGAGTCCATCTCCATGTAGCTTTTCACGTAGTAGGAGCCGGGGAAGGCGGTTTTGCCGGGGGGCGGCTCGGGCAGCTCCTCCCGCAGCTCGGGCAGGGCCGGGGGCTCGGCGCCGAACGCCTCCTGCTTGAAGGTGGCCAGCATGCAGGACGGGGAGGCCAGCGAGGCCAGCTCCATGGAGCCCAGGCCGCCCTGCTGCTGCTGCTCCAGGTTCAGAATATCCTTCACCGAGAAGGGGGTGCTTGTCACAGGGCTAGGAAACATTGCGGAGGACAGCGGGGCAGCGGCCGCAGCCCAGGGTCATGGAAAAGTAGGTGGGGAGCAGCCAAGGTGGAGCAGTGGTGGAGCGTGGGCTCCCGGAGGGGGCACATAGCATTCCCGAGAGTAGCCCTGACTTGTGCACGGCGGGCAGGTACGACCCGACCATAAGGCGAGGGAAGGAGGGACTAGGCAGTTTTTGGGTGACTTTAGCTTTCTATTGGCCAACATTGCGGTGATGGTATGAGAGATGCAAAGTTCCATGTCACCTAATATAGTAATACATCTCAAAAACAGCTCCGCTCTTTTAAAGGGGCGGCACTGCATTTATCCAGCTTTGCAGCGGGGAGTTTGTTCATCCATTTGGAAAAAAAAAAAAAAAAAAAAAAACTGAAAAAACAAAAAAGAATGGCCTGATGCGTACAGAGTCACTGTCTGACGCTATCTATCACACAGTCAGATTAAATAAACAGGCCGGGAGGAAACCATCAACCAAATATGTGCTGATTTAATATTTTTTTTAAGTGAGAGAACGGAGGTTTCGTTTTTAGTATTCTGCAATATCCGATGGCAGGAACTAAAAAAACCGGGAGTTCACTGTTGTGTGAAGCGCTCAAGGGGAAATCCACGCTCAGGGTTTATACAGATATTCTGAAGCAGCACAATGATTGCAAAGTGCAGCTGACAGGAGAGAGACCCTGAGCAGCAGCTCAGGGCTTTGGACAGAGAAATGCCGACTGGGTTTTCCTCTCGTTTGCTTGTAAAACTTAAAAAAAAAGGGCATTATCTGGAGGAAAAAAATTAAAAATGAACCAGAATATGAGCGGATGAAGGTGTTGCAAAATATCCAGGGGTAAGAGAGGAGTGAGTAAAGTAAGGGGCTTCGCTATCCCCGGCCGGGTGGGTGCAGGGGCCCGGGTTCATGCGGCAGAGGTGGGGCTCATTCATTTAACTCGCACGGAGCCGCTAAAATAAACCTTAGCTGCAAAGCCGCAGGCTGCGGAGGGGTCCTTCGGGTCTTTGTGGGTTAGGAGGGGTGAGGAAAAAAAATCAGAAATAAAGAAACTCCTTTAGCGCTCCAGCGCCCGGCTGAGAGAGGCACGGGGATGGGCTCGGTGGGAGCAGAGCACAGAAACCCTGAAGGGATGCGGTGAGTTTGGGGGGCCCTTGGCTGAGCCCCGCTCTGGGGGTCACAGCGTGCAAATCCTTTATTCTCCCGCAGAAAGGGACCCTCCGAGCCGGCTGGAAAGGTGAGCACCTGCCCACCCCCAGCAGGACGGACCCCCGAGATTTTGTGTCTCTACACCCCGGTATGTCTTCCAGAGAGTTTAATTCTGGATGTTTTTGCTGGCGGTGCTGCCCAGAGCCGCAGCATCCCCGACGCTCGCAGCCCGCGGCTGTGCCGGGAGCGATTTATGGGCGAACCAGCCCCGGATCTGTCCCGATGACAGTCGGAGCGATCCCTGGGAACGGGAAGGACTGAAATATTGCCATTTAATGAGGGGAGGGGTCGGCCAAGCGGCCAGCTCCATCCTCGCGGCTGCGTTTCCTGCAGACCGCCCTGTGAAATCACTCCAGGGGATGGGTGCAGGAGAAAGGCTGAAGCGCCCGGGGAATGTGGAAGCAGCCTAGAGAGAGGGGACTGTGTTTGCGGCACCCCTGACCCTCCTCGGGCTTCCTTAAGCTCTCCCCTTCCTTTTTATTACAAGCTTATAGGGACAGGTTAGATACAGGCTCAAATAACGAAACGATGCCGATCCTCCCCAAACCCAGAGCCGCATCCCCATCCTACGGGATGCGAGGGATGGCTTCCAGCGCTCCCTTCCCTTATCCCGGGCCAGGCTTGGAGCTCGCAGGGCAGTTCTTGCCCCGGAGGTTTCCCTGGGTCCGGAGCGCATCCCGGGGAACGGGAGGTCCCGACAATCCGCGATTAATTGAGGATTGCCCGGCTCCCTCCAGCCCCCCGGTCACACGGCGGCTGCCGATCGATGTGGGCCCGGCTGCACAGGGTGGAAGTGATTAATTGAACGATAAGCCCGAGCTATCATTTGGAATGTCATTAATGCGTCGGGGAGACATTCATTGGAGACAGACAGCGTTATCTCCGCTTTATCTTCAACAATGCATCACTTTTAATACTGCAGTTTAGAAACAAATGGGGGCTTTAGCCTTAGCCCTTCTCTTCGTGTTTATATTTTTGGAAGAATCACAACTAGTGGGAGTCCCGGGCTCGGCCCCCTGATAAATGAACATTAGCACTTTTTAGAACTACTGTATCAACAAAAAGAGCTGCAGGGCCGCAATAATTGGTGAAAAAGCAAACACTCCGCAAAGAGAGGCCAGGTCTGCTCTGTGTCCGGCTGATTGATGAATAAGTTACTGACATACAGCAGCTCACGGACTTTCCGGGTCGGGGCTCAGCACCCATTCCTCCCCCCTTTCCCACCCCCTTTTTCCCTTTCCCGAGGCTCTCCAGCAGCCCGCTGAAGCCAGGCTCTGGCTGTCCAGGGGCAGGGACAAAGGTGACCACAGCTTCCCCCAGCTCCGGACACCGCTCGCAGCTCGCAGGGTGCCCGGGTGTCCCGGCGGAGCCGCGGGTGGCGACCCCGAACTCTCCCGCATCACTTTGAACTTTTGCGGACTCGGTTTTGATCCCGTTAACACAATATTTAAAAGGAAAAAAAAGAAAAAAAAAGAAAAAGTTAAAGCGAGCAAGGGCCCTTGAAACACTTTCTGCAGACCGAAGTCCCAGGGGTGTAGGTGAGGGGAGATAGCAGCGGGTTTTTCGCCCTATTTTTTCTGGCTATCAGAAACAGAAACTTTCTGGGCAAAGTGAGGGTGTCCTGTTCTGGCCCCGCTGGCTTCACGCTGTTTGCAGGGTGCTCTCGCTGCGCCCTCGGGACTGAGCCTTGGCCTCTCGTCCACACCCGCTCGTTGCTTCTCTCCGGGATTGCTGGATGTGATTAGTGTTGAGTTTACCGTGGTTTTCTATTTTTTTTTTTTGTGTGCTATTTTTTCTTAAAAAAAAAAAGAGAGAGAGAGAGAGACACCAAAAACTTTTCTTGCTGAAGCCACCCAAACAAAGAGGAAAAAATTCCCAACCCCGCAATTAGCTCCAGAGGGCACATCCTCTCTCCCTCTGAGCTTTCGACACCTCGGACTGTTTAGAGAGAGAGATGGTACCTTTTAAAAAAGTTTTCCTCTTAATCCCAGTCGGTTAAGATGTCCAGGGCCCCCTCCCGTTCTAATTCCCAGCTATCTCCCGAGGACTCTGTTTATACCTCGCCAGTAAACGCCGGAGTTTGAAACCTTGTCACTAATTGAGTGCTAACACTTCAGGTGCTATAGATTTGTTAAGAGCCAGTAGTCCAGAAATAGCCTATTAGGGTTTCCTTGCGAGAAGCGGTGCCAATCTCCCGGTTCCCACCGTGGCGCCGGGAGCCGCCGGCACCCCGGGATCTCTGCGGGGCCCCGAGGGCTCCCCAGAGATTTTTGGGCAGTAGTTCTTTCCAAGCCGTGGGGAAGGGGTGCTGCGAACCGGCGAGCCCTGGGTGGATAAATCCTGCCGGAGGGATCGCGGTGCTGCCGTGCGTGTCGGGGTCCAGGAGGGCTTTTAGGGGCTAATGGGGGCGGCTGGGGCCAGGGAAGGTTTTGCTGTCACTCCTCTGGAATTCTGTAGAGGGAAATGAGTTTGGAGCTGTCCAGGCACTCCACCCCGCCGCAGCTAAAACCTCTTTTTCTTCATACCTTTTTTCCTACCCTTCATTTCCCCCATTTTTTAAAAATTGCGTTTTTATTATCCTCTTCTTTCCTCTCGGTCCTTTCAAGCTCTAACGAAGCCCGCTTTTTCCGGCCATCAAAAAGAGTTCGGACCTTGACGTGAAGCCGACCTTGGAGAGGGGCCCGGTGCTCGGGACCGCTGCGCTGCGAGCCCGGGGCTTCCTCCGGGACAATCCCGGTACCGGAGCCAGGGCAGCCAGGTGACCCCTGCCACCCCTTCCACCACCCCCCAGCTCACCCCGCGGGGGATTCAGGGAATAATCGTGCCCCTTCCCTCCGTGTAAACGCTGCAGGGCACAGCACGGAGCGCAGCAGGCGGACAGCATCACCAGAACCTTCCCTTTATTACAGGACAATTGATGCAGAGCCCCGGGTAAATCTCCCCGGAGCTGTTTGGGTACCCCAGCCCCGCTCCTCGCCTCTTTCTGCCTCTGTGGGTGACTTGGGCAGGAGGACTTGGATAGCAAATGCCTCCGTGGAGTTTCCCCTCCTGCCCTGGGCTCCGTGCCTGGAATCTGACAATTCAGCTGCTTCTTGCACCTCGGGCGCTGGAAATGTTTTTGCCCCTCGTCTGAAGTGAAAGCTGGGAGCGGGGCAGATAAATGAAAAGCTTTAATTTTACCCTGCCTGTAGCTTTTTTTTTCTTTTCTGCTTGTAACTCTGCTGTGTTCGCTGGTGAAGAGAGAGCGATGGGGGAATTCTCCGACCTTCCCGTCGCCCTCTCCCCTTCCCCGGGCAGCGGTCGCGTTATTTGCGCTTATTTCGGACCCGCCGGTTTTCTGCGCTCCAGAAAAAAGTTTTTTTACGCTTCCAGGTAATCCCCAAAGCGATTGTTCGTTACATTTCCATGGGGAAATCACTCAGGGCGAGAGCCATACGGTGATTTTTAGGGACGGGGAATTAAACGACCGAAGAGACTTCGATGTGACAATGTTTTGTCACTGGCCGGGACGCGCCGGTGTCCGGCGATGGAGAGGAAAACAGTTCCAAAAACGAAATACCTTGCGGGCACTGTGAAGTCTGGGCTGCTTCTAAGGACAAAGCTCTAAACACGGCGGGGCTTTGTCCCCATCTTCCTCCCCCGGGCCGAGGGGAACGGGAGCGGCGCTGGGCTGGGAAGCCCGAAACTGCCGCAAGATTTCAGGGTGTTTGCGGCTTGTCTGTCCGCACGATGTTTTCCAGAGGAGATAAAGGTCTGACTTCTCGGGTTCTTCCTGCTGCCCGTGTAAAATCCGATCCGTCTTGCGATGTCACCGTGCGCGCTTGGCGCTCCTCGGGAGCCCGGGGGGTCAGGGGGAGTCACGTTTAACATGAGAGGGTGTTTGGGTTTTATTTGTCATAAAAGTGTTCTGTCCTGGCCCGCACACACCCGCAGAGGTGAAGGACCGGCCGCGGTCCCGGTATCGCCCGGGGGATCCATCCCCATCCTGCCCAAACCCTCTGGAAAAAACCCTCCTTGAAGGCTCAGCTCCGCCGAGACGGATGGGAGGATGAACCCGGGCGACTTGAGTTACAGAGCGCTGACCGCCGGCGTCTCCCGGCCGTGACCCACAAGCGGAGAGCCATGAAATCGCTGTCCCGGGGCTGTGTGTCCCTGTCCCCGTCCCTGTCCCCGCGGGGCCTGCTCGGGATGCCCGCTCTGCCTTCCCTGCCCATCCCCTTGCTCCAGAAAGGCGAATTCCCGATTCGGCCCCGCTTTTTTTTGGTCGCACTTGGCGCTGGGCAGCCCCGAGGGAGCCTCCCCTCTGTCCCGGGAGATTCTCCTCCGCTCCTCGGGGTGATGCTCCTGCTGGCAGCGCTGCTCCTCTTTCAGGTAATAATGAATAATTTCAAAAACCTCTCCTCAAAAACCAACATCCCCTCCAAATCCAACAAACTGACAACTACCAAAATTAAAAAAAAAAAAGGAAGGAAGAAAGGAATACCTCCTGCTACCTCGGAGCTCTCGGACCCGCGATTATTTTTGCCCTGAGATGCGTTTGGCAGAGCCAGTTCCTCCTTTCCCCCTCCTGAATCCCGCAAACGGAGGCACCGGGAAAAGCTCAACCCTGCGGAGCAGAATCAGGACTTGGAGCAATTTTTTTTTTTTTTTTTGGGAAGCGGGGAAATTATCCGTGGTTGGGTTTTGTAAAGGTCTGATGAGGAATGGATCGGTTTCTCCGAGTTGTTCCATTTTTGCATCTTCTCTGGAAAGCAAAAACTCCGGGTTCTCCTGCGGCTTCTTTTATAGAAAGCAAATATTTGGGACGAAATGCCTGTAAAATTAAAATATGTAAGAAAGATAAACTGGTAAATACACGCATGAGAAAGGGTTTTCATCAGCGTGATGAATGCATAAGTTACCGTACATAAAACACAGATATTTCAAGTGCATGGCAAGAAGAAAAGGGTAAAAAGAAACGAAAATCTTGTAAAGATTTTTAAATCTTTAAAAAAATCTTCTAAATTTTTAGTTTACTCTTTTATTTTTTTTTTTCCTATTTTGAGTAAAATTTTCAAATTTTGGGTATTTTCGCGCTCATTTATTATTAGCAGTAATATTAGTATTATTAGTATTAGTGTTATAATTATTTCAAAGGAAAAGTCGCATAAATAAAACCAGATCTGAATTTTTATTCCCAAAATTTTACCTTAATTATCAGCCCGTTTTTCAGCGGTAGAGGGGGAAGCACCTTTTAACGGCAGCCTTTTTTTTTTTTTTCTGGGAGCCTAGAAATCCAACAAAAAACTGGAGGACAGGAGGGAAAAGTGCTCGGGTGCCTCGGTGCTTTCCTCCCTCCCTGCTCGGATCACATGCAGCCGCCACCGCCTTTTCTGTTTGTCAATTAAAAAGCCAAAAAAAAAAAAAAAAAGAATTCCGAGTGAAACGCACAAAACGTGAATCACCCTTTAATTTCTCGGGCAGGGTTTATTTGTGAGAAAATCGGAAGGATTTGGGGTTGGCTGTTGCTACTTTCTTAGACTTTTGTCCGCTCTTCTCCCCGGCGGTCTTTTGGAATTACTTTTGGTTTTTAATTACATCGTATCTGCCCGTGCCTGCAAGCTAAAATTAGTGAGAGGAGCCGGCGGGGGCTGCGCTCTTTTTGGGAAAGGAGGAATCTGGGGGAAGGGATCAGTCCTGGGAGAAGGGGTTTGGGTGGATCCTGGCTTTGGGATGCGGGGCTTGTGTTACCCAGGGGCGGGGGGACAGCGGGGCTCATCCAGAGCTGAGTTTTAAAGCCAGGACAGGGATCTGCACCCCCTGGTTGTGTTTTTGCTGTGCTCGGTGTCCTTGCAACCCCCGGCTGAGCATCCCCAGAGCTCTGCAGCTCCAGGCTTTGTGCGTCTGCACATTCCTGGGGCAGCACCTGCTGCAGGTGGAGGGAGGAGAGCTCGGGATGGTGGTGCTGGAGAAAAACCACTCGGGCCCCATCTCCAGGCCCTGTCTCTCCAGCTCTCTGATTTGGGAAAAGACCCCTGGGGAGGCACTGCAGCTTTTTGGGGCACCTTCACATTTAAGTTTAGAGCTGGAGTCAGGAAAGATCCTTTCCTCTCATTTCTGTTGTTTTCCTGACCCCAGCCCAGCGCAGTTTTTAATGTTCAGCCTTGATCAGAGCTCAAGAGGACATTTCCTCCTCCAGTGTTTCTCTGGGCAAAGAGGCACCACCAGATTTTTTCCATAATGATGAAAACATCTGGCCCTCTCTGAGCTGTCAGGCTCTGCTCTGCTCCTTCCCAGATGCCTTCCCCTTGGTGCCCGAGGAATTCCCGACCTCCAGCTCAGGGATACTTGACACTCCACACAGGGGCACTGGCTCCTGCAGGGTCCTCGTTCCCTGCGTTTGGATTTTAGGCACAGCCAGCCCAGGGAGGTGGAAATCTCTACCCTGAATTATTTTCTGAGGTTTTTTCCCTTCACTGTACCCAACAGAAGTTGTTATGTGTAGCTCAGGATTAGCTGCTCCATGGCTTCTATCTTGGAATGAGGGAGGTACATCTGTGCTTTCAGCCAGAGCACTGATTTTCACTGTCAAAACATAATTTAGTAATAATGTGTTCTAAGTTTTGTGTGTCAGAGCTAGATCAGGCATCCACTTTTTAAAAAAAGTAAAAAGATAATAAACTCCCCAAAGAGAAATAAGGAAAGCACTGATTCAATAAAATCCCAAAGTGCTGATCAAATTTTAAACATCTGAATTACAAGGATCTCTCTTGAACTTCCATGACTGAGGTGAAGAGTTAGAAACTTTATTGACATATTGTGATTTAAAAGAAAGTCACGAAACTGAACCGCCCCTGGAAAGTGAACAAAGGTACTTCAGTGGAATGACTGAAAAAATAAATACAAGAAAACACTCTGAAAGATGCATTTGGCTCCAAGTAGTCAGAGCAGCCTGAGCCCTGTCTAGAGCAAATCTCAGGATTTCAGCATATAAAAGGAAAGGGGGCGATGTCCTATGTTTAAAAATATGACTTTACTTAGTCCCAAGGAAGAATAAACAAAGCAAAGCCAAAATCCTCAATGTCTCTAGAGAAAAAAAAGTGTTTAACCACAATTCTAAACTATCCTTTTCCTTGTCCCTCACCACTTTTTAAAAAATGGACAAATAAGTGCCAAGCTCCAAAGCCTTGTATCATCTTCCAGCCTCTCCAGCTTCACTCTCATTGATGCCAAAGTTCATGGAAGAACAATAATATTTACAAAATATGAACCTGATCCAGTAGTTCACGTTCAGGCAACGCTCTGCACTTAAGGTGATGGAAGCTGTGGCAAAACAGAGCAGAAAATCCCAACGTATCTCCCATCCTGGGAACTTGAATTTCATCAGGGATGTGAAAGCTCTGCTGGGCTGATCCTTGGCTGTGTTGGTGCAGAGGATTTTGGTGTTGTGCATGAGGCTGGGATAACTCCATGGTGGAAATCTAATGGAAAGAGATTCCCATTCCCATTCTTGTCCTCATTCCTTCCACATTTATTTTGAATGACTTGTTAGCATTAGCTGGATTAAAGTTCCAGTAGGATAAAATGTCCTGCAGCAGGGATTTCTGCTCTGCATTTTGAGGGCAGTAAATGCTGTTGTCTCTGTGTACATGTTTATTGTAAGCTCCACTAGCCCTGGAGTAAATCCTCATTTTGAAAAAGCCCCTTGTATGACTGGAGTGACTCTAAGCTACTTTTTACATGTGTCACACATGAGCAAAAGTGAGGGGAAAGGGACACTGTGAGCTGCAAATCAGGCCCTCAGCACTCAGGATGTGACTGTTGTGTACATTCCCTGTCAGGCTCTTGGCTTTATTTCAGCTCTGCCTTTCCCCCCTAAAGCCTGTGTCTCCCAAAGTGCACAGGATGCACAGTGCTTGTGCAGAAGAGTAAAAATTCAATATTTAGTTTTATCCCTGTTGTTGAACTCCCAGCCTTGTTCCACAGCAAGATCCTAAACCTCAGAATTTTTCAGTTCCTTTTTCATTTCAGAGGTGTCCAAGTGCTCTGAAGGTATGAGAGGTTCTGCCTTTGCCTATCCCATGTGTGGAGAGGAAATAACCCAGGAGTTTTTGCCCTGGATTTAAGGTGCAGAGTGTGAGGTTAGAAGCATCCATGGATTTGGGGTACTCCATGTAAGATTGCTGCATGAAAAGAATTTTGGAGGTTAAAAGATGCTACAGCATTCCAGGCATGGAGAAAGCCTGGAGAAATTGCTGTTTAATGGGGGCTAACTTGGTTTTGTTTAGGTGATTCTCATGTAGATAACAAAAATTCCAGGTCCTGGTGCAAAAGTAAAATCTTTTCCTAAATGCACAGATGTGCTACAGTCACTCAAAGCAAAAATCCTCAGGATTTTTCTGATGCATTGTTTTCCAGCCTTGCTCTCCCCTGAGGTTTTCCAAATAAAGCAGGTAGATACAGCTTCCAAAAAACAGGCAGGTACCTTTTGGCTCAGCTGCTAAAAAGTGTTCAGCAAGTGAAAATAATGGAAATATCAGTCAAGTCTCCATTAGGTGGAGAGCCAGGGGTGAGAAGTTTCTATAGCAGGCCAGTTTGGAAAGCTTTTGTACATGAACAAGAAATGGGCAAAAAAAAAGGAGCTTGCCTTGGGTAAATGCCCTGAACTGATAGTTTACAAATTGTCCTCCCACTCAGGCAGCTCCTTTCTTTGGGATGAGAAAACCTGCTGCAGATTTTTGTGGCTGCTGCCACCAACACCTGCATCTGCTCTACCTGCAGGCACCTGCACTGTTCTAAAGCTAGAAAAAAGTGGAGCTCCTTGCTTGCTCTTTATTTACTTTCCATTCTGTAAATTGAAATCCATCTAATTACAGTTCTTTAAGGGAACAGCCCATTTGTACAAATTTGCAGCATCCTTTTTCCAGGGAATGCTCTCAGCCTGTTTAGTATCAGCTCTGTCTGGTTTGGGACACCCCATCCTTGAGTGGCTTCACTTTTATCAGTGGTGCTGGGACATTTTTCTGCTGGGAAAGGCCATCCTTAGGAACAGGAGCTGTTACCTCATCACAAAGGTGTGAGGTGGGCCTGGCTTTTGATCACTCGATTAACTCAGAGTCGATGTGAGCGCTGTGGGACACCAAGGCATCCTGTCAAACTCATCCTTTTCCCCTTCCTGCCATCCAAGGCTGGAGATAAGCAATAGTGAGATGTCTGGCTGGCTGATGGAACCAGCAGTTTCTGGTCTAATCCATGCTGGGCTACAGCACAAGTGTCTACCAAGGATCATTATGTTTTATACAATACATGCTGGTGGGTAAATTTAGAGTTGACAAGTCCCTTCCACAATTGGAGGACTCAAGGACAGTCCTATCAGGTGGCAACTGGCTGGGGGAGTATTTATAATCCATTTGCTGACTGGAATTAATATGAATCTGTCATCCCTTGTGCCACTTGGGAAACCACGTAACCAAGGGCAGACGGTGCCAATAGCTGTGGGAGATCTTTTTTGGCAATAGCTGGATGTGTTTTTCCCGGCTGATTTCAGAAAAAGTTGTCACTGAGATAAAGCACTGTCTGGATCCTCTGTTTTCTGAGCCCTGCAGACTTGGGGAAACGGGACATTTGACAGGGGCAGGAGATTGTGGTGTGGGGGCAGGCGAGGCACAGCTGGTGTGTCGAGGAGCTGACAGCTGTGTGGGGAGAGCTCAGAGCTGCTGCCAGGGCACAGCAGCATCTCCTGCTCCTGCCTGACTCCAGCAGGCAATGCTCCCTGTTATCTGTGCCCACAGACAGGGAGCTGAGGCTTCCTCTGCTCTAATAGCTGAAATACAGCCGGGCCAGCTTCTCCAAGCAAGGCAGCTCCTTTCTTGTCACTGGAGCCACACATTCACTCAGTTTTCCCTACCTGTTTGATATGACACCTTGATGGAGTCACTCACCTCAACCATTTGATTTTTGTGTGTGTTGAAACCAGCTGGGAGTGTTTTCCACAGGAGTTTCCTACAGTGCTGTGCTCCTGCAAACACCCAAGGGCTTCTGTTCAGCATGGCTCCCTTGGGAGCAATGAAAGCTGTGTACTGAGGTTTCCTGACAAATAACATCCCCTGGCTGTGCATCTGGGTGATGTAGATGAAATAAATGACAGTAAAATTGGGGACTGTTATAGCTGAAAGGAATTTTATAAAGTAATTAATTTTTCCCAGGTTTTCATGTTTATTTTTGCATTTCATTGTGTTCACAAAGGCAGAGAGGCTCCCTCCTTCTTTTCCTCTACTCAGACACAAACCTCTTTCCTTGGAAATATTGTTTAGCCACATTTTATCTCCAAGCAATAAAAGCCAAGTTATTTTTAATCCATTGATAACACGTTCCAGGACCAGCCACCCAAACTTTAGACATAGAAAGACAAAACCTTGAAGAGAAAAATTTTATTCAGTGAGGGTTTCCTGGAGACTTTTCTGAGGAATAATGGGAGGCTGGTGGCATTCCCAAGGGATCCATGTGGCTGTCCCCTGCCTGATGCTCTGCCAGGCCCTGGCTGAGCAGCTCCTTGCCCATCCCAGATGGACACAGCCAGGTTTCAGAGCTCTCTCACGTGGGACATTTGGAAAAAGGATCAGACGTTTCCAAGCTGGGAATTAGGTTTCATTTCCTCTTTTCTGCCCCCAGACTGGGTGGAACTGGGGCTGGATGGTTACAGAGCAGGGCAGGTCATAGAGGAGCCTTTTTTTCCCCTGCTTGTGTCTCCAGGGCTCTCTGGGTGCACTGATGGCTGAGCTCAGGCACTACAGTTTAGTTCTTTAAAGTTTCAGATGTCTGTTCTAAAATGAGCACAGAGAGAATTGTTCTTCCTTCAGGATAGTCTTTCTAGACTCCCACACCCTCCTGGAATGGGAAGTTTTGCCCCCGAGACCTCTTGGCTTCTTGCAGAGAGATTTTATTCTATTTTTAAAGAAAATTTAAATGACTGCAATTGCGCCTGCTAAATCTCAGGAGGATCTTGCATCTCACAGCTCCAAATGAAAATTCCTTGGAGTTTTAAGTGAGACTTCAGGCAGGTTTGGAGTGCTTAGGACAGGTAAAATAACTGGGGATAATATCCAAAATTCACCATTTGGCCTGAGACTGCAGGGAAAGGGATGCAAATCTCTCTAGTTTGGCACATTGCATGCACAGAGAGAAAATGGAACTGCAACCCACAGCTTGCCTCACACCAGATCTTTTCACTGTCTGAATTTGACTCCAAGCCCACGCACGTTTCAGAAGAGAACTATATTCTGCATCCCTAAATCACATGAACTGCTGGAAGTTGGCACAGGCTTGGCCCCAAACAGAAACCAGAGAAAAGGCTTCCTTCCAGAAAATCTGTTGCCAGATGGTCATTTTGAGCAGAAGAAAAAGGAGAAAATGTGAAATACTGCTCTGCTTTGAAGAGTGGTTTCATATATGCAGCTGCAAGCACAGTTATTGGCTGCTCCTTCCAAAGTAGTGTCAAGAGGTGGATGTGTGTAATTTATCAATGTGTCTGTTCCCTGAAATTGATGGAAAAGACAAATTTTAAAACCTTGGACTCTTAAATTCTTCTACATTGCATCTCCTTTAATTATTTTCCTCTGCACAAACCCCATTACCACGTACCACTCATGCTGACCACTTCACAGGCCCTGCTGTTCATTTTGGTTCTCTCAGGTATTTATTTCTCCTGGTGCCTTCTGCTGGCATCACAGACAGGTCTGTAATTGCCTGGCTGCTCTCATCCCCTGATTTTGAGGACAGCCAGTGCCTTTGCCCTCTGCCTGCCTGCTGTATCTCACCTGTCCCTCACAAGTTCACTAATGGCTGAGATAACCAGCTCCATGAGGATCCAAGGATAAAATTCCTCGGGGACAGCTGATTAGGAAATATCCCACTTTCCAGCTGGTTCTGGCCCCACTCAGAACTGAGCTGTCCCTTCTGTTGTGGTCACTGTCGAGGCTTTAGGTGAGGAGGGGAGCCAAGGCAGGGCTTGTTTTTTCCTGTTTGTTTTTTCCCCTGCAGCTGCTGATCCTCTTCCCTGCTCCTTGCAAGGCTGTGAGCACAGAGGGGTTAAACCACCTTCAGAGGAGTTACATGGAAAATCAGCAATGTTCATATATTGATTAACCAGATTTTATAAAATGAATTAAGTGTTTTTTCCTGTGTCTGAGCCCTGTCACACCTGTGAGGGACCCAGCAATGGGACAAGATGAACAGGCAGGAACTGATCCCAGAAAATTCCACCTGGATAAGAGGAAAAACCTTTTTCCTGTGCAGTGAACGAGCCCTGAACAGATCCCAGAGAGTCTGGGAGTCTCCTCCTTGGGGGTATCCCAGAGCAGTCCATACACACTCCTGTGCCCTTGATGCCTTCAGTTTTAGCTTTTATATTTCCAGACTCTGCACTGCATTAGGATATAACTCTGAACTCCACACAAAGTGTCACAAGTTCTCCTCCCAGCTCAGGCACACACAACAATCCTTTCCCAGCCCCAGCACCAAGGACACGCTGCAGCTCCAGCCCCAAAAAGTGCAAACAGAGAAAATTGAGGAGAGAATCTGGGAGGGTGGGACTGCAGAACCTGGAGCTGGGATTGGACAATGAACCCCAAAATGGGAATGGACCAAAACTGATCAAAGTGTGAGAACTCCTGACTTGGGTCCATCCTGGGTGTAACCTCAGCCAGGCTCTTGCACTGCCCAAGGTGAATCCTTTTAACAAATCCCTCTTTATTCCTTTAATCTGTCCAGCCCCTGTTCCAGGAGCCTCTCTGGGCATCACTGGGGGAAATGCTTGTCCCACACTGTGCATTGCCTTAACCCTTCACAGCCCTCAGCACAGGTGGGAGTGGCAATAATCTCAATAATCTCAATGCTCAATCTCCCCTCCACCTTATGTCCCTGCTGCAAATGGGCACATTAATACATTAATATATTAATGCATTAATACATTAATACACACCCCTCTCCTCCCAGCAGCAGGGCTGGAGTATATCCCTGCTTCCCTCCCACCTTTCCCTGTGCCACAGCTGCCCCTGGCTCTATCCTCATCTCCCTTTTCCCCTGGCACCAACCTCCTGCCTCTCCTCATCACCAATCTCTGCTTCCAGCTTTCCCCCTCAGCACACTTCACCTGCTGCACTCCACCTTTCCCCTCAGCCTGCAGAGCCCAGATAATGAGAACTCAATCCTGGCACCATCTGGGGATTAAACTGCATTTTTTCACCCAATTTGTCCCAGTTACAGTGCTGGAATGAGAAAGTTATACACAAATATGTCATAACACATGATTGGTTTATTGCTGCAATTCTGCAGGCACAAAGAGCATCTGAGGTGGCAGCTGCCAGTTTTATATGGCTGCACAAAGTTCAGCTTTAGGGAGTGAAAAATCCTGCTGAATTTCCAGGAGGCAACAGCCAGGAGCTGTCTCTGGGCTCCTTTCACTAGTGGAGCCTCTGTCCAGGGGTCACCTGCAGAGAAAACAGCTTTAGCCCAGCCTTTTCTCTGGAAAATCCCCCAGGACTGGCAGGACTGTCCCTGGGGGCTTTGCAGGGTGGGGGTCCCCAGCTCTCAGCAGTGGGAGGGAGGAAGGTGATGTGAAATTCGGGTTTACCAAAAGATGTGGCTGTAGCCCTCCTTGGCCCTGGGCATCTCCCTGAGCCCACCCTCCCTGCCAGAAAACTCCCCATTTTCCTGAGTTTTTCAGGAATCAGGAGCTCTTCTGCTCAAAGATAAATGTGGGCAGGCAAGCCAGGACTAGGCCTGGTGGGCTTCTGGATGTGTGTCCTGAAATTCTGATTTATTGAAGCATCCTTTGAGCATGTTTGTTCAGTACCAGCACAAAACAAAAAAGAATTAGGTCAGTTCAGCTCGAGAGGATCTGTAATTTGCCACCAGCTTGGTCTTTAAAGTAAGGACTAGTTTATTATGTTAGGTGAAAATTGCTACTAGAATCACCCTGTACAATTAGACCTATATTTATAAAATAAAATTTAAAAAAATATTGATTAGTCCCAAAGGCAAGTTTTTCCTCTGAGGTCCTTTACAGCTTTTCACTGGAAAATGCATTGAGATGTGAGACAGGCCAATGGTTCCTTGTCTTCATTCACAAGGACCCTTCCATACAATTGATTTTTTTTTTTCCCAGAGAGAAATAAATGTTGCTTGTCACAGTCCAGTTCCCCCACCTTCAAAACCCCTCAGCAGTTGTGAAAAAACTCTGAAAACCTCTCCACATTTGTGCTGCAGTTGGGTAGATTTGCCTTCTCCCTGTGTAATGTGATTTATCTGGCCAGAGCAGAGATGGATTGACAAAACTGTGGAAGAGGGAAGTGTTCTTTATCACTGCTTTTGCAATATAGATTTTACAAGCTGACAACGGGCTTTAATCTCTGAATAAGCAAAGTTAAGTTCCAAACAAGTGCAGTTCATCTTAGTTCATGGGGAAATGCTGCATGCAGGATGTGTTCTACCAAAGAGCAAAGGCTGGATTTCCAGGGCTGCCTGGCTCTGGCACATTCTCTATTTCATTGCTGAGCCCTTGAAGGCAAACACAAAATAAACCCTTGCAGGGTCAGGGCTGGAGCCAGGTCTGCAGCTCCTGGTGTGGTGGGAACAGGGAATTAAAGCTTTCCCAAACCCCATCAGCTCCTGTGCTGGGTGCTGAGCTGCTGCCAGGGGAGTGGCAGAACACGGCCCCTGCCTTTTCCTGCTGCCTGCAAACTCCATCCCTGCACTGGCACTGGGGAGAAAAGCTGGTGTCAGCCTTAATTCTGTGTTTCCTGGAGGCTCACACTGCTTTGGGGCAGACCTTTCACACCACTGGGATGGCTTTTGGATTTCAGCCTTCAGGGAGAAGGGGTCAGCAGGAGTTTTATATGGAGTAATTAATTAGATTTACTGTCGAGGTTCACAGGCACAGAACTTGAAATAGTCTGCTCTTTGCAAAGTTCACATAATTCTTCCTGTGCTGTTCCTAAGCAAATCTATTGGAGCTGATCTCCCTAAAAATAAACCAGCAGATGCAGCCCAATATGTCTGAGCTCCTCTAAAATACACACTGAGCACGCAGGATCTGAGCACATTACTGGAGGAAAAGGGAAAACATGCCTTAGAATTGTTTGTGGGTATCTGAGCATGAAAAATCTGTGAGGCTGTGAACCTTCCCCTCCAAGGCTTGATCCAGGATGATCCTTGATGGGCTTGAATCATAAATGTCTGTACAAGCAATAAATGTGCTTTTTGCAGAAGCAGTCAGTTTGGGAGGATATTCACGCTTCTGTTTAATTTTTATCTGGGAGATTTAATGGTGTCCACTGGTAGAGAAGTGAGGAAGATGATTTTTACCTGCTGTGAAATGTCAGGAAGCAAAGACAGCATTAAATGTCTCATTGAGTGGTTCCAGGCGTGGTGTTGAACAAGAGCTGGGCACAGCTGACAAAAAAAAAGACAATGGCAAGGAATTGAACCCCAATTCTAAAACAGCAAACTAAAAAAGGGGGATTTTGGAATGGGAATTGGGTGTTCTGTGTGCAGCCCAGGCAGCCTCAGAGTACTTGAGGAAGTGATGTGGTCACAGGTAGGAGGCAAAAATGTGAAGTGCCCTCACACTGAGCTCAGGAAAATGAATCTGACCTGCTGGGACACATAATAAAGGGAGATAAACACTTAAGGAGGAAAATATATTAAACTGCACCCCCACTTTGGCAGCATCTGTTGATAGCAAGAGCACTATATCTGGTGAAAATGTAATAAGCTACAAGATTAAACGTGTATCATCTTTGCACTGTGAGGCAGGCTGAGATTGCTGCCAGCCTACAGCAGAGAGATTTGCACGAGCACATGAGCAAAAGCAATGTTGTCTGGGCTTCAAGCTCAATTTCTGCTATTCAGGCACATAAAAATTATCTAAATCCTATCTTGCAGTTGACAGGCAGCAGGGCAGGGTCGGTTCATCACAGCAGGAGCAAGGGGAGGGCTCCTCTGGTACCCAGGGCTCGGGAGGAGGAGCAGCTTTGCCAGCAGCTGATGCTGGCTTCTCCTCTCTCTCCCAGAGTTAAAATCAGCTCAGTGTGGGTGTCCATGTGGGAGAGAACACGGGGAGCTGGAGCTTTCCTCGCTGCACACAGCTCCATCCTGGGGCTCTGCCAGGATTTGCTCTGTGGCAGCCAGGGCAGGAGATCTGTCACTAATTGTAGGGTCCTGAACGGCCACTGAGACCTGCACCCTGCTAAAGAAAGCAAATTTTTGTCCAGGAGGAAGAGGACAGCAATCTGGGCAGAGAATTTTTAGGAGGAGGAGGAAAGGTCAGGGATAAAAAAAGATTAAGAGATCTGTAAGATGGAAAAGCCTGGGGGAGTGTGTGTGGGGAGAACAGGGATAATGGAAACATGTATTCACCTCAAATTTGCATTGTTGAATCTGATAATCACACAGGGCTGGGAGGAGGCTGAAATTATGACATAATCCATCCTTCTGCCTCAGAGCAGGATTAGTTCTGCTCTGCACTGGCTGGGCTCTGTTTGCCTGTTGCTGAAGGTCATTCAGCAGAGAATCCTCCACAGCCTCTGCTGGAAGGCTTCTCTTTTTTCCTAAAGCCTGACCCTCAGCATCCTGCAGGAATGGGAGCTCATTCTTGTCCTAGCCAGCAAAAATACAAATGCACCATCAATTCCTTTGTCACTGCAGATCTCTTCAATTTTTGAAGCCTGTAATATTGTTTTTTTGCTTTCTGGACATTCATCTTCTGCTCAGGGGCAGGTTTTGGTGTTTTTTTTTGTTTGGTTTTGGTTTTTTTTTTTGTTTGTTTGGTTTTTTTTTGGTGGCTTTTTTTGGGGTTTTTTTTGTTTGTTTTTTGGTTTTTTTTTTCGGCTTTGTTTGCCTCTGCACTCCCTCCATTTGATCTTTTATCTGAAGTCTCTATAGCTCCATTCACCCCAGGAATGGGAAGGTGGAGGCAGAAATGTCTCACAGCTCAGCCCAGCTATGGACAGCAAAATTCTGACTACGGGAAATCATCAATATCTGTCTGAAATCACTTTTAGATCACCCAAATCACTAAAAGTCTGCCTAAACAAGCCAAGGGCAAAGCCTTCTTGGGCATCAACAGCTTTACAAGGTGAGGTAGAAAATGTAAGGGTGGATTTGGCTGCCTCAGACAAAAACAAAACAGCGTTTTCCACTGTGCTGTTGGTAGTTTATCCTGTGAATAGTGGCAAAAGGTGGCTGTGAGCTGAGTCAGAGCTGGGAGAGGCTTCCCCATCCAGCTCCAGGGCATCTCTGGCAGCAGCACCAATGGCCCAGACCTTCCCCAGCCTGAAAAGAAAGGAGCAGCAATTGCACAGGACAGGATTCACACCTTTCCTGCTGCCAGCAGAAAGCTCTGCTCAAAACAAACACCAGGAAAACAAAACAAAGGTGAAATGCCCAAAGCAAAGAGGCAGGATTTAAATTCCTCTAGATTGGGCTGAGGAGCAGAAGGAGAGAATAATGGAAAGAAAGAATTAAGGGCTAAGGAAGAAAGGGGGAAAGAAGCCTTTTATCTAGGAATTAAAGGTTTAACCCGGTAAATCTCCCTCTTTCTCTTATTTCTGGGATAAAAATAAGAGCACTTGGAAAGCTTAAGGGCGAGATTTGAGAAGACAGCCGTGAGTGTGAGGATGCTCAGACACAACTGGGGACTGTAGAAATCCCTAAGCTGCTTTTTCTTAGGAGAAATAAAGAAAATTACCACTTTAGAAGTCTTATGATATGTCTGCATTTTTAGCTGACTGCAGTTTTATAAAACAGCCTTACAGTGGGCTTTGTTTGCTTAAATTCAGCCAAATCTTTCACTGGCAGGAGCAAAAATTGAGGGATTGTTGGGTCTGCATTTGTCAAGCAGCTGCTTTTTAGGGAAAAGGGGACTTTTCCAGGCTCAGATCCAAGGGTGAGAAACCCCTGGGAGTGCTTCCCTCTCCTCATCACCCCTGTGGGGAATCCATCCCTCTCACTGAGAGCAATCAGGTTTCCTGCAGGTAAAAATGAATGAGAGTTCCCAAAACTCATCTGTGCTCTGGCTCTGGAGTCTTTTTCTACAGAACTCTGCTGGTTAAAGTCATGTTGGGCAAACATTAATGGCAAATTCAGTGCTCTCATCTGGGGAGTTTGGGATTTTGGGACAGTTGAGTCAATCCTGGGAGAGATGTGGGTCACTCACCTCATCTGAGCCGCTGCTTGGTTTCCCAGGCTGATAAAATGCTTGGGAGCTGCAAAATGCTCTGAGTTTTCCTACTGAAAAAAAAACAGAAATCATTCTTTCCTGGAACAGAAAATAGATTTTCTTCCAGGAATAGATTTATTTTTCCCTTTTACTTGCAGTGTAACTTTACCAGCAGTTCAAATCTGAATGGTTCTGGAGGATTTTTGTTATTGCAGTTAAGAAGTCACTATCAGCCATTATCAGTCATCAGCATTATTTTTTTTTTGCAATTCAGGAACTGATATAGAGATTAAAAGAGAGGATTCTTTTGGGCAAGAAGGTCTTCCCAAAAGGAAAAAAATAATGCAAAGAGTGGGGATACTGAAGAAGGATACCTGATAAATCAGGATTTATTATCAAAACCTGCACTACTATTTCCATATGCAACGTTGATGTAACAGACTGTTAAATATTAGATCATTAAAGAAATAATGAGAAAATCAAAGGCCACTCTGCAAAAGCATAACCTCAAGCAAAGAGAAATTCCTTGCACCAGCGTTTTTGTAAACAGCACCTACTAAAAAATTAAATGGTGTACTGTATAAATATATTATATTCATAGAAACCCCTGCATCTGTGAGTAAATCCAACCACAGAGTGAAAGTGCCTGCATTTGACAATATCCACATGGACAGCATCCAGCTTTGGCTCTTTTCCTTTTCCTTTTCCTTTTCCTTTTCCTTTTCCTTTTCCTTTTCCTTTTCCTTTTCCTTTTCCTTTTCCTTT
>JAOTQP010000680.1:1868524-1885692 GCA_026413545.1 Cichladusa arquata
GTGTGAAACTCCTGACTTGGGTCCATCCTGGGTGTAACCTCAGCCAGGCCCTTGCACTGCCCAAGGTGAATCCTTTGAATTCTTTTAATAAATCCCTGCTTTATTCCTTTAATCTGTCGAGCCTCTGCTCCAGGAGCCTCCCAAGGCATCACCCTTTGCTCTGGGGTGCTGGAGCAGGGAGGTGGCACCAGTGACCCACCCTGGTCCCTTCCAGCCCGACCCATCCCGGGATTTTGGGATCCCTGCAGCAGCTGCGGTGCTTCCCCAGCCCCTTTCTGCTCCCATCAGCAGCGCAAGGTTGCCTTCAAGTGAAAGCAGCAAGGAACTGCAGGGAGGGAGGGATGAGGAGTGTCTGCTGCACTCCCAGCTGCAGCTCTGCAGCTCAGAGCACAAGAGAATTCATGAATTAAAAAGACACAGGAACAAACGCCAACCCTGATAATTTGATAAAATGTCCATAATTTTGGTAATCCCGACCAGAGTCTGTAAATTCAGAGAATTCACACTCCTTTCTCACTGCTGCACAAAGGTTGAGCAGTGTGGGGAAAGTTGGTGCTGCCAAAAGGAGTCAAAGCTTTGGCTTTGAGAGTCAACCCTTGATGTGCTGGCTGTTCTCACCCTGCTCTGGTTTTTCTTCAGTAGAAATCAGTTTTTATGTCCACCCACTCTGCCTGACACAAAGGGCCAGATTCTCCCTGAGTGTGCAAAAGGACAGCTTTGCTCTCCCTCCCAGCAGCTCATTGTTCTGCTTTTCTTTTAATGGAAAATTAAAAAAAAATCGTGTCTTAGTGAGAGGTAGTTTTGGTCCATTTGGATTATTTTCTCCTGAAAAAAAAATGCAACCAACTTCAGAACAAATGACACAAGTGGTCTGAGTGTAACTTTGCTGAAAATAGCCTTCTTAATTTTTATTTTCTTCTACTAAAATAGCTCTTGAAGTAACATCTCAGAGTTTACTTATAATTAATATCAAATTTCCACTGTTTCAGAGCCCATCACCCATTTTTTGGAGGTTCTAAATTAGTATTATTGCTATTTTAAGTCCTTGCACCTCCTCTGCTGTTACCCTCAGAGTTATATGAGAAATCTGGATACTGGCAGGAGAAAGCTGAGCTCCTTTTCATAAATGAGGAGACCTGACTAGGAGTGTCATCAAACAGATTGAAAACCTGCAGCAAACACCTCCAGCTGCTCTGTGTCCTCTCCCCACCCCTGTAGTTTCAGCAGTTGGGAGGTAGAAGAGTGTGAAGGGTTTTTTTGTCCTTCCCGATGCTCTAAATCCACATGGGAAAGAATGTGGGAATTCTGGGGCTGGGGAACAACGTGTTGCAGGTTGTGGGGCTATATTTAACTTTTTAGGCTCTGGGCAAACCCTATTTGTTTCACATTTCCTCCCTGTCGTGGAGGTGGCAGTGCTGGGAGCAAACTCAAGAAGAGAACGTAGCAGATAATTTGGTTTTATTATGTGCAAAGCAGCTCAATGCTGCATTTCTGCAGGCACAAGAGGGGCTGAGAGGGCAGAAGAATTTAACAATAAAACACTGAACGCCACGAACAATTCCCAAGTTTGGCTGTGCTGGGGTTTTTCTGGGATGCTGCAACTCCCCATCCCTGATCCAAACCTTCCATCTGTTGCTGTTTTGCTCCTGGCTGTGACCGCAGGTCCTGCGGGTCCGCCCCTGCCCGGCGCTGCCTGCCCAAGGTGTTTTCCTCCCTCTTGCTGAAGATGGTGCTGCAGAATAGGGAATTGTGGCTCTGGGAGAGCAGCGTGGGTGGGCACTGCTGCTGGGGGACAGGGCGTCCTCCCCCAGACCTGTCCCGAGGCTCCCGGGGTGCAGGAGCTGCTGGCAGCGCTGGGGCACCGCAGGTGAACCCCACAGGTGACCCCCAGGAGAGCTGGGGGATGATTCTGCCCTTCCTTCCCATGGAAAACTGGCTGATCCTTCACTCCTGCCTGCTGCACATGGGGCTGTTGGGATGGGTGGAAATCCCTCACCCACCTTTGCCACACTGCTGCGCCTTTTCTGCAGGGGAGGTTTGAGCACGGGGCTGCTCCAGAGCCAGGGCAGTCACTGACATTATCGCACCTTAAATCAAGATATCCACCTTCTGCATCCCAGACTGATGGGGGATGCAGTCATTTCCTTGCAGGGATCCTGGTTCACACTTTGCAGTCACATTTCCTGCCTGATGTGCTCTGGGGAATTTCATGGCAGCAGTTTAGGATATTACTGCCCCAGTTACACACTTTGGGGACAGGACAAGCTGCACTTATTTTTTTTTCTTTTTTTTTTTCTTTTTTTTTTTTTTTTTTTCTATGTTGTACAAACTGATATTTGCCAATGGTTTCAGCTGATGCACCAAACCCCTCCTGAGATGGAGGTGTGGGTCCATGGGGAAGATTTTGCCCCAGGAATGGTGCATTTTGCCTCAGCAAAATCCTAAACTGGGCTGCTGTGGTTGACCAGAGAATATCAGTTAGAGCCTAAATACTTACACCAGATTTGTTCTGGATTTGCCATACCTGCATACATTTACTTTGTTCCATTTATAAGTATTTATTCAGATTTTTAGGAGGATGATTTATTCCATAAGAAAATGATGTGCATATTTTTTTTGTTTTCCTTTTATTTATTTATTTATTTTTTTTTTTGGCAAGACTTGGTTTTCTTTCGTGATTTATGACCTTCATCGGGATTGAAATGGGAAATCAGGAAACAAGTCAGGAGAAGGAATTATTATCTAAATTAAACTGCCTAATGTGTCAACTAAGATGAAAAATAAAGAGTATAAAGGCCTGTTCTCTGTATAAAGCTGATTTGTTTAGGGAATTTTTAAGTAGGGAGTGAAATGAAGTATTTTTGCTGGTCAAGGTCTTCACAGTTTTACTAATAGAATATATTTTGGACCTTTTCATGGCTAGAAACAGAAAATAAACTTTCCTGCTTTTCAATTTATTAACACCTGAATGATAAAGTGCCCCACTCAAACCAATTGAATAAATCAGAATGAACATTGCTTATCTTTTTTTCTGTAGTTGCAGAAGAAGCTATTTTCCTCAAAATTTGTTGAGTTTTTTGCCATATGGCTTCCACCATTTCTGCACTTTGACTTTCCTTTAAAACATTGTCATCATGTATAATTTGTGCAATTTTTCTCTGTAGTGCAAAGGATTTCAAGAGATGATGGTATAATTTTGATTTTATTTCTGATGTCATTTTAAATTCAAGTAGGCGAAATGAAAAAAAAAACCACCAAAATTTAATAATTCAATGTACATCCTCCACCAAGAGTCCCCACTGGCTGCCTGTGGATAACCCAGCAGGTATTTTCAGGCTGCCACTGGTTTTGTGGGCATTGATCTTGACTGGGGAGGATTTCTTATTTTCTACTCTCACCCTCTGATATTTATTCCTGAAGGACATGGCTTTAAGGGTTGTTGTGAAGGGTTTGGACTTTTTCCATCTGAGCCTAAAGGATTCTGCTTCCAAATGCTGCTGGAGGTGTTTTCCCAGTGCCCAGAGCTGCAGCCTGGCATGAGGAGACCTGAGGCACCCAGCACTGCTCTGTGTTCATTTTGGAATTTCAGGAGTCCTGCTTGGCCTGCAGGAAGCCACCAGCATCCTGGGCCATACCTGGAGCCCCAGGTGGATGTCCTGGAAAACAAAATACATATCAGCTGGCTCCTGTATTTTGGCAACAAACCCCTTCCACCCTCTGCTGTTGTGCTACGTGTTTTTGGGCAAGTCACTCCTGACTGCTCCTTTCATCCTTTGCTGTGGCTGTTTCCAGCGTCACCTCCTGGCCCAGGGACTTCTGCAGCATGTATTTAGTATTTAGCTGGATGTGAGGAGGGTAATTAATAATCCTGAGGGCCAGAGCCACCTGCAGCAGGTCTGACAGGTCCAGCTGGCCGGGCACCGTGCAGGGCAGTGCCCACAGCTCCTGCCTGCCTCCCCCTGGGGCTGCCCAAAATCTGGGGCTTGGGTAGGACGAGGGAACCAGAGAATTGGTGCAGGGGTGCAGGAACGGCAGGATGGATGTGAAGTTTTGTGTCCTGGCTTTTCCTTCCTGCGGGACAGGCCATCCCCTGGCTCCTGGGGCAGTTTCTGGGGACCAGAGCAGCCTCCCCTCTGCGCTGAGCTGTGTGCACAGGCTGAGCCTCATCAGCAGCTCATTAGTAGTCAGTGGAGAGGAAATGTCTCCGGAGACATTTCTTCACTCCCTGTGCCTTCCACACAATCCCAAGCCCTCCTTGCAGAGGATGGGTGTCCTCAGGGAAGGGTCGAGCTGAGTTTGCCTCTTGAAATACACCCACAGTGAGCAATTTCTGCTGGCTTGAAACCCCTGCAAGGGGGAACTGTGGAGCAGCTGAGTCCCCATTTGCCTTCTCATCTTTCCATATCTCCTCTGTTCCTCCCCTTTCTGCCTTGTCTGTTCTTACACTTTTCCTTTCTGCTTGTTCCTTGTCTTTCTCTTCCTTTCTCCCTCATTTTCTCCTCTCTCCTTCCTGCCCCCTTCTCCTCCTCTCTCTCTGTGCTGCTGGATATTCTGAGCAGTGACAGCAGCCTCTGAGAGCTGGAATCCAGGGAGATAACAGCACTGCCATGAGAATCAGCCTGCTCAGCCACAATTAGCCCTGCTGATATCTTTCACCTGGGCAGAGCTGCCTTATCATTGCTGCTTCTTGGAAAATGAAGGGTCACAGATACTGATCACAGATAGCACGACTCTGGCATTTTCATGTTGCTGGAATCCCTTTCTGGCTCCCTTCTCCCCACCATTAGTGCTGTATCCCTGTGGCTCAGCTGTGCTGCTGTCAGATGGAAAGCAGGCACTCGAGCTTCCCAGAGAGACCCCAGGAAAATCCACCTGGTGTGGGTGACAGCACATCCAGGAATCCTGTGAGGTCCTGGAGTTCAAAGCCAGAAATAAAATAACACATCAGTGCTCCAGGGCCTCTTTCTGCTGAATTGCTGCCCTGTCTTTGGGAGCTTTTGAAGGGCACGAGGGCAGCTGTTTGGGGGATTGTTTGTGGGGCTGATCCAATCCCACCCTGCTCCTGCAATTTTTCACTAGGGATATGGAGATACTGGCATGTACTCCCACAAATGTTTTCCCCATCCTGAATGGGTTTTAACATCTCTTTCTAAAGCTTGTAGACAGTGGGGTTGTCCTTCCTGGCCTGTGTTTTGGTGGCAGTTTCACCTATCTGATAAAGAGAAACCAGAGCCAACTTTGTGCTTTTGTGCTGTTGTTCTGTGGGTCGTAAGATTGCAATCAGAATAACTTCTGGTTTATCCCAATGCCAGACTGGAGGCACCAGCCCTTTTTGTGACATCAGTGTGGCCTTGCCAGTGCCACAGGAGGGTCCCTGGGTCTGGCCCTGCTGTTTTCCTGCCAGAGGAGTGAACTGTGAGTGCTGCGGGGGTGTGTGTTCTCGAGCGTATTAGAGCAGGGCTTGTGCAAGCCTTACTACAGCTGCACCTGGGGCACTGCAGGGCAGCAGGAGGGCCTCGTGCAGGGCTGGGGCATCTCTGGCCTGAGCTGACCCCTGCCTTTCATCTCCTGACCTGTGCTGACCACAGTGCTGCTGTTCAGCACACGCTGTGCCTGCTCCAGAGCCACCACCCTGGAGAAGCCCTGGAAAATCCCTCCTTTCCCTGCTGATGTGGCTCCAAAGTGAGCCCTCAGTGGCAGCACCTGCTGTTGTGACCCATGGAAGGCTTTACATTCCCTCATTTTCTTGTCCTGTACAGAATTGCTGAGATGGGAGAATAGTTGAGTTTTTAATTTGAAGATAAGGGTGGGCGTTGTTTTTTCTGTAAAGTCTGGATTTCCTCTTCCATCCCCTGCCCTCTCTGTCCTGCCTGTGCCTCGTGCTGGTAGAGAACATGATCCTCCTGTCAGCTGCCCACAACCCTTTGTCCCGACAGAAGAAAACATAGGTGAATCGCCAGAGGAATGTGAATCCAATAAATTGCAACATTTGGATGTTTATCTGACCTTCAGTGTTTACAAGGTTGGCTGGCAGTGGCACGAGAGAGGGTTTGACCAGCTTGTTGGTCAATTGGACTGAAATCTGTTCTTGTCTCTGGTCAGTCTGGCAGTGCCCTAAGAACAGCTTGTTCCAAGCAGGCTCCTAAATGAGTTTGTGTGCTGGACTGGCATCATCGTGTGTTCTCACAACTGTCTCTGCTCCTTTCCCACTCCACCCTTTCAGGTTTTTGATTTCTATGCTATTGCTCAGAATTATTACAATATTTCCCCTCCCCAAAATGGTATGATCCTGTTATAATTTTCCTTGGGGAGGTACAGCTGTCTTTTATCTTCTAAACAGAGGGCCTGACCTTTTTTCCAGGCTGTGCTAAAGCTGTGATATGTGACCAGCAGAAGGAAAGTGTAGGATGGCCAGAATTCAAGCAATAGGGTTTATAGTGTCACAAAGCTTGGTAAACTTTATTGCAGATTTTAAAAGCAGTATTCAAGCCTTATCTTTGTCACACTTAAGGCATTGTACAGTTCTGGATTCTGTGGATTTCCTGCTTTTCAATGGTTTGCAAAAGGTCTGTGCTTAGGGAGTGCTGCATGAAAACCTGATGCCTGAGATCAAGCATTTCTCAATGTGGGAAATTTGAGGACAGATTATTTTCAGCCTCATCTCTTTTCTGGTTTTGACAAGACTGTCCCTGATAAGCCTATGGAGTGAGGAAAGCTTCAGTGATTAGGCAAAAGCCTAGTCCTTATGTCCTGCTGTTATTGTCAGTGGGTTGTTTTAGCAGAGGTTTTGATGAACCCAAGATTGGGCCTTTAATTATTATCCCAGACTCATTGCCCAGCCCTGGGCTGCTGGCTGTGGCCAGCTTTCCCCAGCCCGTGTCCCACACAGAGCACATCTCCTTCTCCAGGAATCTGCAGACTCAGCTGCTGCTGCCATGGGCTGCTGGGACCCTCAGGAGCCCCTTTCTTTCTGCAGAGAATTCCCAACCTCCCTGGGCATCCTCTGCCCCCTCCATGCCATCCTGGCTGCTTTAAATCCCTCCTTCTGCACGGGCTGAAACACTTTTAATGAGCTTCTGCAGACTCATCATCAGTCAGTGGCAGCTTTTGGGTCAGCAAGTGTAGGTGGGAGAAAACCACGTAATTCCTGTCACTGCTGTTGCAAAGCATCTTGTGCAGGGAGTTAATTCTGAGTGCCCAGGCAGGCACTACTTCATTTTCTGCATGGGGAGGCAAAGGACAGTGTTTCCTTCTACCAATGGAATCTTTTTTTGGCCAGGGTTCTCTCCTGTGATACACGGATCAGTAGCCCAAGGTTGGGGCTGACAACCAGGAGCTACTGCAATCATAAATAATAATAATAATAATATTTTACAGAAGGCTTCAAGCATGTGCACTGCATCCTTCTGCAAACTGACTTTGTAGTGACTTGGTTTCTTGTCAGTTTAGCAAAATGCTGAATGTGCATAGTTCCTCTTCATTTTATCTTAAAATAGGACATCTAAATAAGGAGCTCTGTAGGCCTTTCCCAGTCTCTCCTGGCTGTCAGCTTTCACTGAGCTTCCCCACACCTCCCACTGCATTTTTCTCCAGGGTAGGAAGAGACTCTGCAATGTAAGTGGGATTATTCATGGGTGACAAATGTAGCCTGGTGTGACTGTGGGATATAGAAAAGCAGCTACAAACTGCAGAAAATCTGAGAAATGGAAGCAGGGTTTCTAGCAGGGATTTCGTGCCATAATGGCTCAGATAGCAGAGGGCTGAGGCTGTGCTGGGCTGAAATGCAGCCTGGTTTTAGCTTTTCCATGAGCTGCTGTTTCCAATGGCACAGGGGAAGCTGGTGCTGCCTGTGCCAGGGGGCACTTTGTTCTGCACTGTGCCAGCCCTGGTTTCAGCCCTGCTGAGGTTCCTCTTGCAGAACCACCCAGGGCTGGTGTCTGTGGTGTCACCAGAGCCACTGAGATGCATGGCACTGCCCCTGGGGCATTTCCTTCCAGCAGAATTCCTTAAAAAAGCCTCCATCTCCACAGAGAACCTCACAGCAGACTTTCCAGAGAACGGCTTCGTACTCGAAAAGAATTTCTAAATAAACTCCAAGCCACGTTTTTATAGGGAAGGATGGTATTTGCAGAAAAGGTTAAGGCTGTAGCAGGCAGTATTCTCAGAGATAGGAATTCTCAGCCCCTGCAGCTTCCCAGAATTTGACACATCTCTAACCCTCGAGTCCCCATTTCACATTCCCAATCAAGACACACACCAGGTTTGCATTTCAAAATGCAATGCTCCTCTGGCTGGGAGGTTCTTCCCCTATAGAATATGCACAGGAACAAAAAAATGGTGAGGATTTAAGGAGGATTTCATGAATTACAAGGTTATGCTTAGCCCCAGTCCTGTTCCAGGACCTGCTGGTTCTGCAGGAAAGAGCTGGGAAAGGCTTTGGGAGGCATCAGTGAAACTCCTGCCTTTGGAGGGGTCCAGTGCACCCCTGGCATCCCCTCTCCATAATTCACTTTTGGCTGCTCCCAGGATGGCTCAGGCTTTGCTCAAGGCTGGAGATGTGCTGAACTTGTCCCTGGAGGAACAGGCAGCAAAATTTGTGCCTGGAGCAGGTGTGAGAGAAGCCTTTCCTGCGAGAGTCTCCGAGGGGAGCATGGAAACACGAACATAACTAGCAGCGAAAACTGAGTGGGATTTGTGTTTCTGGTGAGATGTCAGGAAATAGCTTTAAAAATGCTCTGCTGAGAGGCTTCCCAGCAAGCTTTTAACTATTCCCTCACCTGGGCAAATGGCTGGGATGAATTCCTCAGGCGTGACGCAGCAGGGAGCTGCTCTGGAGCTGCCTGGGCTCCCCTGGCATCTCCAGGCAGAGGAGGAGAGGGAAGGGCAGCACCTGGGAACCTGGGAAGAGCAGGCAGGAGTGCTGGAGCAGCTCTGACTCAGCTCACCGTGTGGGCTGACATATGGAAATTGCCATATACATTTGTAAATGTTTTGGTATGCCTGAGCAAGCCAATATCTGGAATTAATTTTGTTCTTTCGGGAGGCAAGACAGGGAGCCTGTAGAGAGGAGAAGTCCAAATGGATCACAAGCATGAATCCTGGTGGGGTTTGTTCAGCTGGCTGAGACCTGGGTGTGGATGTGCATTTGCAGTTTGAATTTTCTGGATTTGGTTTTCCTCACCTCATTTGTAAAGTGACTCGGAGCAAATTGAACTAAGATCACTCCAGCCTTGAAGCAGACCTGTAGCTGGTATTAAACACATTTTAGTGGGTTGTGCAATGCAGAATCCTTGCTCTGCAGTCTGCTATAGTGTTTCTCCCTGTGCTTCTGCACTTTTTAATGTCAGCACTGCTACTGACTGTGCTATTTTGTGAGATGTGATGCCCTAAGGGGAGCTGGGGGTCGTTTCTCCATCACTAACCTTTGCCACTTTTGGGAGCAGGATGCAGGCTCACCATTTTACATGTCAGGAGATGAAAAATAACTTTTTTTAGTTGAAATTGTGGGGAGGATGGTGTAGAGGCAGAATGCAGCTACCTCAGCTGCATCACAGCCATGGTGAGGAGCAGCTCCTGCAAAAAAACCAAAAAAATGCACTGGGATGGTGAATGGTCCAGCACAAGTTATTCCTTGGCTGTGTGCAGGTTGGTCTGAGCTCACATCCCAGCCAAGCCTGTGACAGCTCTGCTGGCAGGATGCACTCTCCCGTTGGTGTTTGACAGTCCATGACAGGATTATAAAGAGCTGCTGCACCTACAGGCAAAGAAATGCTACAGGTCCTACATTGCTGCAAATCACATTTAGGCTTGTGAAGCCCATCTCATCCAAAGGCTTCAACTGGATTAGTTATTTTTAAACCCCACAGAAGGAGCGTTAAAAATGTGCTTTTTCATGCAAGCAGCCTTAAAAAAAAATTTTAAAAATCCGTGCTTTATGTTCTGAGGTGCTTTCTCATAATTTCCTCATCCCTTTGCTGCCTACACCCCGACACTGTATGAAAATGACTTTGGAGTCAACACAAAGGGCTGTTTCTGCAGCTTGCTTTTTGTAAACCTTTGGTTTTTGCTTTTCTCCTTTGCTGAAACTCCAGCAAGCATCTAAGATTTTGATATCTGAGAAGTACAGCTCCTGTGGCATCCCTGTCCAGAGCCACTGGCTGGTACTTACTGATAGGTTATTAATAGCTGCCAGTGGGGAGTGAAAATGGATGTTTTAGGGTAAAATCTGGAAAGTGGTAACTTGTTGTGTGACATGAACTGAGCCTCTCATACAGGCAGGGCAAATCTTATCAGCTCCTGCAGCTTGCAGAAGGGCTGGCTGTTGTGTTTGTTACTGGGTCTGGCTGGCATCCAGCACCTGGGGCTTTGGGGGCTGCCAACACCTCGGCCACAGGCAGGTGCTGTGGTCAGCCACACATCCCCTCCCTGCCTCCTCTGGGATGCACTTATGGAGGCTGGGCTGTGCCTGAAGTGTGGGAATTTGGGAATTCCATTTGGGAACCCAGGACCATCAGGGCAGTGAGGAGAAACCTGCAGCAGCTGCACCCACCCTGCTCCTTCCCTAACCCAAACCTGCTGATTTAAAGCCATGAGGTGCCTCTGGCAAGATCCCAACCCATGGGGAAACCTGAAGGGGCTTTGTCTGAGCTTGGGAAGTGCAAGCTTTTTTTTTTTTTTCTGCTCCCTGTTTTTTCACCCTGGAGTTGATTCTGCATCTCCCCTCCTGCCCCAAACCAAGCTCCCAGGTCCCAGAGCAGCAGCCAGCGAGGTCTCCCTCTCCTGGGGAATGACACACGAGGTGTGTGCCCTGCTCTGGAGGAGGGGCTGGCTCTGTCCCCATGTCCCTCTGTCCCTCTTGGCTGCAGCTGCTGGCTCAGCTTCAGAGGGCTTTTCCTACCCCCTTATCTCAGAGCAGCCGAAATTCCAGCTCAACAAAACCCAGCCACAGACTTATTCAAAACATTTATTAGTGTTTAAGGAAAATAATAGTGTGTGAAAGGTACAGAGCTTTGTCTAAAGCCATATGCATTTTCTTTATTTACAAGCTTATTTGGCTGCAAACTCTACACGAGATAAAACTAGTATGTTTTTCTCCCAGAGATTTGGAATTAAGGACAGTTTGTCTTTTATTTACTTATTCTATTTTATTTTTTTTTCTCCTTTTAGTTCAGCACTGTAAGTCAGGACAGCATTTTCCAGGGTTTACTGCTATCTTTTCTCCTGTAGGCGTTTTGCTTCTCTCGCAGTATTTTCATTCCAGAACAAGGCTCATTCCAGATGCAAAGCATAAAGGAAACATTCATACCTTGGCTTTTAAGCTAAACCTCCTTCATGAACAGCAAGTTCATAAGGAATGTTAATTAAAGCATCATACAGTATCTAAATGGACTTTTTTTTTTTTCTCACCTTTTTTTTTTTTATAAAGAATTAAGGCTATGTAGATGTCACAATAAAATAATCTCAGGTAAAACACACCCTATCTGTTAGATATGAAAGAAAGGTTTAACAATAAATAAATGATTTATGCTGTCAATAACATTATGGAACTGTATAAAACTATATTTACGCAGCTTTAAACATAAAAAAACCATACTAGTGGCATGAATATATACAACACAGGTCATGACATACCTTTAAATTATCATAGCCAGCAGTGTTCTTTTTTTAAATGGGGACACTATAATAAATAGAAATGTTAAATATTTACAATAATAGCATATGTGGAATCAGTAGATGAACACATAAAATCTTCACACACAGAGGAAAAAAAAAATTATGCCTTATACAAAAATCCCTCCCACCCCCTCCCCAATTTTCATTGACTAAACAAGGGGAATACACAATTTTCCCCACAGAACCAATGAATACAAATAAAACTGTATGCATGCTGAGGTGATATGTTGACTGAGACATTCAAAGATGTAGATCTCTGTTTGGTTCCCATTGATAAATCAAGACCTCTAATGACAGAGGGATCTTATTTTAGTTCAATGCAAGAACATTGGTAGCAAGCTGTTGTTTCTTGTTTGTGTTTGCTTTTTTTTAATAGCTTTTTTTTTTTTTGTGCTAAAATGCTTGGATTGTCTTTTTGGTTTGAGCTTGTTCTTCGTGGTGGTTCTGTGCCACCAAGGGGGAGAGGACACTTGCAGGGAACCCACGGAGGCACACGCCAGAAACTTTCCTGGGGTACCACCAGCAGGATTTTGGAGCAGAGGAGGTGGCCAAGAGAGTCTGGCCCAAACCAAGCTGCTCTTGGGGTGCCCCAGGGGTGGCTGAGCTGTCACCAGCCCCATTGGGCAGATGCCACCCTCACTGCACCATCACCAAGGTCTTTGCTGCTGCAGCACCTGGCCTGATCCCAGCTCTTCCCACTGAAACCAAATGAAAATTTCACCACAGAGCTTTGCTAAAACCGGGCAGGATCAAGGCCATGGCTTCAAGCAAAGACCTGGTGATCACAGAGACACCTTTTCAACTCAGCTGTCCCCTCTTGCCTCCTACGTGGTGCCTATTTAAAGCAGTGCCTCCAAGTTCTGCGGGTGGATCCCTGCATTAAACCCTGAATGTAGCTATTAGGAGCCGTGCTCACTTAGCAGGAACTGAAATCTGAGTTGGAAATTGTAGCCAAATTCCAACACCCTCCTCTCCTGTTTATGCAGCTCCTTCCCACCATGCAGCAAGCCGTACCTTGGTTCACTGGGTACGTTCTGTCTCTGCTGAACTGCCTTCCTGCCCCCACAGCTTTCCTCCCAAACTTTCTAAATGAGAAGGCTCCAATCCCCGGTGTGATTCCCACTTTCTAAGAAAAACTCCCTTTTTTTTTTTTTTTTTTCTCTAGAGGAAGCTGAGAGCTCACCCTCCTGTCCCTGTGGGTGCTGCAGCCTCCACTTCCAGTACAATATCTGGGAATACATAGGATTGCAGAGCTGCAACCTGAGAATAACAATTGCATAGGGGGGTAGGAGAGATATGGCCAAACACCTCATTCACACTTGAAACTGCTTAAAGGCAATAAGCTCTTGACACTCTTCACCTTTACTAACTCGCTCTGTGGAGATTGGTCGTCGTTACCTGCACAAGAATTAAAAAACCCAAGTCAATCCCCTCTCCTTGTCTTTGGCATTTGGATAAACCAAGCTAGAGGGGCAGGTTAGAGTGGGGCTCCACATCCCAGCAAACCACACCATGCTGCTAAGGAGAGGCAGGCTTCTGATGGGCCTTCAATGCAGCCCGAATAGGAACTAAATACATGGGGATTTATAGGGTCCTTTGCTGTCTGAGCCCATACCTGCCCCTTTAGGCTTGGGCTGTAAGGGTGGAAGACCTGTATCACTGAGGGGGCAGATGGAAGCAGAGAATATGCACAGGGCTTTCAGAGGTCCATGAGAATATTTTTGGGGGCCCTCCACCCTGTGCAAGTCTTAACAGTCACATTGCCTTGTCTGGAAGCTGATTACTTGCCTTTGAAGTGACTGGGCATGGTTCTGTCATCAGCAAGTGTCAAGTTATGCAGTTGTTAAAAACTAACAGGGGGCACTTAAAACCAGGCAGCGTCACCAGGTGGGAACAATGGCTCAGAAGTTACTTCAGAGAAAGTGGTGGAGCTCCAGACCACACGGTTCCTGTGCCAGACACGGGGCAGCTACTTCATTAGAGAGCTTCACACAGAGAGCCCTGAGCTCTGGCGTTCCCAGCCACAGGCAGAAACCAAATCCCCCTGGAATTCAGCCATCTGCTGCAAGGCTGTGCCCTAAACCTTTGGAGGTGCTAAGCCACAAGCAGCCACATGCAGCCTGGCAGAGCCCGCTCAGAACCTTCTCCCCTGCCAAGGAGACCAAAGGAAAAAAAAAAAAAAAAAAAACAACCAAACCCAAAAAACAAACCCCAAAACAAAAAATAACCAACATAAAGATGTTCTAAGAAAACGAACGTGAGTACAGAAGCTAGGTTTTGATGCTGCTTTGTGGACACTTAAGTGAGCTTATACAATATTGTTAAGTGTAGAAGAAGCATTTCAGATAAAATAAGTGTTTTGGATTTTAAAATCATGAACTAAATAGAGCAACTGTGTTTGCAAAATCATGTGTAGGGGAAAAAAAGCTTTCATAATTCAGGTTACTCGTGCATGCTGGTTTTGTGATAGGTTTTACTCCTTCCCTAGTCTTCATGTATCCATGACAACACAGCTTGTTGACATTTTACAGTGAAAGCAGTTAAAAACTGAAGGTTTTAATAATACAGGATTAGCAGACCTACACGTATTATGTAATATATCATATCATACCGAAGCTATGAGCATGAAAAAACATAGATGTAAAGGATTAACAGGGAATGACAGCTACTTCTTATAAAACTACACAAATAACTGTAAGAATTGTCATGTCCCAATAATTGCACGATTTAGAATCCAGACTGACCTCTACGCAAAATAAACTGGAAAAAGGGCAAGCCTGTAAATGCTAGGTGCTAGTTTATTTCACTCTGGGAAGCTCTTAAGCAGACTTTTCTTTCTCCTGTAGAGGCCTAATGCAATTGCTTCAATTTGAAACCACATTTTTAATGTTTCCCTTTTTATAATCTCTGCACATCATCCTCCTTTAAAGATACATGTGAATATAGTTGCTTATACCATACTTACACTAAATGATGAGTTTGGAAATGAAAGCCAGTTCCAGTGCTGCAGAATTGTGAAGGTAAACCTTTATGCACTTTGTAGTCTGGTCCTGAAGAAAACTTACAGATGTGAAGGGAAAATGGGAAGGCCACTTCCTTCTGCTTTTTATGCTCTTGTCTTATTTGAAATACAAATGAAATAAAGTTTGCCCCTCTAAATTCAAAAGTATTGCCATTGATCCACACCTCCCAAGACCACATACTCTAGTATCATGGGTGCAGGTTGCATGTGAAGCTCTGAAATTACATCAGCATTTAATGAATTTCTTCTGACTGTGAGCTTTTACGTAAAGGAAATGTGTAGAAGAAAACAGTATGGAAATTTGCTTTAAAATTATTAACAACCTACTAGTATTGTATTATTAGTAATAAATAATGCAGAAAGAGTTGATGTGCCATTGAGCAGGTAACTGATTAAATGGGCATTTTGCAACTCTAAATTTCAATAATATCAGAGAATGCTGATTGACCAGAAACAAAGTCAAGAATAGGGGAAACTAGGTGAGCCTCTTACCTTATATTTTTTAGGTGGATGGATAGTGTAGTATGTGTTTTAAGTTGATATACCTGTCTGTATGGAATCTTAAAACGTAGCATTCAGTAAAAGTTTTCTTGAAATTTTCAAAAAATCTAGCTGGAGAGAGAGAAGTTTGGGTAGGTGAGTGGAGTTGTGTGCTCTATTGGCTGTGCTATTTATGGTAAAGTTTTTGCTTCTCAGTCGGGAGAGACTGTTTACAGGCAGTCCTGAAGGAGAGCGTGGTCAAGACATTTCTTGCATAAAATATTTACATATTTACAGTATGTGGGGAGATGTGCAGGGAAAAGATGGAAGCACTCCTTTACCATGATAATTCTACCGCTACATCCCACTTCTTAAAATTATTTTATTTTATATATATATTAACTGATGATCAGAAGTTGGATTCCTGTGTTCTTTTTTAGTTATTTAGCAATCTCATTCTTGTTCTTTGTCTGATTGTTTTACTGGACACAATCACTTAAATTCCACCTTAAGCTTTTCCGCTGTACGTACCACAGACTATCCAATTGCAAGGTGCTTTCTATTGCACTGAGTCCTGTGAGATACATCTGCACACGTGTCTCTTGCCCTTGGTGCCTCATTCACATTTCCCCATGATATTCTTAATGTACCCTCATGGCGGGAAGTTCACACATGCAATGTATGTTCATGGTACACCCAGACTATGTATCTCTAGTACCTAATCGTATTCCAGATAATGTCCTCTTTTCTGGACATTTCTGCTAAGGGTTCTCCAGGACAGGATGTTTTGGGAGAAATGGCAAAACTTGTTGAAGAAAAGAGAGATTATATTATTGGCTATGGCGAATAATAGAAAGCAGTGACACCACAGTGGCCTCTAGTGGGTTGTGTGGTCACTTGTATTCCTTTTAAGTCTTGGACAGGCCTGTTGAGCTGGTTTTTCAAAGAGGAAGTTGTGTGAGGGCCAAGAAGGAGTGGCAGCTTTTAGGGATGTGTTGTTCTACACCCTTGCAGGCTGCATGCAGCAGAGGACCTGCCTTTTGGAAAGTGCTGACTTAGCTGGTGGAATTTACCTGTGTGTGTGTATGAGTAAATGTGTCCAAAGTGTGTTTGTGAGCAGCATTGTGGAATATGAAATAGTGAGAGGAGTTCAGTGTTTGGCTAATATGGGATATCCCTGTTCGACACCTGGAAAAGCTGGTGAAATGCAGTATTCAAAGTGTGTATGAACATCACAGAGGAGAGAGGGATTGGGAGGTTTCGTTTAAATGTTAATCAGACCAAAAAAACAGGGTCCTAAATTGAAGACAAGTTTGTAATGCCATTATATATGGTAATGAAAAAGACAAGATTTAGTTTTTCAGGGGACAGCTCTGTGGCTTGGGACTTTCTAATTACTGTTGCAGAGAGTGTGGGCTTGATGCCCACACTCTGAATGCTTCTTTGTGGAGTAGTTTGTCATTGTAAAGATGTAAAAGAAAATGGAATAGATTTGGCAAATATTGTCAGGGTCTGAGGAGGACTGCTGAGGAGAAATAGATTAATCTAAATTATGCAGGTAAATCCTATTTAAGGAAATGGGGAAAGTGAGAGAAATGTACGTATATGTGTTTAAATTATGTAAATGCCAAACAGATTTTTCACTTGTACACAGTGATATAAACAAGATTGAGAAGTGAAGACTGTGCAGAGTATCCCAAAAGACCTTGCTAAGGAAAACAGTACAAAAGCACTGATTTCTAGAAGGAATAAAGGAAGTACTGTCTCAAGAGAGAGTTACCAGACTAGACAGGAGATTCCAGGGAAGAAATCTTGTCCTGGTTTTGGTTAGGATATGGCCTTTTTAATAGTAACTTTTATGAATCACGTCAATGGAGAGCTCTTAGAATATTTTGTGTTTGGACAGAAATCATCAGTGCCTATTGAATTAGTTACACTGTATTTGCGAGACTCTTCCTGTTTTTGTCTTACAACTTTTAAGATTGTTAGCTTT